>VZRR01008444.1:298076-351577 GCA_013398015.1 Oreocharis arfaki | reverse complement strand
CCAGCCGTCTCCTCACCCATCCAGCCTTCCTCCTCACCCCTCCAGCCTTCCTCCTCACCCATCCAGCCATCTCCTTACCCATCCAGCCTTCCTCCTCACCCATCCAGCCTTCCTCCTCACCTATCCAGCCGTCCCCTCACCCCTTCAGCCTTCCTCCTCACCCATCCAGCCTGCTCCTCACCTGTCCACCCAGCTTTCTTTCTCACCCAGTCTTCACTCCTCCTTTTCTTTTTATTCCCCACAGCCTGAGCTAACCTCCTTGGAGCTGATGGAGGCAAGGTGCTTGTTAGGGCATGAGGGCAATTAGGGACTTTTGTGCTAGGACCAGTTCTTCAGTCCAGTCTGTAGTAATTAAAAGTATCAAGAGGTTTAAGAAGTAGCCAATCTGTTGAAGGCCAAAAGCTGGAAGATACACAGCTGTCCTGTTTCTTAGGCTGGCTTCCCCTAGACTGTGCTCTGGGCTGATGGAGAATGAATAACTAGCCAGACCTTCAGGTCTAACCTGCATTGGCACCTTTTCCACTTGTCTTATGAATGCAGTGTCCACACTACTCATTACTAAATACTGAATTCTATAACATGGGCACCAAACATCCAGAATCTGCCTCCCAAACTGGAAAAACATTTGTCACTATGATCCAAGATTCATTTCACAGTGGCAACATGGAAGAGAATAACAAGGCATCAAGAGTGAAGAAGCAGAAGCAAAATGCTTGAAGCAACTTTCAACTGTTGTGATGATAAGGGAAAAGAACTGATGATACGGGTGCCGATCACCCGGGCAGGAACACCCTTGCCCCATGAGATGATGCTAACGCAGACCCCAATGCCCTCACACCTTTTCCCTCTGGATTCTGATCCTACTTGGATTTTTAAGTTATTCTTTCTTGTATTGCTTCTTTTGGTAAAATTACTTTGGTCCCAACTTGGTTCTGCAGTTAGCAGCTTCATTTTGTGAGGAAAGCAAGTGATGAAAGGTCTGCAGCTGCTGGCAACACCACAAGAACACTGCCAGCATCCAGGACCTTTCTTTTGCTCTTTGGCTGCCCACCTCTGAGTTATAGGGTCCCACCTGCTATTTAGAAGTAGATTAAGCCTTCCTGGAAATTTATATGTTTAACTGAGCACAAATTTACGTTGAATCTGCCTGATTCAGGACATCTTACAATCTGGGTCCTTTTGCCAGGCTTTCAGCAACTAATTATCTAGGTCAAAACAGCTCTGGGTATGCTTAATCCTGCTCTGGATGTGAGGTGAGCAAGCCTTTGCACATTGAGGTGTTAGTATATATGCGTGTGTGTGGGGGGGAAACACTCTCTAGACACCTGTTCCCCTTCAGTGCTTGAAAGGAAAATCCTCCCCTTTCGGCACCAAAGCATTAACTGCAAATGTCAGTTTTCTGTCTGTTTTTATTGAGGACAATAGTGAGAAACCATTCACCACAGACAGTTTATCCACAAAGGAAAGGCAAATTCAGGGCTGTCCAGGAATTTGAAACTACTGGGTAGAAGGGATTTTCTGTTTCTATTCTACTGAGATATATTCTGAGTTTTTGTTCTGTTGAGCAAGGTGAGAACCTGAGAGGAAAAAAGCACACGTGCATGTCAGCTCCCAAGGGAGGAAGCCTCTGCACAGGTGACATAACCACACTTGTGGTGCTGGATCAGGTCTTGAGAGGGCTACCCTGATCTCTGCTCTTCTCCTGCCAGTTTTCACTACTGCCACAAGTAAGGGCTGAGATTGGGTGGACAGTCTTAACCTGAAAGATCTAATCTGATCTGAAATGCAGGGGTCTATAGCTAGGTGAGCTTAATTGGGCCCTTCTCTCTATTTCTGAGACTGTCAGGCACAGGAAAGTGGTTCCTGACTATCGGAACAGAAAAATGTGCCATAGAACTGAGGTGCTTTTCTTATCCTGACATAATGTCTGTCCCACCTCCTTCATCTGTGAAGATGTCTGTCATGCCTGTCCCATTTTCTGCCCTTCTAGAGTCATAAACAATAGTGATTACCAAGTAACTTAATCTCACCCCTCTATTAGCTTAACCATTCCCTTGATGGATCATAGACTGAGTGATGACAGACAAAATCTCTGTCATTAAAAACTCAAACTCCCTCTGCTCACAGAGGTGCTGGCATGGTGACAAAGCTCCCTTTGCACACAGGCAGCCTTGCCTTCTGCCTGGTTACATCTCCTCCAGGCAGGATGGTGCATCTTGGCTTTACAGCTGCTCAATGTGGCTACACATGCTTTCACAGTAGGATCTATCAGCACCAACCACCCCCCCTTGCAGGGATCTGAAAGCATTCTGCCTTTTGGTGCAGGAATGAGCCTGCTGTCCCCAAAGGACATAGAGACAAAATCGTGGCCAAAGAGGGAACCATGAGAACAGAGCTAAGGTTATGACTTTGTAAATGTTTATCTTCAGTCTGTATTTGATGTCTGGATAGTAAGGTGACCAGTCTCTTACAGAAACCTAAGGCAAGTTAAACAACAGAGGGGCACACAGGGGTTTTCTTGAGCTGCAGCACAGAGCATGTGCAGGGCCTTACCATTCCCCACTTGCCACCTTTGTGACTGATGGATGCTTTCATGCAGTGTCTCTTCCTAAGCCCTTCAGATGTGAGCTGTAAGTATGGCCAATACAACTATGCTTTTTTCTTTTCTAAAAAGAATGGCTTTCCCTTTGTACTGTTTGCATTTTGTCATGCTGCTTTGGTTCACTCACCGTTTTCCTCAGTTTGGTAAAGAAGCTGTCTGTGAAAACAAGAATGGAAAAAAAAGAAAATTATCAAACACGCTTTTTTATATATGCAGGGAAGAGATGTTTCAAAGTGAGTCTATCAGGTTATGCACCTAAGTATTATTTCTGCCCTTGAAAATCTTTCACTTACGGTGCTTAATTGGTCTGTGCAAGTCTATTGCCAAAGAGGTAATTGGCCATTTTTATAGAAGGATCAGAAACAAAAACACTCCAGGCTATTGCTCTAAAAATTAAAAAAAAAAAAAAAAGAAAAAAAAAAAGAAAAGGAATTATGGAAAGAATATGTTTCAGGACATCATCCAGCCTCTCTTGAAACTATGCAAATCCACTTGGTGAAAACAACAGCAGACACAATGAAATGAGTTGTATATGAGGAACTGAGATCTCAAATGTGATATTACGCAGAAGGTAAAGAGTCTGTACTAAATAAGTAACAGCTCAATGTGTTATCAAGGGTGCACTTTGATTTTGATGAATGTTAAAAGAACCTTTAGCCTTGAAAATAAAGAGGATAATTTCTCTCTAGGCAATGGCTGCTCATGAAAGCCATAAAATAAGAGCACTGGAGCCCTAATTTTATAGTGCTTTTTAAATGATTTTCAAATGGTCCAGCTGCTTTGTGCCACAATAACACAAGGCAGAGATATTTACGCCGGCAATAACAAGCATGCATCAGCCTGCCCGAGCTGCTCTCTGCAGGCAGCCTGCGGGAGGCAAAACACACTGGAAAGATGATACTTGCCAATGTGGATTGATCACAATCTCACCATGGTCAGAGCGATCCTGGGAAGCCGCTTTTTCCACCAGACAACTTGATTGTTTCCCTTGTCCGTGTGTTGCCTGCGAAGCACAGGATCTACGCTGCTGGCAACGCCGGTTCTATTTTGACACTTGAGAGCCTGCCAGCCATGTGTGCCTCTTAGGCCACGCCATCCACGGCAGAGTTCTCTTTTCGGAAACAGGAGGGAAAATTCACTCCTGGGTTACAGGGCTGGTTTTGGGTAGGAGTTTCCCCAAGGATTAGTGTGGCCCCAGCTCTGGTGGTCTGAGGCAGCACTGCATTATCTTCTCCAGAAATGCATGCATGTGGCAAGGGAACTCTGGGCAAATGCTGTGGAATTCTGCTGAGATGCTGAATTGCCACCAGCGACTTCCCCAGGTATTTTACCTCTGCATATTTAGGATTTTAGTCTAAAACTACAATTTATTTTCCAAACAAGTGCTCTAAGATGAGAACTACCCTGGGGTGGTCTAGCTTAGCTTGCTAATTTGGGTAGTCATTTCAACAGTTCAAATAAAAGTTTCAATTTTTTTTCTTTACAGTCTCCTATCCTTGGCGAGACACTGACAAAAGACAGGGTACTGGGAGAAACCTGCCTTCTGAGCCAGCAGAATAGGGTTTAAAGAGCAGTTCCTTTATGAAATATTCAATTAAAATTAAATAACTTGTCTCTTTCCATGTTTACTAGTGTTAGAGGCACAGCAATGTTCAAATAATAAGAATTTTGGTGGGAACAGGGAATTCTGAGCATGAGAGATACAGCTAACTTATGGCTGAAAATTTATTACATTTGCAGTAATTCTCAGGTCCATAAAGCTGAGACAGAGTTGGGCACAGGGCATGGCAGGAGGAAGTTATGTCTGGAAAGTCTGCAGCCACTGAGCATCTATTGCCATCAGGGTGAGAAAGCTGTCTCCCATCTGGGTAACTTCTTGTATGGGTTGGACAATATTTTCTCCTTTTCATTTGCTGATCCCAATCAGCAAAACAGGTTACCATCTTTTAATGTCCAGGGATATACTTAAGAGCTTTAATTTTAAACGGGGGCCTATTTTCTCTTGGAGTTGAGTTTTAAGAGTTTTAATGAGCAAAACAGACAACAAATTGGGAATGTATCCCAGAGGAGTACCTAGTATATTTGCTGCCTTCATTTAACCAACTGATTGAGGAATGACGGGAGCATACGAAATTCAGAAACATTCTAAACAGAGAGGAAAACATCCTCTAAACAGAGAGGAAAAATAGATTTGATGCCAAAGCTTTAGGTCACGTTCTTTTCATCTTTATCTCATATTCAGATTGTTTGTCTGACATTTCTCCTTGTTGCTTTGTGTTTTACTAATTTCATAAGAGTTTAGGGTTTACATAGGTGTATACTGTATCTTAGTTCAATATGTAAATCCTGTAGCTTGATGGAATTGCTCACTACTGGATAACTCTTTGGATAGCATTGCCTAGAGGAAAATGGCAGAATATCATAAGGTAAACCAGCATAAAGGAAGCAGATCTGCTTTTTTCTAGGAACACAGCAAATAAAGATTTTTCCTTTCCAAACAGAAAGGAATACATGCAGTGCTGTTCCAGGCTGCACAGAATAGTGCCATGGTCACAGATTGCGTAAGTTTGTACTTCTGCCTCACTCACATCTCATCTCATCTCATCTCTGAGAGACCCAATTTACAGCAGCTGAGATAAAGTAGCCTCCAGGGTATTACATACAGCCCTTCCATAAATCAAGAACCGCTTTTTGTTACTAGAGATCTGAGTCCAGAAGCAGAGGAAAACACATGGCATTAGGCTTTGTAAATGGCCAATTGGCATGTCTCTGCAATAGCTCTTTGCAGCTTTTGGCTGTTTCTCAAACCGCAAAGTAACTATTTTTAGTTATTTGTGTTGTGTATTCTGATGAATCAATTCAGAAAAACAAAAACAACAACAACAAATCAGTGATCTCATACTGAGAACTCAGAACTTTCTTCCCTTTTATAATTGCTTTTCTTTCTCTCTCCTGCTACAGAAGATACACTCTGATGACCACCAGTGCACCATGTGTGAGTGATCCTTGCCACTGATGTGGATATGGTTTTGTTGGTCACTCCTAATCTCTCAGGATCCTGCTGTTTTCCCACGTGCCAATGAAGACAATGTCTGTAAGTGGATAATTAGGCTTACCCAAGTGGTTGATTGACATGTAGTTAATGCTGCTAAAGTAATTTGTGATTGCTTAATGTGAGTGCTGTGTAAGAGCAGGAGTTTACCATTGGGACAGGGATTTGCCATTTGCCCTTGTTAATGCACTCAGAATGTATAGAAATGTGCAACAAGGTCAAAGTCAATTGTGTCCTCTGCTGTCTTCCATAATAATGCATTTCCTGGCCGTGGAAAGTGTGGTCTCCTTTGATTCTCCATGCAAAAACGTGCTGCATTCAGTGCATGGGTGTCACCAAGCCTTTTCAGGCCTTCCTTGTTATGGGTTATGGAGCTGTGGAGAATCATGGATGAAAGCTCATGATTAAAAGTAGCTGGAGTTATCTTGTTGCCTTGTATGTATTCCTGTCTGTAGAACCCAGTGCCCACCACACTCTGGGACATTTTTCCCCTTTGAGACGTGTAAGAAAAGGTGAGGTAGTAGAAGAATGGTAAAAGGTTGTGATTTCTGAATATACTCATAAAATATCTGGAAATGCAGAATTCCAAGTTATTTCACTTCTGAAAAGAAATAAATTTAACAAGTTTTACAGACTTCAGCTGTCCACAATCCCATTGAGGAATGCTGGCCCAAACACCCTACAAAAATTCACTTCGGGAGGTAGCTCAGGTCCTCCTATAATTGGACTGGATTTGAAATAGGTGTGTAGAATACACTGAGGTTTTAGCATAGCCTGTAACCATTTTGCCTCACCCTGTAACTGTACCATGTTTCTTTGCTGAAGTGATATTAGCCTTGCTAATCTGGTTAAACTCCAGTTAATAAACCTGCCTGCTTAAGATCAGCATGAAGTTTGATTTCTGCAGGATATTTTACATATTGTGCCTTCAGCTACTTATTATGTAGCATTTCAGGAAACATTTTACCTTTAAACCCAAAGGGTCTTGGCCTTGGCCTTGCCTATCAGCAATGGCTGATAGCCAAACAGGTATTTAATAATCAGTTTGTTGACAACTTCAAAGTCCTCCAGGATGAAAGTCATCATGTTAAGTCAGCCATCCCTACTTTATTTTATGATATGTTTAATTTGTTTAAAGATGCTGAACATCAGATTTCTGATAAAGGCATAAGGAGAAATGTTTCTTATAAAATACAGCATTAATTCTAGATTGATCCTTGATTCCCAAGTAGCTGTTCAGAAACTGCACACAACTGGTTCCACAGAAACAAGCACTGACAATATATGGTACTGTTCTGGGTTATTTTAGTGCTGGCACAAGTCCTGATGCTGTCATGCGTTTGCTCAGTAGCAGAAACATCTACTGTTTATTAACTTCACTGAGTACTGGGTTGGGCCCTAAATGCACATACTCTCTCTATTCCCTGTTTCTGTCTCAGGAAGAGTCCATGAAACCTTATTCTCGGGTGTTGTTCCTGTTTGTCTTTTTGGTGTCGGCAGAATAAAGAAAATTCTATCTGTAACACTTGACCAACTTCCAGTTTCCCTGTTTGCAGTCTTTAACTTGTATTTAAGCTGGTGTTAGTGATCATCTGTTGCATTAGCAAAGAAACCTGTTTACATTTTTATTTCTGTTAGCTGAATGTTCTCAAAGTTCATCTTTTCCTTACTACACACCGTTGTTATCTATAAATTTTGTCATTTTATTCCCCACCATTTTTTTCACCCCATGAGACAGAATGTGATTGAAAGAAACATCCAAGAGTAGTTTGGAACATGTATACTCACAGGCACTACAAGGAGGTCTTAAAACTGCACTTAGAAGGCTGTCTAAAATCAAATGCTGCTGTTTAAGACAACACAATTTCAGTGATTTTTAAAAAAAAAAAGAGCCTTTACTAGTAAAGTCTGACTTTACCTGCCAGACTCAATTCTACAAATCCTTATTTCTGCACATGGTTCTAATGAGTAAAAGAGTTAATTTCCAAGTGTAGTTACGAGGTTGAACCGGAGAGGCAAAGGTCGGTTTCCCACCCTGCTGGCCACGGCAGCAGTTCAGCGAAGCACCGCACGTCGTTGTGGCTTCTGCCCTGGCACAGCCAGGCTCCCACCGGGGCTCCGTGCCTGGTGCCCCCACCCACCGTGCTCAGGGCCGCCCTCCGGCTGCCACCCTCCTGCCTGCAAGTGCAGGGACGTTCGGAAGCAGGCGCCAATTTGTAAACCCATGATTTGTAAATGCAGATTATTTCCCCAGTGTCACCTTGCTCATTTTTTGGCTTTGCTGTTTCATAGCTAAAAGAATGGCCACTTTTAGCTGTAATCAGTGGGTGATCAGCAGGGTCATTACTACCTCCTGCTTCTCTCCTGTAGGAATTATTGTAATTTCTAGATATTTCAACAAGTTTGCAACCTGATGGTGGTGAAAAAAACCCTTGTTTTGGCATAACATTGGGCACTAGGCATGTTGAGTGCAGATGACAGCATGCTTTCTCCGTGTTTCAGAGTGAAACACCCATTTGCACAGTTTTGAGAAACAGAGTGAAGTCTGCTGTCATTCAGAATATCCATAGATTTGCCAGAAATCTCAACTGCAAATCAAGTTGTCATATAAACAGCCAAAATCAGAATACTTTTTTACGTGAAAATTTCTTTTCTAGCTAAAATTTCACCAAAAAAGGTAAAAACAATTATTGTTCAATTTTAAGGCTGCTCAGGATCATGAGCCTGTCTTGTGCTTTGTATGGTAAATGCTGCAGCATTTATAAAATCTATATGTTACACAATTATAAAATAGTGCAAAGCAATAAAGAGAGTCTAATTTTCTTTTTAATTATTTTCCTGTGCAGTAGGTTCTTCCTTTAATGGATAGCCCTTTTGATTTTTTCTGTGCTAATCTTAAGTCTATTTTAAGGCAATGAAGTTTACCAACGTTAATTAAATAAAGTTGGACAGTATATGTTAATGAGTACTGTATTTCCCAGCCCTTCAGAACAGCTCAGCCTCAAATAACACTTACATATTGCCTATGTAGAGATTAGGCCACTCTTCACCCA
The DNA here is from genome assembly GCA_013398015.1 of Oreocharis arfaki. NCBI lineage: Eukaryota > Metazoa > Chordata > Aves > Passeriformes > Paramythiidae > Oreocharis > Oreocharis arfaki. The sequence continues at coordinate 342,870 of VZRR01008444.1, read as the reverse complement.
CGTGATTAATTCCACCTTGCAGCTGTCCAAAATATCTGGCAGTTCCTGGGCAGAGGGAGTACCAGGCTCAGAGCATTCCTGGGCTGACAGGGTCTGTCTTCAGGTGCTGACCCCTTTGGAGGCCTCATGCAGAGTCAGGCAGAGGAGGGAGGGCCTGCTGGAAGCCGCTGCTGCGGAATGCACGGGGGAGGTTTTTGCTGAAGCAGGCTCTTTCTGCTGCTTGATGTTCCCAAGCAGGTGGCTGACTCTAAATACAGCTGATGCCTTGACGCCTCCCTGGATTAGCTCAGTGCTACGTCCCTGATGCAATGGGGAACAGCCAGAAAAATGAACGTTCTGCTTTAAGTGAATCTTATGCAAAAAAATGCTACTCCCGTCCTCACATAAGCTGTGGTGCTGTTCCTGCCAGCACAGAGCTTTCCCTGTGAAAGAAATGTCAGTCAATGCAACCGAGACGCAGTCCCAAATGCCTCATGTGACCCAGTTCTAATAATAAGCTACCAGGAAAGAGGGGACAGCACAGCTTGAGGGTGAGTTCAAAATAAACACCATGAGAGCACCTGTCCTGGGCCTCACCCAAGGTTCACCGAGCCCACTATCCTGCGCTTGACTGTGGCTGAAAGTGGATGCCTACAGAATATAAGAACACACAAGCATAAATTATACTTGTGTATATAATAATAATAACAACACTCTTCCAGCTTCCAGCTGGCTGCAGTTTATGAGCTTGCTGATCTGGATGGAGTTTCTAAGTATTTGGTAACCCTGAATGGATTTCTGTCCCTCAGTCTTTTCCAGTTGCCCCTTGAATGTCTATAGGCTTTTACTCTCTTCAGCATCCTGTGGAAAGGTGTTATACAGCTCATGTAAACCCCTCCTCTTGTTTCAGACCTGATTTCTACTGACTTCATCTGATGCTCTCAGTTCTTGTACTGAAAAATAAAATTAGGAGAAGTTTTCACTGGAACTCTACATGGGTCCCTTCAGGTGGCACTGTTTTTGTGATTGCTTTAAGCAGATTTAAGTCTGCCAGAGTTGTAGCTGGGACAGTTCCTTTCACTCGCACCTTCTCCCTGGTTGTGTAGACCCTCTTGACAAATGTGCATTTTCTGAATGAAGTGCCACTGGAGAGGCAGTATTTTTCCTTCATTTTGGTTCCTTAGTCTAACTTACCAAACCAGCATTTAAAATACAAGTTTTCATGCTGATAGTGGAAAGCAGTGAAGTACTAATGTCATGTCACATCATGACTTGAATTATGGATAGTGTAGGTGACAGGTGAGGAGGTCTCTTTTCCTCTTAGCACATTGCAGCAGACAATGCTCCCTGTTTTAAGAAGTTACAGGACTAATTCTTCTGCTTTTGCTTATGTTGACTGGAATCTTTTTCCCTGAACAAAAGTGCACTCAAAGTAAATGTGTATATAAAAAAGCAATACAGAAAGGCAGGAAATATAAGCAACACTAACTCCACAGATTAAAAACACTTCTGTGATTTGACAATGCCCTTGAAGAGAGTTTCTACCTAATTCATTCCCTCCACTAAGATAAGTAAGTCTTGCTTACAAGATCACTATTATGTCATTGGTGGTATGGATGCCCTACTGACCCAGCTTCACCCTGTGCTTTTCCCTTCTCTGCCCCTGGTGAAACAATACTCTCCTAGGATGAGCCATATCTTCAAGAGCAGGTACTAATTTACAACAGGAGCAGCTTTCACAGCTGTAGCTTTGTAGGGCAGATGCTCAGGGGCATGCAAAGCATTATCCTGATGGGGGAGTTTCCATTAATCTTGCTCACATGTGTCTAATTTTGCCCAGCCTAAAGCCATTAAGATGCATTATTTCACTCACATGAATTTCAGATTTTTCAATGCCATGTCTTCAAAAGGTTTCCAGACTAAAACCTACTGTAATGTGAATAAAGTATAAATTATAATGAAATATTAACTCATATAAATCCCTCTTAATTTTAATGGAGAACTTCAAAGCAAACAAAGCTCCTCCTCCACCACTCTGCTGCTTTGTGAGGTAAAAAGATTGTCCTAGCACTCTTGAGTTTTAAATGTGATTTGCTATTTGATCTTTTCACACAACACTGTCTTACCTTTCTCTCATCAGTGGAGCTCTTTAGGTTTAGGAAAATATGAATGGTCAAACTGATGTCTGAAAGGATCTTATATATGCTCATTTTGCAAAGCACTTGTGTACAGTGAAATAGGGAGGGATTTCTGCATTCCCATAAATGCTAGGCAGAATCAGCATTCATGTTATAACCTCTCCAAGAATGAAGGAGAAAATGTGGTCTGGGAAGGAAGAGATTCAACTCACAAGTCACCATTATATTAGTCTTCTAATACCCTTGCAAGTCTCTTCCAGCAGAGAACAAAATGATCAGAACTGATGCTTCAAATGCAAACAAGCAAGCAGAAATGTATTTACTTAATCTGGTGGGGAATCTTTATAAGGTCAACTAATCAATAAATCCAACCAGCAGCAAAGGGCAAAATCAAATTTGATTGTCACTTCATGGTTCACCACAAGGTAACAAGCTAATTTTCAGGCAGAGTGGTAGCATGAATTACAAATGCTGTTGCTGCATTAAAAATCACATTGGTTTGAGTACTGATTAACTGGTGATAGGAAAAGTGACATCCTCAAAGCAGCTAAAAACTGATTTGTATCAATTAGGCCAAGCCACTGATGTAAACTAAGTGTCTACCTGATATTAAACCATGGGTGATTCAAAGCCACTGACACAGAACTGATTTGGGATAATTTGGAGTGCAAGCAAACTGATGAGTCAAACTTACAAAATGCTTTGAAGACCTGACATATTCTTTTTAATGTCCTCAATATACTATATGATAAACATTATCTTTTTGAAAACATATTTAACAAGAAAAGACTTGTGGGGATTGCTGACCCAGGCTGCAGAAGCATCACAGACATTTATTCTGATGGTGTGGGTCTTCTGGCTGTCACAGCTTTCTATATTAGCAGACCAGCAAAAGAGGAACATTTCTGTAGGAGTGCCTGGGCTCTCAAGGAACTGCCCTTGTCACATCATCAGGCCCGAAACACAAAATTTTTTTTAGGAGAACATGCATGTGAGAACTGTAACCAAACTGAGAAAGATGCATATGTTACACTCCCAAGTAAAGGGGATTCAAACATCCTCTACAGCTAGATGCAAATATTGAACTTGCCTCTGGCATGAGCACAAACCAGGGTCAAACTTGGTCTATCTTAACCACTTCAGTGGATTCATCCAGTAGCACCACTCAAGGCACAGCAGTTCCACCCCGCACAGTGGTTACAGTGCTGCTGTTGGCCGTGCTGGTTTTGGAGGAACTGAGCTACCAGAATCAATCCATTTAGCATTCTGTTGGCCTTTCACTTTGATGCATAATTGTCTTCATTTTTGTAATGTGCACTGATCATGGGAAGTTGTATATACACAATGGCTCTGAAGGGTGAAACTCAATAAAGTGAATGTAGATAGGGCTGCCCGTTCAGCAGTCCTTCCTTTGCCGTAGCTGAACATCCAGGTTCCGCAGGTGCTTCAGAAAACCACGATTGGGTGAAATCCATCGATGCTCCTTCACTGTCTTGATAGCTTCAACTAATGGGAGGTGGTGATTTATCATGAGATAAGCTAGGACTAGGGAAGCTGATCTGCTTACTCCAACTGCACAATGTACCAATACTTTGGCTGGTAAAAAAAAAAAAAAAATTAAAAACCTCAAGAGAAAAAGAAAATGAAGTTTAATTTAAATGTTTTTCTTACTCTTCTGATAGATCACATGAACAGCTAACAGTTAAGTCCAATTTGCCACTGTTACACTCACTTGTATGAGAAATGCCATGAGATCCCAACCTGATTTCAGAAACATTGGTAAATCAAAGAAAACCCTCTTGAAGTAATGAAGATATTCTGTTTTGACCATGAGGAAAAGAAGACCCATTAGTTTCAGAGAGCTTGTTTAGGCAAGGAAGAATGCTAAAATCTGGCCTGAATGGATGGCACAGATACATGAGCCACCAAGAAAAATGACTGGCCTAGTACTATTGCATAATAAGGCAATTTGAGGCAACTGTAATTCTATTTGGAAGTCAGAACTTGTGATACAGAGACAGCTCCATTAATGCCAGTTTACTCATGGTAAGAAATGGTCTTTTATGTAAAACAGGTTAATTAGTATTTTATTGCACCACTGCCAAGAAGCTCATTTTCTTGTAGAACTCACTGTAAATCTCCTTGGGTATAGGTAAATCTTCTTGGAGGCATGGCCTTGCAGGCCCTGTTCACACAAGAAACTCCTCTGCAATATGTGAACCTCTTCATACAGTTGGTGATTGTAGAAATCAGGACATTTGTCTTTTTATTCATTTGTTCTTACAAGTACAGTTGCTATAAGATGGTCTCAAAAGAGGGTGTCCATTTTAAATGCATGTCTTTGCTTCTCTCTTTTTGAATGAGCCTTACTTTCCAAACAATTTTCTCTCTTCTCTCCTCCCCAGTCTCTCTCCTGCATGGTTCATTTGTTTTGCAACATCAGCTTTTTGGGACCTAGTCAGAGCTACATCCATGTACACAGCACTCCCTTCTCCTGCCACCCACTGTGCAGGTGACCAGCACCTGGCAGGACACCATGTAGTGATTTGTCCACCACTGAGCTTGTGGAGCTGACCTGTTATGTGAGGCTGCTGACTCACATCAAAATGTGACCAACAATAATTTCATACCTCCTGGCGTGCTCAAGGCATTGTGGATAAACTGTGCAGCAGAGAAAAAGAACTGGCTGATATCAAAGCTTGGCAGGTCATGGGCTGGTACACCATAATAATCGATGGTTGCTCCATAGAAGTCCTGGCCTCCGTGGCTGTATGCTGTGCCATGGGCAGCATTTAAAACATGGGTCACACCCATTTTCCACAAAATAAATCTGTTGTGAGCTGTTACTCTAAGGAAAAGACAAAGACAAATGAAGATGGGTGCAGTGATAGCCACAGAGCAGAAGCACTGAGATTGCATCTCCCAAACCATTTGCTCTGGAGCATCAGCCCATGTATTTCTTCTAAGGGCTAATCGAGAAGGGAATACCAGCTTAGTCATAATTTTATCTCGGAAATCGTGCTGTCTGCAGTGTAAATGACAGCAATTAGCAAAACTATGAGCTGTGTAAAGCCGCACCCATGAGGCATACTAACAGAAGGTATGGCAGAGGTGTGCCCATAAAGCTGTACTTACAGGTCCCCTAAGAAGAGATTAGGCCATACTTCATCAACGTGGTTGCAAGAGGGCCGCCCAGTGTTCAGGAGCTGCTCGATTTCCTTGAAGGAGGGGGCATCCTCCGGGCACGTCCCAGCGCCTTCAGGGTCCTGGCTGTCCGGCGCCTCTGCCGCAGACATGCTGAGGTGCAGGCGAGACGCCGCTGCCGCCGGCCGGAGGTGGCACTGGGGTGCTGCCAGCCCCGCTCAGTGCCGGGGCAGGCTCCGAGATGGGCCGGGGCAGGTGTCGGGCAGCCGGGCTGTCCCCGCACTGCGGTGGCCCGGGGCCCCCGCCCCAGGGCTGGCCGCTCGCCTCTGCGCTGCCCCGACCGGCACAGCCGCTTGAAACAGATGCGCGTACCAAACTGGGCATTCCTGGATCTTTACCGGCTCCAGTCTGCTTCTCTGGCCTCGTCTCCAGGGCCGCACTGTTCTGCCACACAGCAGCCTTGGTGCTGGGGACGTCAGCCACAAGTGGCACAGCCCCCTGCCCGCAGGACACCCACCAACACTGGCTGTGACTGTCCCCAGCCGTGTCCTCGACACAGCTGTGGCACTCCGCGAGATCTGCGCATTCATCCCTAGCCAGTAAAGCCTCATAAAGGACAAACAGAAACTTGTCCAAGGCCAAAAGAGTGGCAACCATGTCCCAGTAACAATCGTCTGTCATTTAGTCTGAGGTGCTTAAAAACATAGCAGTGAAAAGGTCAGAAATGCACCAGCGGGTCCTACCAACATGGTCACCAGGAGATGAAATACCAAGTGGATGATGATGATGCCTTGCCTGTCACTGATAATCTAGGGAAATTTGTTTCTGGAAGCTGCTGTTTATTCACCAAGAGAAATTATGTGACATAACTGTACTTTATATTTTTAATATTTTCTACTGCAGTCCTTCGCTGGGTTAATACAATAAACCTGCCAGATATTGCATGCTACCTCCCTCTGTTGAAAAAATAACAAAGACCAGGAGTATAAGTTGTCAGGTGAAACTTGTAAGCCACTGAGTTAGTTTATATAGGGAGGTCTGGCGAGCTATTAATTGGAGACCCACGATATCAAATTGTAGTATTAGTGGGTCTTGGCAAGTGCAGCAGTGCCTATGCTTCTGCAAGGATATGTGACTCCTGCCAGGGGGCTGCAAAATTGTCAGTGGTGGAGCTATAAGGCAAAACAAATGAAATGGTGATGCTCTTCCTCTGTAAGCCTGACAATCCAAGAGAGAAGATGACCCAAGAGGAGAAGCTTGCTGCTGAGAGTATCCCCTGTAGGAAAAAAGGGGATGAATGGAAGGAACTCTTGGTCAGGTCTGAGCCACCTTTACTCCACATGCATTGATCTACTACGATGGGCTTGTTTTATTTTATCAAGAGACGTATCATGGAGAGCCATTTCAAGCTAGGTATTAAAGTCTGGACTAATTAACTGTGCTCAGGAGTACTCAGTGAGACATCACCATAATACAATGGAATAGTTTCCAGCATCAGAGGACAAAAGTCATATGCAACAAAAGAAAAGTGACTTTGTATAGAATATTTCATGAAGCAGAAATTACTTATATTCTGTGGTATTTAGGAAAGAAACTGTTTAAGACCCTCTTGTATACAAAGAGACTTGTTACTTCCTACTGCCATATATGTTCTGACCTAAAAGGTGAAATGCAGGAAACTACAAGCAACAGTGCTGCAGTGCTTATTTAGAGGGGGTAGTGGGACAGGCAGCCGGGCTCTGCTATGGGTGTGGCAACCAGACGGCCAGACCTAGCAGAGGAGAGGACTGTAAAAATGGCTAAGTTTTATTTCGAGCACTATGTATATGCTCTTAATATGTTACCTTGTTTTTCTGCTTTGTTCTTGCTTGTTTGTTGTTTTGGTAAACTAGTGTGCTTTAGGCTGATTGATTTGTGCCCATGAATCAGGAAAATTACCTGACTGAGCAGGTTAAGTTGTTCAATTTAGTTTACTTTTCTCAGGTTTCTGGGTGGAGACTCAAGGTGAGGCTTTGCTATCAGTTTTTTTAAATGTAACCCCAGCTCCCTTGTTGCTAATCAAGTTCTGTGAAAAAGGTGACACTTATGTTTAAGCCTAGCCCTTTTCAGCTGTAAAACTTTTATTAGTCTCTACACCAAATACAATGACTAAGAATTCAAAGTTCATCTGTGGCACAAAAAGTGACAAATAAAAAACCATAAACTCCAGAAAAATGATCTCCAAGTCCTGTGTGCCTCAAACATTTGTATGGCATCCATCCATCTACTGCAAAACTCTGCCATTCCACATCTAACATCTTCTAAACTTTTAATAGCCTGCAAATGTGGCTTTGGTAAAGCTGTGTCACTGACCTTTTTCAGACAGGAGCTGCCTTTGTAACAGACAGGAGGCAGAGATCTGGCTTTGAGATGGATTTGCTCCTCTTCATCTGGGCTTCTTTTCTGGCCCTTTTAAACTACTAAGAAAGGATGTAGAAAGCAACAGACTGATATATGGTCACACTGAATAGAGACAAATTTAGCACTCTGTGCAGGAGGCACTTTTCAAGATTCCAAGCATTTGGAGGTTCTCTTGGCTGTTGGAATGCTGGGCAGCTCTAAACCAAATATTTGCCTGCAATTATATATGAACATTAAATAGCTGCTGTTTTAGCTGAAATTAATGCGTGCTTTATTTTGGAACGTGCAACAGAAGGTATTATAACTGGGCTATGCCTTTGTGATTGCTTAGAAGGTAGTACTTGGTGCAATAATCTAAATCAAACATTCTCTGGCTAATAATGTATTAGGTGGCAACAGTGTAAATTGCCATGGAGCACTCTAGTAGCACATGGTATGGCAATGCCAGGAAAATGTGCAGCAGTTGAAAACAGGAAATTCATGGTGACTCTTCTGTTTCTTCTCTTGAAAATGCTCCTATCAGTTCTAACTGATGCCATGCCATCTCTCTACTGAAAACAGAACCAAAATCCTTTCACATATCCTGCAAGAATGCAGCTTTTACAGTGAAGATGTTACAGCATGACAGTTTGGTTAGATAGGATTTTGTAGATGCAGTATCTTCAGCTGCAAAAGGGTTCTTCTCATTTCACTCATCAGCCTGTTTTCAGGATTTGATTTTTGGGATGGTTAACTACTGAAGAAGAATAGAAGTATTTGAACTCTGATACCTTTTGGGCAATACTAAGTGAGTAAGTGAGACAAGGTTTCCTGGTGCTCTACAACAATGTATTTTTAGCATGTGGAACAATTTTGTCTGGTGAGCACATGGAGTTTGTTCTTTTTCTTTTTTCCTTTATTATAGTCTTCTAATAAGTTCATTTTCTGTCTTAAAAATGATTATGGTTCACTAATTTGATTAGTCCTTAGGCATTCAATCTCTTATTCTTCCATTACGGAATTAAGAAATTTGAAGATAAAATAGATGCTTGGAAGTTCACACATGACTGACCTAAGTATACTTCAATCTTCAGAGATTATGAAGAAATTATAAGGCAGATCTTGATCTGTACAAAAATGAGATTACCAAACACCTCACCTCAAACCCAGAAAAAGAAAAAACATTATTTAAAGCAATTAGGACTTCTAGTGAAAGATACCCCCCTTGCCATGTTGTATTCTTTGCTGAATGAGAATTTTCATAAGCAATTAATTCTCTGTTCAGCTGAGGCCTTTTTTTTCTCTGTAGGGCCTTAACATTTGAGATAGGTTATTTCAAATTATTAAATGCTACCATTATTACTTAATGACAGTGTTTTTAAAAAAAGCCCATTACATTAACACATCTCATTTTCCTTTGCTCTATAATATATTGTAACTTGAGCTAGTGGGAAATTTTCGATATAAATTTCCTTTCTTTTATTGCATTAAGTGTCAGCCTGAACATTAAATCAATATAACCATGTGAATTGAATAAATTGTTTTCAATCTAAAGATGCATCAGTATTATTACACATTTTAAATACTTTTTCCTTGGCAATCCACAGTTGTTTTAAAAATATCTGTAGCATATAATTTGTCATAAATTCTCAAACTGACATGTCAGCACTGGCACTGCCTGTCAAACTTACATCAATGCCTTTATGTCACATGGCATGAAGTGACATAACTCAAAGTGATGGAATGAGTTTTATTGGAAATTTCTGTTAAATAAAGCACCAACTATTTAGATAATTCACCCTTTTAAAGAACATCAAATGTTAGCAAGGAGAAGTAGTTTTCAGTTTTGAAGTGCAACGACTAAGCAGCTATTACATATCTAAGTGTGACAAGTTTTAAATTATGCTCTTTATTACTTTTCTGTGCAAGCTAATTTAGTCATTTTCAAAATATTTGCTAGGTGACGAAATTAGGCAGAGCAGAAAAATGCCATTAGCAGTGATAACTTGAGATAGAAACTGACCATCAAGCCTTTATCCAGTGCTGAGGTTCACTGAATTAGAGATCCATTAGGGTTGGAAGAAACCTCTGGAGTTCATCCAGTCCAACCTCCCTGCCAAGGCAGGGTCACCTATAGCAGGTGACACAGGATCCATTCAGGTGCCTTTGGAATGTCTCTAGAGGAGACTCCATGCTCTCCCTGGGCAGCCTGTTCCAGTGTTCTTCCAACCTCAACATAAAAAAGCTCTTCCTCATGTTGAGGTGGAACTTGTGTCTTCGTTTATGGCCATTACTCCTTGTCCTGTCACTGGGCAAACTGCTTCTGCAGACCAGCCCAGCAGCCTCCCCAGCCAGGCACAGGGTGCTCTCCACTGTACATGTGTCTGTCTGTCTCCTTCGCCTTTACTCGATGCAGCTCTTGGCCAGGGGTTCTCTGCATGGAAATCTGTTGCTGGAATAACACACTTTAGGACCTGTAAACTTCAGATAATCCTGGATTAACATGCGTGTCTGAAAACTGCTCATTTCCCAATCCAGACTTCTAAAGTCTGGAGACTGAATTTGGAAAGTAATTTTTAGGTGGATTGCTGGTTTTGCTACAGTGTAGGGAAACAGAGTTAGGAAACTTCTGCTTCCATTTTTGTTTCCTTCCTGGAATCTGGTGAGCTGGGACACCCTAATGCATGTTTATATGTAAAATAAAACAACAAAGCCAAAGTAGCTGTTTCCTGGTACCTCCCATGAAAAGAATGAGATCCCAAAAGGTCAGTTAGCTTCAGGACTGTGCTTAAGACACCGTCACAGTGACCTATTCCATGATGAGACAGCTCTGTAGCCTGCTACAGTTATTTTTGCAGCAATTTTAAATTTTAGTTTGTGCTTATTTTTATGTTTTTGGTTTAAACCAGTTGTTCAGATAGAAGCAAATGCAGCAATGTATTGTAAATTGTACCTACTTGGCACTTAGAAGCGCGCAAAAAGTTGTGACTGACTAGCAGTGTTGGTGAAGAAGAATTCATGTCAAAAACCGTAAAGAAGAGAAGCACAAAATCTTGTTTAACTTAGTTGCCTTGCTCTCCTGTAATTTTGTTTTCCTTGTCAGATAAATGCTAGGGTTTTTAAAAAAATATAAATACGTGGACCTGGAGTAAGCAAAATGATCTCAACTTTCAACTAGCTTTGTTAACAGATCCATTATTAACAGGAAGACAAGGTCCATTTGATTTTTTCAGATTTATATATGTATGTGTGTTCTATGGTTTGTCACTGATGAATTCAGATCCATCAGTTTTTCATCTAGTGCCTTAAAGGCAAAGAAGGGAAACCTGGTGAGGACTGAGGACTGAAACTGCACTTGATTCCTACATTGTTTGCAGACACTGCTAAACTGGCAAAGAAAGCTGAACATTCTCTGCAGCTTCAGCAACTCATTTTGGGAAACTACGGATCATTTAGTGTAAAATACAAAAGCAGGACAGAACAGACTGCTTAGAGATAAGCTTCTCTGAACCAGTATCAGGGCTTTCGGAAACGAGCAGATGTTCTCACGGCTTCTGTGAGATGTTTTTCACAGTTTCTGTTCTGAGTACCCAGTAGATAGATAGATAGCCCATTACAACCGAGATAGTACAAGACTGCATATTTGCATTAGATTGCTCGATGACTCGACGACTTGACTTAGCTTTGCAATAGATTTTTTTTTTTTTTTTAAACAAAGATCTAAAGGCCACTTTCTCTGGAAAGGCTAGTGTCCTTAACTTCATGGCATCTCCTTTTTATTTCAACTGAAGGTACAACTTAGACTTGTCTTGGACCTCATTGTAATTACATCATCAACAAAACAAATTCTGAATGTTCCTCAAACTGTTGCAAAGGGCTGGCTGCTACTCCAGACAGTTGGTATCCAAAATAATCTTACTTCTGGAGTAATTTGTTTCTAATTTGTCTGTCTCCCTTTATCCCCTCCATTTGTATTATTTATAGGTTGTGGAGCTCCCGAAGTTACGGTGCCTTCCGGAAGCTTTCTTAAGTCGTGTGTGCTGTTCACATCTGTGCTTTGGATCCCCCTGGATAAATCACCGAGTGCTGTCAGCCAAGTGCGGACAGCCAGTTTTATTCTTTTTCTACAGACATCAGAAAAGAATAATGGTGCAACTGAAATGTTTTGTAGTGACTTCTTGATATGAAGACTGAGAGTATGAGGGTTCTGTAAGTTTCCTCTGTTATTTTGTCCCGGCACACGCCTTGAGACGAAGCACCCGGAGCGCCACAAACCCACGACAGCGAGTCTCCAGCACAGCTCGAAGCCCCTCCTGGCAGGGCCCCCGTCCTTCCGCCCCGTCCCGCCCCTTCCGCCGCCGCCCGCCGGCGCTGCCGCCGCCGCTTCCGGACGGGGGATGGGGGGTGGCGGTGGCCGCCGCCGCCGCCGAGGAGAGGCACGGGCAGAGGCAGAGGGAGGGCGCGGAGGAGCCGCTGCCGCAGCGCCCAGAGCCGGCGCGGCGGCACCGCCACTCGGCGGNGGGCTGCGGAGCCCTTCCCGGGGCCCCTTCCCGGGGCCCCTTCCTTCCCGCGGGGGCCGCCCCGCCGGTGGGAGCCCGCCGGGTCCGCGTCGCTGCCCCCGCTGCGGAGTGTGCGCGCCCCAGGTGCGGGGGGAAAGGGCTGCCCCACTGCAGAGGCTGTGCGGGAGGAGAACAGCTTCTCCTACCGCGGGGGACGAGCCTCCTGTGCTGTGCGTCCGCGCTAAAATCCGCTCCGCCGTAATTACCGCGCCCGCCCGGCCCGGGCACATCTCTGCCGAGTGCGAGCGCCCGGCCCGGGAGCACCAGCTGCGCGCTGGGGCCATGTCGCCGGCGGTGTTCGGGCTGAAGGCGTCAGCCCTTGTGTCTGGCTGTGCCGGTTTCGGGCTGAACTTTGTCAGCCTCGTTAGGAAAGGCGTGTGAAGGTGTGGGGCGGGTGCTGAGCGGGGACGGCGCTGGCACCGGGGGTCGGGGCCGGCACTTGGGGTCGGGGCCTGCGGGCACTGTGCGGTTTGTTGTGGGGCCTGGGTGGTGACAGACACCCGTGTGGTGTCTGATTCCCGTGTCAGCCTCCACAGCAAACAGATCGTTCCTCGAAACGATGCTTTGTGTCAGTATTACAGTCAGATAACCAAACGGTTGTTACCGGGTCGAAATAGATATTCCGCCGTCTTACTGGGGTTTTTTTCCTATAAAATTGGAATGTTTTCTAAGGACAAAGTGTTTAGTTTTGAAAAAAAATGCTGCTGAGTGTGTAGGATTTGATTATTTACAAGGCAGCATGGAACAGTGCTGTTATTGGTTTGCATGCGTGCTCTTCGAGTTTCAGGGTTAAATGGAGGGTTTTGCCTGTGGGAGAGAGGGTTTGTGCGAGTTTAGGGCCTGAGCATGAGGAAGCTGAAACTACTGGAACTGTTACCCACTCAGTCTCTTAAATCTATATTACTGGTGCATTAGGTGGCCTGGGACCATTCCCTTGGTCATTGCTGATTGCTATTAAAAATACCCCAACACTTCAAAAAGGTAGGTTTTTCCAGCTCTCCAACTTAATGGAAGAAGAGGCAAATAAGAGGTGGTTTTAATGTTAACATTTGTAATAACTTGGAGTGGTCTCATGGTTTTGTATTTGAGGCTTCAGTTTGCAAAATTAATTTAATAAAAATTTTATATGTGCAGCACCCATTCTTTGTTGTAAGATGACTTGATGGAAGATTCTGCTTGGCTAAGGTCTGCTGTGTCTCCACAGAGCTCCCTCGTGCAGCTGGACACGGTGTCTGTGCCACCTCCACAGAGCAGCTGATCATGCTGTGCTCTGGAGTGGCAAGAGCTCAGAAGACATTTCCGGGCATTTAAACGCCCCTCCTGTGTGGTAGGGGGTGCCTCTTGCGGGATATCAGAGGTAAGGAAATGCCTGCGTCTTGTTCTTCCTTCTGCTGTCTGCGATGTAGAAGAAAGGTGGAACTAACCTGCAGGATTAGTGTGGAGTGATTGTTATACCAAGTGAAAGGAGTTTCTTCGGGAAGTTTTGTAAGTTTTTTTTGTGTAATTACTGCTTAGATGTGAAGGAACTGTTCTGTAGATTTGTAAAGCACGAGAATTTTAAATTATCTTGTTTGCTGTTCTATGTGATACTCTTTTTGCTGGCTGGTTATGGGTTTATTTTGGTAGGATACTATTAAAAGCACCGGTTGGCCTAGGAATTGTAACCTTTTGGGTTTTGTAGTATCGCTTTTCTTTGTATAGAGCTTGCTTTTGCAGCCCACTTAGCTGGTTGAGGACCACTAGCCATATTAAATAATGTATGTATGTTTGATAATTGCATACCTTTTAGAAGTTTTTGTTTCTTACTTACTTTAATGCACCTAAAATGAGGCAGGCTACTAGAGTCTCACTAGACCAGAAAGATCAGATTGTAAATGGTTGTGGAGAATAAGATGAAACACAGTTTGCCTTCAGATATTGTTCTGGTATTCATTTGGATGGAGAGTTTGTTCATGTCTTCCCTATTTCCATTGTAAGATGAGGGTGTGGGAAGTAGAGGGATGAAGGAAACTTCAGTTGTGTTACTCCTAAATTGTGGAGGGATAAAGAGCAGCCAGCATTCTGTTACAGGAGGGATATACTATTACTTGAAACTGGAGGGAAAATACTTAACACTTGATATTTAGCATGTAGAATGTTCAAGAACTTAGACAAACAGTAATGAAATACTGTGAATGACATTCTTAAGGTAAGTGGTGGAGTACTTGATCAATTGTTTAAAAAATCACTTGTGTGTACCTTGAATTACAGCAGTAGGATAAAAATTTGGTTTGTTAGCTGGTTTGTAGATTAGGAGTTAGTGTTCACTTGAGTATAACACAACCTGTTTGGCTTAAGGAGGTGTAAGAGTCAGGGAGCAGTGTGTATTCTGTTCATTTTGATGAAATACGTACCTGTACTTGGTGGTCCTTGAGACAAATACGTGTAGCTTTCAGGACTTTCTGTAGTAGCAGCTGTCAGTCTTGCATGGAGGTGTCTCAACAGAGAGACTCTGCTAAGGATATAGAGCTAATATTTGATCCACAAGCTGCGCTTCAATAAATAATTCTCAAAAAGCTCATCTTCCTTGATGGCTTAAAACCTCAGACTAAACTAGTGTTACTTTGCGATTTCTTATCTTACCTTCATGCATAGCACTAAGACCTTTGAGTACAGTTAATCTACTGCTGATCATCTCACTTAGGATACCAAATTCAGTAATTAAAACTCAATGCAAGTTTTACGGCAATATTTATGCATTTGAGCTTACTGTATTCTTGCTTTGGGAAAATACTGGTTTTTGTCTTGTGGTGGGCATTGTCCTGTGTTTGATCAATTTTATATATAGTATGGTAGCCATTGTATTTAAAAACAGTTGAAAAATCATGTATTGTTTTTGCATGTGTTCTTTTTGTCCTTCTGTTCACAAGATACCATATTATATTTATCTGGTGGCATTTAGAAGGTAAAGACTAAGTCACTGTGTGCTATATGGCAGTGAAATCTTAGCTTTCTTTAAAGCTATTTGCTTTAAATAAGCACTGAAGAATTAAGAGTTTCCAGGAAGAACAGGTGACAAGCTTCTCATGTAAGTCAGAGTCAGCAGAGTAGCTGAGCCTTGTGCTGCATAACAAGGCAGTGCTATGTGTTCTTTTTCCAGCACAGCATTGCTAAGTTGGTGTGTGACAGTAGCCTTGTTATTGCAGGCTGGCTCAGCACAAGGTTTTTGTGTAGCTTTTTTGTGCCGGGGAACCAAGGCCACCAACATGGGCCTTGCCCACATGGGCAAAGTGGCAGCCTTTGCAGGGAACAGCTTCTCCCCTGAGGTGTGGGATGTGCTCCTAAGCCAGCAGACCCAGCGAAGGGGGGGCCGAGTTGGAATGGCCTGTATTCAAACTGCAGCTTGGAACCTTCAAACACAAATGTAGGTTAAGTCACTGGAGATCTGATAGTGCTTCAGCATCCTTCCTAAAATTCCCCTTAAGGATTGTGGGAATTTAACTTAGGGGAAAAAAATCATGGGGCACGTCAGCAAGGCTCTCCCAGGTACTTGAGGGCAGGTGGTAAAGCAGTGATGGTTCTAGTAAAGTTTTTGCATGTGTGTCTGGAATAAACAAAACTAGTCAGCACTCTGCTAACTGCTGCAGACCTAACTAGGTTGTTCAACCTTTCAGCTATGATTTTGCTTTAATCAAGTTTGCAGCCTAATGTTACTGCTATTAATGATATTAGTGCTAATTTCCTTGTCTAGAGTAGTGATAAGCAGATTCAACTTTCCACATTTTTACCTCAATATACTGTCTCAAAGCCTGTAGGCTAGGAAAGTTAGGGAATTAATGGTTGACTAGCAGCAATTCAGTAGATGGGGGAACATGATAGAATCATGGACAATCATGTTGAGGGAGGTTAATTTTCTCTATTTAAATACACATCTAGGAAATTTTGCTATCAGCTAGGGTATGCTCAGCCTCTTAGAGGCATCTTTTTACTTAAAATGCCCCAACCAAAATGTAGGAACGTTCATGGCTCATGAAGTAACGTTTTTCATTTAAAAAAGTAAATACTTATACATATGCAGTTCATATGCATTTGTGTTTATGCTGTTAATTGAAAGGCTGGTGAAAGAAAATGGGACACGCAATATGTACTGTTGACGAACTTGCTAAGTCACAGTACCAGGAAAATAATCAGCTAACTAGCTACAGACATTGCTGATGTCAGGTGAAAAGTATATTTTGCCCTCTGATGCTTGAGTCTGTGCTTGCTTTGTGTTACTCATGCGTGTTATTCATCATTAAATAATGTTACCCTTTATTTGGTTTCAGTGATAAAACCAGTTCCGTGGAAGGCAAAGTAGTTACCAGAGCTGTTTCCTTTCAGAAGACAGATGCAGTTATCCAGGGGACTTGGCCTCCTCTGCTGCGTTATTCTTGTGTAGCAGTCTAGTGGTGTAAAAGTTATGTAGCATTCTTCAGCTTCAAAAATGAACAGGAGCAGTTGCACACAGGGATCTGTATTGTAGTCCAGGTGTTATGGTTATTAGGGAAAGTGCTTTTTTACCCTTTAAACCACAAATGTGTCACCAACTGAGTAGTCTGAAAGGGAAGGCAGTTTCAGGGTTTAAATAAGTTGCTTTGTCATTGAAAAATGAATTTAACTGTTGCTGTTGAGATGAAATTAGCTAGCTGCTCTGTGTAATGTTTTAAAGTTGTGTTTTGTGGTAATTTCTTTGTCTTTTGCAGTTGGTTAAGTGTCTTGTCATTGACAGTGTTGAAAAACAGGAGCAGGTCCTATCAGTTGCATGTTGGGGTTAATGTAGACTTTCTCCCAGGTCCAGCCCATAGTGACCTTTGATGGGTGTGCTCATTCAGTGTTTTAAGGTTACTTTTACTTCGCATTTGGTAAGGCTTGATTTTTATTCTAGCAATGCCAGATGAAGGAAGACTAGGCTGCTGTTAGGCTACATGACTTGTGACAAATGAATAGAATTCTCTTAGGTTATGGACAGTTTCCTGCCTTTGTCCTCAGAAGCTGCTTTGGTTAGAAGACAATATCAGTGAGCGTATTTGTAGTGGTGAGTTTACATCCACTGCTTTTAGAAAACTCTTGATGATTACTATGTTATAAAACCCACTGTAATTAACAGCTGGTTTTTTTCAGTATTGCATCTGTATTTCTGAGTAAAGAAAGCTGGAAGTTCAGATAAGCAACTCAAGTTTGTTTATTTTTCCTGGATGTTTTGGATTTAGTATAAGAACAATGTTGATACCACACTGATGTTTTAGTTGTTGCTCAGTGGTGCTGACCCTAAGTCGAGGAGTTTTCAGTTTCCCCTGCTCTGCCACTGAGGAGGTGCAGAAGCTGGGAGAGAGCACAGCCAGGACAGCTGACCTGAACCTGGCCGAAGGGATATTCCATACCATGGAATGTCCTGCTTGGTATATAAATGGAGGGGGGAGGTTGGCCAGGAGGGGCTGACCACTGCTGGGAAACTGCCTGGGCAAAGGTCAGCAGGTGCTGAGCTGTAATGTGTGTCACTTGTCTTTCTTGGGTGTTGATCTTCTCTCTTTTTGTTATTTCCATTGTTATTATTACTGTATTTTACTTTAGTACCGTTCTTAAAGTGTTCATACCTCAACCCATTGGGTTTACCTTTTTACGGTTCTTCCCTCCATCCCACTGCAGGGGGAGCAGGCTGGGGGCAGTGTGGGTGGGAGTGAGTGAGTGGCTAAATGAATCTTCTTGCCATCTGGGATTAAACAGCAACCCTGGAATAAAGTAAAAATTTGTAGTACAAAAATGGTCAATTAACTGATGATTAGTTGAAAATTAAATGTCATAATTGATTTTATTAGCTATGTGACCAAAATAATTGTTACAGTTGTTTTAGAGCCACACTTTCAAAAATAGTAAGATAACATAAAAATGAGAAAATACCCTTTTATGTGGAGAAGGAAGTGTATAGGATATTGCAGGTATTCTACTAGGTCTTTCCTTTTTTTTGGCAACTATTTAAATCAAGATACTAAAGCTTATATACTTATTGACTGTATATGAAGTGTTGAGAAATTTTATCAATAAATTATGTACACATTGTTAATATACAATCAACTGCTGAGAGAATATCTTCAGAAGTATCATGCCCTTAATTATTTTAGAAGGGTAAGCATGATTTGTGTGCTCATTTTTCTTCCAAAATACTCCTTTTGCACTGCTGGGAAATCTCATTTGGCAATTTGAATCTTCTCTGATACAGTATAAAATAGTTTGTGGTTCTATTAGATGAAAGCCAGAAGAAAAAGTTGCATCCAATAATTATATTAAGAGCACGGTAAGTACTGTACCTCCTTAAAAAAAGAAGCGAGAAGGAAAGAGGTTCTGTTTTTGGAAGAGCTGTGCCCCTGAAAAAGATGCAGAACTGTGTTGAATATTCATGATGGGTTTGAGTAGCAGTTTACTATAGACAGAAGCTAAATAATAGATTAAATAGACTGTTTCCTTGCTTTCATTCTGAAAGCCTTGAATGATGTATGTGGCAGTAGTGTATTGTACTGCCTTGTATTTTCTGAGATTTGGTTGGCATGATTGAAGCATTCTAGTTAATTAGACTGTTTTTCTGAGTACAAAAGAGCTGTGAAATTGTAGCTGTTTCTTAGATGGTAGCTGTACATGAGCCACCAAATATAAATTATGCACAAATCCATTCTCTACTGCTATGGGTCTTCAATATTGCATAAACATTTTAGTACTTTTACTTCACTGGTAGCCTTTCAAAGTTTTGTCATGTGTTCCACATAATGTCCTGTGGTTAGCTTTTTTCCTGGTAGTTGTTCTGGTGGCTTGTCACCACCATGTGACTAAAATGTTGCTGAGCTCGCTCTCTTCCTTCGAGCAGTATTCTAGAGTAGGAACACAATTACTGAGAAATCTTTATGAAGAGAATACATCTCTTCTGGTTTTGGTGTGTTACTATGTTATCTATTACCACATCACTTTTAAGAATGCTTTGAAGCTTAAGCCTGTGCTTCATTTCTAGTAATGTTATTTTGAAAGCTGAATATTTTAAAGGATTCACAGTTCAGTAAGCATATATCTTAATTACCGAGATCAAACAAAGATAGAAATATGATGGTTGTAGCATCAACATACGACTAAGATACTTCAGCTCAATGCTGTTGCAGATATCTAGACTTAGGTTTACTTGGAAGGAGTGAGAGAATGTCGTGTCATCAAAGCTTCAGTGTATATTTTTATAACAGTGGGATATGTTGGACTGTATTCAAAGGTATTATTTCAGCTTTGATTCAGTTTTGTTTGTTTGCTGGCTATACTTTTCTTGCGTAGTTGATGAACTGCAAACAGTGGAAAAGGCTAATGATTAAGCTGGTATTTAAACAGAGTAGTATTTGATTTTCATTGCCTAATGTAATTAACAAACCTGGATTTATTTATTTATAACAAAATAAGAAAAGTATAGTGGATATATCTAGGAAATATTCTGCTTCTTGGAAACTTTAATTTTCTATTTAGGAGCAAATGAGATAATCTTAATTTAGTTTTTCTTGAATTAAAAAAAAAGCATTTTTATATTACTTACCTAAGAAATTAGGTCTGTTTTTTAGCTGTCTCTTATGTAAAATGTCTTGGGCTAATTAAGCATCTAAAGTTGCACAAAAGACACTGGCATTTCAGTAACCTGTGTTAAACTTTCTGGTGTTGTCTCTCTCGGATATGCAGCAGGTCAGTGCGCTTGGCGGATAGAGGGGGAGGATGGCAGGCAATAACCAGCTTTGCATTCGACGTTGGACTACCAAGAACGTGGCCAGGTGGCTGACGGAAGAAGGCTTCTGTGAATATGTGGATGTGTTGTGCAACAGACACAGGCTAGATGGAATTACACTACTGACACTTACTGAGTACGATTTACGATCCCCTCCTCTGGAAATCAAAATCCTGGGGGACATCAAGAGGCTGATGCTGTCCATACGCAAACTGCAGAAGCAGCACATTGACGTCCTGGAAGAGCTGGGTTACACCAGTGACGGTCACGCTGGCACCGTGTGCCCAGTTGGGTCGCTACAGGGGGCAGATTGGTTTTGTAATGGTGAAGTACCTCGGGACTATGATGGACCAGTAACTGACTTGAATGGTGATCAGTATCAATATGCAAATGGCAAAAACAAACATGCCACACGAAGACTGGACCCAGAGTACTGGAAGACAGTTCTAAGTTGTGTGTATGTCTTCATAGTGTTTGGCTTTACATCATTTGTTATGGTGATAGTACACGAGCGAGTACCTGACATGCAAACATACCCACCTCTGCCAGACATATTTCTAGATAGGTAAGAAATTTTCTTTCTAAACAAAATAGTAATGTGATGGTTAAAATACAGTCATCTGTCTTTTCTTTGTTTTCAAAGTTTCATATGCTCTGGAAGAAAGTTTAATCTGCTCTAGAAGATGCCTCTGCAAAATAGTAATAGGAGTCTAGTAAATCCTTCTGCTAAGATTGAAATGCGGATCAGCTAGATGCAAAGATTAGTTTTAGGGGAAAATAAATTGAGCTGTTGTTCTACCTAGTTTATATTTATTTTACATTTTAAACTCAATACAACTTAGTTCATCCATCCTCACATTCTAGTAAAAAATATGATTGTTAGCTGGTATAGGTATGCAGCCATATGCATTTTCTGAAATCCAGTTCTTGCTATGAAGCTTAACATGTCTCGATATAGAAAAACTATGGATGAAGGAGTATTTTGGTCTGTGAGTGAGCAAAGAAACTGAAAGGGAACAGCATTGGTACTGTATTTTTGTTGTCTTCCCACTGTCAGCTTTCTGAAAATGGTCTAGGGAAACTCTGAAGTAGAATGAAAAGACCAGCATCTCTCTTAACAGGGTATTAATCCACTGTTGTGACTTATGCAGTACCTGCTCATTTTTTTAAAGAAAATGTTTCACTTCAGGCAAAGAGACACAATGGCGAAGGTCAAATTCTAGTCATTGACTACAGGTTTAATAGAGGATAAATGTTCCCTTTGAGAAAGTGCAGTTGCACCATGGAGAACTGAACTGCCTAGAGAATTTTAAAAGATGAGCTAAACTGTTAGAAAGCTCAGCTTTGTGATCTTCCTATTCCTGCCAGTAATTTCCATTTTCGTTAATGGCTTTCAAGAAGTCGGTAAGACTCTAATCTTTCAAGTAAGTGTGTAGAATCCCCCATAAATTTATATGTGACTCAGCAAGGACAGACCACATCCAGTAGAGTGGAAGAGGGGAGAGAGAACAGGAACTATGGCATTACTGGATTTTGTTCCCAGGATGCTACCATGGTATTCAGTGGGCAGGAGGATGGGGGAGGCCAGAAGGCAGCAGCCCACAAAACAATGAGAGGGGATTACTACAAAGCTCGTATTTGAGCAGTCCTTCGCTACTCCTCTTTGTATCAGGGGGAGCACAAAACTATGAGGAGCAGCTTCTCTTGAAATCTGTTGATCTGTATTTTCTTGACTGAAAAGTGGAAATTGTTGTGGTGCCTTATGTGTGCAAGAAGGTCTTAAATCTTTTGACAGGGAAGGCTGAAAGGTTTGCATGTATCGCTGAAAATTTGAAAACAATTTTTACTTTCCCTCATACTTTTCTGTGCAGTTCTGCTTCATTACAAGTACTTAAGATTTTTGGCCTTGCAGCATTTAATTCATTATGTTGACATAGCATTCTTCGGAGCATAAGCAGCATAATTGACATGATGCAAGTTTTTGTCAGAATGAAGAAGGTTGTTGTGAAACAATGGTAGAGGAACACATCCTGTTAGTAAGTCGTGTGTAAATTAAGAGAGCATACGAGAGATTTTCCTTGACTTAGTGAATTCTGTGTGAACATCTGCTGGAAACACATTATTAGGAAGGAGATAATGAAATTGAATATATTTCAAATTTTATTTCATTCAGTCTAACAAAAGAATTTTTGGCTCTAGTTTATACTATTGTCAGATGAATGCAAATTAGTTTTGAGGTTAGAATGTCATATGCCCTTATTCTCAATACTGAGACTAGAAAAAGAATTAAGCCTTTGTATTAACTTTCTTGCTTTGTCCTTTTTTTTTTCAGTGTCCCCAGGATACCATGGGCTTTTGCTATGACTGAAGTATGTGGTGTAATTCTTTGCTACATTTGGCTCTTGGTTCTTCTGCTTCACAAACACAGGTAGATTTTATAAAATCCAAATTAACTGGTACTTTGATGCAGAGAAAAGACCATAACAAGAATTTATGATGATTTTTTAAGAATTTCTATTCAGTAAGAATCTTGTCAACTCTTAGTATATCTCTGTTAATTTGGATTAGGGAGGATTTAATCAAGAATGATGGCTTGTGGATCTTTCAAAGGAGTAATCTGAATTTACTTTTCTACCATATTTGTAATTTCCTTCAGAACACAGATATTTCAGAGAATTGTCAGTATATATACTCATACCATAACAGTTTTGTATATAAGAAAGTGCTAGGAGAATCAATTTCCACAGGATGTCTGAGCCAGCCTGGCAGTTTGCTTTCACTGAGGGATAGAAAATGCTTTTGTGTTCATGCATATTTTAAGTTAAATTTTCACTGGTTCATTGATTTTTATCAATTTGCCAACAGACGGCGTGAGTGCCAAAGCTAGCACAAGAGTAGCTGCAGAGGTGGAGATGTACCTTTTGGTGACAGTCAGCTTGCTACAGTGTCTCACCCTGTCATGTGGAACCATATTTTTACAGTACTACTTAATCAAGGAAAAAAAAAAAAGTTGTTGTGAAACTTTCAGTAACGATGACGGGACTTATTGGGATTAAGTTGGGGTGAGGTGAAATGTTTTTATCATAACTTCCCTGATCTCAGCTCCCGTGTACTTTTCCCAGATCCATACTTCTGCGCAGGCTGTGCAGCCTCATGGGGACAGTATTTCTATTACGTTGCGTTACAATGTTTGTTACCTCGCTCTCGGTGCCCGGCCAGCACTTGCAGTGTACTGGAAAGGTATAAACTTCAAATGCTTTAAATTATTTTTCCTGTTTCCTTTTGTAAAAAACCCCCTTAAGATGTGATTAATATTGTTGCGGCCATAGTGTTAGATGTGTGTTTTTTAGGAACATTACGTTTGTCTCCTGTTTCCTTGCCCTTGCATTAATTACCATATGCAGGCAAACATCCCTAGGGGTCTTAGAAGCACTTGCCACTTTGGGGAGTATATGGTTATTTGGTGAAGGGTGTTGAGAATGTTTCACGCTGTAAACCAGAGAGCAAACATCAAAGAGGTGGGCACTTAAGCTACCGACTTCATGAAGAACGACTGAAAGGGAAGAAATCGCTTCTTTGTCTTGTTGGTTGCATGGGTTTGGAAAAATACCCAACAAACTATTATTGTTTCACCCCTTTTCATAAGGGATATTCCTTGAACATGGGATTTTATGGTTTCATCCTGACTTGCAGTTAGGAGAGGTTTGAGCTGAACAAATGGAAGTCTTGACAATGACACATTTGGGAGGCTGAATACATTCAAAAAAAGGCTCTGTGGGTAAATCACTTGGAACAAAATACTTGCTCTAAATTCCAGTATTCATCAGAGGTCTGATGAATACAATTAGTAATTGTAGCTGCTAATATGACTCATTGCCACACTGAAATCCAAAGATGTCCTAACCTGCATTTTAATGAACAACACAACATGATAAATGGTATTAAACAAACATAGAGCAATACAGCTAACTTTAAGGACATACTGTTTGGGCAGTGGGGTTGGAGCTTAGTAAAGGTTAATGTCACTGTTTTTCAGTTGTATGGCAATGTTTGGGCAAAACTCCAGCGGGCATTTGCAATATGGAGTGGCTTTGGAATGACTCTGACTGGAGTACATACGTGTGGAGATTATATGTTCAGTGGTCACACCGTCGTCCTGACCATGCTCAACTTCTTTGTCACAGAATGTAAGTACAGGGTGTCAATACTCCTTAGGAACATGTACAGCCAGAGGTGCAAGAGTGTAAACACTTGAATGTCCTTAAGTATTAAGAATATCTGCTCCTTGACCTCCTCAGGAAGTTCAAAGTGTAACATTTAAGCAAACAAATACAAATTCAGATTGCTGTGCTCTTTCTCAGGTTTATGACAGTCAAGTCACAGCCAGGAAAGGAGCACCACCTCCTTGAATTGGGGGAGGAATAAGGCACTTTTCAGTGAACATGTGAGCCAAGACATTAGAAAGGCATTCTGGCTTGCTACTGGGAGAATACTTGGGAAGACACTGAGGATTGCCTGTTACTATTCCCTTCCC
The DNA here is from genome assembly GCA_013398015.1 of Oreocharis arfaki. Taxonomy (NCBI): domain Eukaryota; kingdom Metazoa; phylum Chordata; class Aves; order Passeriformes; family Paramythiidae; genus Oreocharis; species Oreocharis arfaki. Next base: position 318,378 of record VZRR01008444.1, on the reverse strand, counting down.
TAGGGATCTGACACCGACTCCTGTCAGCCAAAATACCTGGCGAGGTTTCTGTACATTTACTATAATCCATAAAGCCAAACACTAAACCTCTTAATGAGTGAGAATATATGAAACAGTACTACCCTTCTATAAACACCAATAGTGATTTGATACATATTATAGCAAGCAAAGATAATTAGTTTGAGTTCAACTATGATGGAATGACTGCAATAATAGTAAAACAGTTTTCATTACAACTTCCTCCTTATAACATAGAAAAAGCATGGTTTTCAGTAAAAGAAGTTGGTTGAACAAAGAACTCTGCTTTGCAGGGTGCTAAACCATTTACGGACATTCCTGTTAATCCAGAAATGCATTTGTAAATGAAGTCATGAAGTGATAGACATATATAACTTGTGTGGTTGTTTTTGTTGGATTTATTGGACCTGTATACAGTATTTCTGAATGAAGAGAGTAACTTCATCTCATTTTTGGGTGAAAAGTCTGCATAAAAACTTGGAATGTCTAGGCCTGATTTTTGGTTAATCACTTTCTGTTTTCTCCTAGATACACCAAGGAGCTGGAACTTCTTGCACACTTTATCCTGGGTCCTGAATCTCTTTGGAATCTTCTTCATTTTGGCTGCACATGAACATTATTCTATAGATGTCTTCATTGCCTTTTACATCACTACAAGACTCTTTTTGTATTACCATACATTGGCTAATACTCGAGCATATCAACAGAGTAGGAGAGCAAGGATATGGTTTCCAATGTTTTCTTTTTTTGAATGCAATGTTAATGGTACTGTTCCCAATGAGTATTGCTGGCCCTTTTCAAAACCTACTATACTAAAAAGATTAATTGGTTGAAGACTGTGGGTCAGTTGAGATTTTTATGAAACATGACTAAGATCCTACAAGGCTAGCTACAAGAGGGAAGTCAAGTAACATTTTTCACGCTGTGATCTCCTCCTTGCCTTGTTTCTTAGATTCTTACCCCTAAAATGGGGTTCCCATACTTTACAGGGATGGGTTTTGTTTTCTCTTTGTGAAAATAGAAAACAATGCAGGGATGGGTAAAGGCTATCAGTGAAGCATGAATATAAACCAGAATACTGCTACCCTTGGTAAGGTTCTGTGTGAAAGGTTATGGAACATTAACCTCAGATATGTGCTTGTATTGAAGATAATACCCCCTTCACAGGTCCAGATAATCTCTGTTACCCGAGTGCCAGCCTTTACATATACTAATGAAAAAATTAGAACTTTATGAAGCCCTGGTTTTAAAACAGTCATAAATGTAATTTTCAAAACAAACTTTTTATATTTAAAGATTGAGGAGGTCTGTGTCATAATGAAGAAAGCAGTATAGTTCCTTGCTGAGAGGGGCTCTTAACCGTTAAATTACAGGTCTTGACAGTATAAATGGTCTGCGTACAGGTTGCCAAAAAGTCTGCCTTGTGGCTGTGCAGTGTTGATATTTTTTTAAATGAGAATTTATTTAGTCTAGTCTATCAGTTGTCCATATGGTTGTTCCAGCACTTGAAAGTTTTCCCTTTTGTGTTTAAATGAGTTAAAGTAAGTGGAACATCCACTGAAAGTAAACTTAGCTTTAGTGAGTTTAAAGCCACAAAGTAACTTTTCTGTGGTCTTAATTGCCTTGTACCCAAACCCATGCATGCTTTTCAGGAGCAGTTCTTTTAACATTGGAAAAACAGAGCAGTCGTCTTCGTGTATCTTACTGTCCTGTAAATGGATGGGAAAAATGCATGTAGTAACTCTTTCAGGATTAGTAATAATAGTGAGTGTTGGAAATAGTGCTCATGTTGATGTATGTGTTAGCACTCTGGTGTCAACAATATGGTGAATATCTCTGGATATATATATATGCACAGGATATTTGTTTATATATATAAACAAACACAGTATATGTTTTTCTAACAACTATGAAAAGAAAACTAGTGTTCTTAAATTAAATTGCTCGTTTACTACACTGAAAGATAAAAGTACCATAAACAGTTGAGTTTTGCTTGTTGAAAAAACCAAACCACAACCCACAATGAAATATCCCCAAAAACCTCAAACCAACACTCCAAGTCCATAATGCATAAGCAAGGGTCACACAAGGGTTGGTGATCTCTTAGGCAGTGGATCGTAAGGGGACAATACTGATGTTGTCTGTAGAGACTTGAAATTAGATTTGTGCTAAATGAAAACTGATAGATACAAGGTACAAAATCATAAAAATGGTATAGACCTTTTAATTCGATTATTGCCATTTCAGAATAGCTAAGGTGCAAAAGGTAGTGTAAGTCAGCTTTAGAAAGTTACAGAAAGCATTTCCATCTTGGTACAAGCTGACTTAATGGGCACAATGTACTTGTGTGTGCACAGAAATGAATCCATTTGGAGTTTGCCAGGTTTTGTGTTTGGAGGCTTGTAACCTCCTGTGGGCTAGTCCTTGCTGCACTGTGTTCCTTTTATAAACCTTGATTGTACTAACTTCACTACCTTACGCTCTTCGTAGTATATTACTTTTGTAACCTAATTTAGCTCCTATTCCACAGAGGAGTTATGCATCTTGGAGTATCTCTGCCAACTGTATTGAGCACATGTACACTGTACTATTCCAGAGGTTTTTATATTTGTAACATTCCAATTTTTTAGCAAAATTGCAGGTTTAATACTATATTGTTCAATCTACCGTAGCCTGATGGCTTTTGCCATCGAAATTGGAGGAGTATGCTTACACTTACAAAAAAATGAGAAAATGTTGTGACAGATTTAAAGGCTTGCCGTTTGCTTCTCTTAACTTTCTGATTTCAGAAAGGCAATTTGAGCATTCCTCTTGAGACTTTATAATGAAAGAGCTCTATCTGTTAATTTATATTTGCCTTTGCAGTTCACACAGTTATGAATGCTATTTTTCTAAACTCTAGGAGACATCAGTTCTCAGGATGTGCGGGACTGTAATCTGAGTTATATGGAGAGGTATGCAATTCAACTTGCAAAGCTGTTGATTCCAAAAATAACCATTTGAGTGGTAACTGGCATAACTGTGTCTAAACTGAAATACTGTTTTACAACTTAGACATGCAGGAGAATTTTCAAGTACAGCCCAGTGTAACAATGTTTACATAAACTAAAGCTATCATTTCAATATTTTTATTTTTTGTAATGAAGTTCATATACTTTGAAACATAAGGATTCTTTGTTCTAATTTAATTTTTCAAATTCTGTTAAGTAAATTGTGTTTTAAATCTGCCTTGCCTATAATTTTTTTTTAAAAGAAGCTTGTTCTTTTGTGCTGTTTTCCTTGATGCTAGGTATCTGAGTCCAGGATAAGTAATATAAAAAGGTTGGTTTTGTTAGCATTGGAGAGGGTTAAAACATTGTCAGGATATTGGAAGTTCATTTTGTCTGTCTGTAAACATGCAAGAGGAAAGCTTGAAATTGATAGAAGACAGAAAAATCTGATCTTGCTTGCAAAAGAGCACAGGTCAGTCTGTAAGCTTGTGAATGTAAGCTTTATTGTTAATTAGATGGAAACAAGTTGCAAGTAACTGATAGGGTTAACATTTTGTACTTCCTTCTGAAAGAGTCAGTGTTTTAGAAGCATTTTGCTGCTTCTATTGCTGACAAGCACTTTTAAGTAAAGACAGCAGAGCACCATTGGGCTTGGGATTTTGATGCTTAGGATGTTCAGGGATGTCTTCCTTTATGTTCACACACCAGTCTTTCTGCTCTCCTTCAACATGTTGCACCTCTTTTGTGTGAAGTTGTCTCTGTGGTCTGTGTGAGTGCCCACATAATCTGAATTCAGAGTAACCAATGAATTACTGTGTAATGCCAGCAAGTGCAAGTGTCTCAATATTAGTACTACGAAGTGCACAAACTAATCAAGGAGCAAAGTGTGAATTTAATAACTGTATATACAAAAAGGGAGGGTCACATTTTTTTGCTAGGTTAGCAATTTTAGTAATATTTGAGACTTGGCAATAGGGTTCAGCTCTTCCTTATTAGTTTGGGGGATATGTATGCACATATGTATCACCTGCAAGTGATAAACACACAGGCTCTTCCCCCATCCTTTTTCTTTGTTTTTTGTACCTTACAACACAGTTTCTTATGATAGTTTTCTTTGCCTTTAGTTTTTCATTTCTCTAAGATCCCTTGAGTGGGTTATGACATTACACCTACACGGAATTAGACCTTCATAGATGTGTTTTTTAACAAATTCTGATTACACTGACAAAAAATTATGAAAGGATCTTGAGGCAAGGTTCCTCCAACTGAGCTTGAACAATGCTATAGAAAGCTTCCATATAGGCAAATAATCTTCCTGTCCTGTGGCAAACATGACAACACTCACTCAAAGTGTTGGTTCAGAAGTGTAGATGTGAAGCCTGAAGTATTTAAATGTCTAAGACTAGCAAGAATTGGATCCTGTAAATGCACTGCTTGACTTGTATGCTTAACTTCAAGCAAATTACTAAATACTTTTGACTTCCGTGGGTGTTATTATTTTAGTTGGAACATTTTTTTGGATAAGGCCAAGTGCTAACTGTGTGTAGTATACTGCTACAGTAATGGGAATAGGTAAAGTCACTTTATTTTTGGTTTTCTCTGATGTCTCTCCCTCTATCTACTGTAGAAGAAAACATTCCAGTAGAATTTCAAAGAAATTGCTACTTAACTGGGTTCTGAGAGAAGAAATCTGTAAAAAACCAAAATATTCTAAGTAAAACATTGATAGCTACCTGCTTTAAGAAGCAAGGGTCAGTTAAATGATTTGGGGAGAAAAGGTTTTTTTTGATGCAAGTGTGTTAAATAAGGTCATTTAGAATTACTGAAACCCTCCAAGGAGGATAAAAGCACAGGTTCCTATAATCTTCTTTTCTGTACAGCTGTGTCTTACGTAGTGCCAAAAAGAGTTTAAGAGGAAAGAGTTGAACTCAGACACCAGTACAAGTCTTTAACAGCAATTAATGCCTCCTTTTAACCACTGCTTGCATGCTTAATGATATACTTGTCCATTACTATTTAGCTCATTTTCTGATGTATGAAAGTCCACTTGGTTTTCAAGCATTAGTCATGGAAAAAAAGAAACCCAAACAGTAGGTTTTATGGACCTGGAGTGTAACAAAAATAACTTACAACAACTATGATAGTTTTTCATTCTGTCCATGGAGTTCCTACTGAAGAGTTAGGGAGAATTTGCAGTAATCTACAGACAATAGTGATATTTTTTTTTTAATAACCTAGGGTACCTTTTTAGAAATCTGACCTGTAACTACAAAAACCATCACAGTCTTGTCAAGATGGAAGTGTATTTGACAGAAGTCCTAGCAGTGAGACAGCTTACCCTCTGTATTATTTTGTGCATGTAGACTTCAACAGTAAGGGTTAATTGATAGACCACTGATTTATAAAATTACTGTTTCTGATCTGTTTTTGACCATGTCACTATCCTAATTGAAACAGTATTCCTGGGGGAAAAACAGTCTTTGGAGTGAATCTACTGATGTCTTGTTCATTATATGAAGAAAAACACCAAAAAACCCCTCACAACTCCTCAAACACTACGGTATCGTGAGCACTGAACCTTCCATATAGCAGTATCCTGCAGACTTACCAGTTGTATCCTGACAAATTTGCAGTGAGTACTATGTACATAATTCAGTGACACGCACATTTTAAAAGCCAGTTTGTAATAGGTGTGTAAGAACTTAAGGTGATAAATGCAGAGCACAATAACCTGACTGTGTAGTTAGAAAGACTAACTGTAACTTAGTTTTTGCTCTTCCAGTTAAGTTTTGTCAAAAAATTCTGTCAAATTTAAGAAACCACAAACTGCAGTGTACATGGTACTTAACATAAGAAGAATGTCGAAGGCTTTTCACACTGAAGTTACTTTGGTTTTGTTCTGACTGAGAAAATAGTGTTATTTAATGGCTAGAAGGTATGCCAGTGAAGTTTAGAGTGCTGTAAATAAGTAAATATTGTTTTGATTCTGAACTCAGATTGAATTAATATATTGTTTTCTATCTTTGTTGTGTTAAACATATTTAAAAATACTAAAATAAAATATTTGAAAGATGACAAATGCTTAATTTATTTTATATGCACAATGATGGCTCATTGTCTGTTAGCACTGAGACTGTGAAAGTATTCCTGAGCATAGGTGTGATGGTGTTATGAGGTCTTTTCTTCAGTATGGAAGTAAGTAATGCTGGCAAAATATAATTGGCACATCCTGTGGGACTCTGATACAAGTATGTGCATATACTTCAAATAATTTCTGGAGAAATAACTGTTCTGGGTGAGGTAGGAATTACAGGTTTACAGCTGTGGTCTTAAGTCTGCAGCTACCTATAAGGGGCTTGCTTTTTCTTTTGGCACTGATCTGTGACAGATCCTGGTAAAATTACTGGTTTTCCTTGGAACAGGGAAACAGCTGCCAAATACTAAATTCCTGTTGCTGTCAAAATTGTACTGAAGTAGGATACTAGGATAGGATAGGTACTCGCTGGGCTGTTCATAGAAATCATTTGACTTGTGCAAAATATTGCCAGCCAATTTGGTAACAGTTTTGGTTTTATCTAGTAGTGTCATTATTTTATCAAAAAGTTCAAGTTCTATTGCCTAGTATACTACAGCATGTGAGATCCATTTGAAAGAGACAGGGAATGCTTTTCAAACAAGGAATCATTCATTTTAAATATAAAGAAACAATTCACTCTTTTTCCCCCCTCGCTCTGCTAGATGAAGTCATCAAAACTGAATCTGTGTCTCTTGATCACAGACAGATTGTCACATACTCTAATTGGAGGTTAATAGCCCTAAAAAGAATGGGGCAGAAAGGAAGAGGAGACAACAGCAGGCAGCAAGTTTGCTTTTCTTACAGTACCACTGAAGAAGGGTCTTTAGGGAATAGCAATTCATTTCACAAATACTGTGAAGGAGAGTGGAGAATGAAACTTGTGGGGAGTACCAAAAAATATTCAAGAGGTGACTGTCCAGTAAGGAATCTTTCTGATGTGTGAATGGAAGCACTGGAAAGGGGCTGATAAAATTAACCTGCAATTTTGCTGGATTTTGCAACTTCATTTAAAGTCTCATCACAAAGGCCCCTTCCAGAGTTTTTTGATTCAAATTATTTTATTATTTTAGGGGGTTTTGGGGTATTTTTGGCAAAGCTAAACAGATAAGACTTCGGTATCCTAATTGCACTTTAAAAAAGATTCCTTGGTGGGGTTTTTTTAGTATTTCAGGGAGGTTTGTAATACTGAATCTGTACAGAACAATAACCTGATGTGACTTGTTTACATAGGCATGAAGCCCATGACACATCACAAAAACTGTTTTGTGCATGATTCTGCCAGAAATGTGATGAGTGATGTGCCCATCCTCCTGTGCTCTGAGGTAAGAAGCAAGCTGCACTTCATGTTATGGCAGAAAGTAAAGGGAGCATGTCCTGCGGGAGGAGCAGCGTTGTGGCAGCGCTGTGCTCCACAGGGCCTTTCAGAGGCACACTTGAATCGTTTGCTCCAGGTGGCAGTTTGACCTAAAAACACGCCCATGTCACGGAGAGGGAAGGTGGCAATAAAAACATAAAGCACAAGCTTCACCTTTTGTAAACCCACAAATGTTCTTTTGCGCTGCATCAGGCTCCAGCCAAACTAAACTGTAGCCAGTGCCCAAATTCGGCCTGGAATACTGCAGTCCTTATTTTGCTTCCCAGTGGGTCTCAGTGTATCTTAGCAAGCTCTGCCTTCTCTTGTGAGGCACTGACTAGGCTATGGTGGCTGTTGCCTTAGTTCAGAGTTTCCTGATGGATGATTTGAAGGTGCTCTCCTGCTCCCACACCAGCAAACAGCACTGCGGGACACTGCTCGGCACCAGTGCTCAAGAGGAAAGCAAAGTTTGTTAGCAAGTGCTTTCATGAGGGTGCCAAAAAGTGATTCAGTCTGTGAGGAACAGGGTTGCAGGGTACTCAGCCAAAGGCTCTACCTCTTGTTTCTGTCCTGCCAATTAAAAATAGCCCCCCGGCTAATGCCAAGGGGTGTAACAGCCCCACATGGGACAGGTGCAAGCTGTCAGTCAGGAGGCTGGAAGTACCTAGGAAAGCATCTGCTCTCCAGGCTCTATGAAATCAAGAGGAGAGGGCGGAGGAAAAAGGAGGGTGTTTTGCATCAGGCTCTGCTGAAGGCAGCCCTTGCTGAAGGCCTCCGGCTGCTCGAGACAACTCCTTCCCAAAGGTGGTCTTGTGTTTGGCTGTTCTGGTTTTCTCTTAATCAGGCTGTTCCCACAAGCTGTGGGTTGCAGTAACTGAAAACTAGAAGGCTGGTGTCTGCTTCTGGCAAGCTGGAACATGGAACACCACTCAGGTGCTATCTCTGTCCCAGCACTGCAGAAATGCTGTGTTGGTGATTGGGACTGGGATTCGGGAAGCAGGGACAGGCTGGCGTGAAGGCATGACCCAGTCAGGGCTACACCGATGTGTGCACACTGACCAGGAATGGACTGGGGTTTATATGCCAGAATTAATTTATTATCTTCCAAGAACAGTTGCCAACAGGACAGTTACACCACTAGCTAAATCCACAGACAGGATTTAAATCCATAGACAGCTCCTCCTCAGGCATTATCTCTACCACATCCAAGTGCACCGGAGCTCATTGCAAACCTGCCCTAGCCCGTGTGGTTCACGGATGGTTCACAACCCGTGTCATTTTCACTGGCTTTCTATGAGGGATGTGGACTTTATCATCTGATGGCTGTTGATTTGCCCTTTTCCACATACTATTTATAAGTACAAATCCCTTTTCTGCTTTTCCTGTGGCATAGGAGAACTGGCAATGAATGACAGAATAGCCCAGATCACTGCAGCACCACGGGAAGCCACAGGATCTTCCCTGCCAGCATGTGATGTGGGGAGCATATAATCCATGAGACTGTAGCCTGAGCTTACCTTTTTTCACATTTTGCCTAGATGTTCAAAGTTCAATTCTAGCTAATCCAATGCTAAAAAATGCTGCCATGTCAGATGTAGGAAGAATTTACACCTAGCGCTGCACAAAGATTAAGGATCTGTCTCTGCTCTTTGAGTTAATCTTAAGAAATCTCCCATATAAGTCTCAATGCATGCATCATTATCATTCTTGTTTCAGCTTTTAAGAGGCACTGGCCACTGGTCCCAGCTGTGCAAGATGAGGGAATTTAAACCCATTTGGATCCCTAGGTGGTTGGGATGCAAGTCCCTGGTATCTCAAATGCCAGTCTGACCACTGAAGAACTGGAAGAATTCATTCTCAGGTAAGAAAGTTGCTGGCCTAGAAAGGTACTTCTGTTGGTAAGAAATGAGGAAGCTTAACTGAGGGTGGAGCCACAGACATTTAAATTCATCAGTGTTTTTGAAGGCATTTATCAGGAGTAAAATAAAAGTATTTTGGGTTCCTTAATCAGGAGTGCTGACTTTCTGAAAGATTTTATCTTAATGGTTAGTCATATGTGGTGTTCTTGGAAGGTTTTCTCTGATTTAGATCACTAAGAGGAGTTTAGTTTTGTCTAAGGATTTTTGTAATTTAATGTTCCCAAGCACAGGAAAGAAAGGCTGAAGTTGACTTGGATTCAGATCCATATTTTCTTGATTCCCTTTCCTCTTTTTCTTCCCTCAATCACAGAAGTCTTTAAAAAAAAGCTTGTACGGCATTATCCATCTTCTAATCATCATCTCTGAGACACTGTCCTGCCAGATCTGTGCTAGGCATGAACTAACTTGTCAGCTAGCTACAAACACAGGCAGGGTAACTGAGGGTTACCACCCTATTTAGATAAAGAAACTTAAGGTGGGGTGTGGCTGACAAGATTGTTGAGTCTTCTAGGACAGACCTGCGGAGAATCTCATGGCAAAACCCTCAGAATCGTGCTCTCAGGCTGAAGATCCCTTCTGGCATAAACCTTGTGTGCTGCTACATCCTTTTTGCTGCCTGATTATAGGCCAGAGGTGAAAGATTTTTGGAAGGCCTCTTCTTCTGCCAGAAGTGATTAATGGAAAGCAGACGGCCAGCAGATCAGAATAACAGCTTGAGTGCCAGAATCCTGCCAAAAGAAGTATGCTTGTGCATTAGGATTACTGAGCACTGGCTTTTGTCACCTGAACATCTGTATCCTGCTCTGAGGATTGCAAAGCGCATCTGAGATTCATCCTCTTGGAAAATGAAAGCACAGTAGTCCCAGGCATGCCAAAGATTGCAATGGGCTTAATCAGACAAGCCTGTTATACTGTCCTGGCTTCTCAGAGAGCTTATTTAAAACAGTGAGAATATCTTCAAACCAGTCTCCTATATATAAATTCCCTGAGCTGTAAGGTATCAGGACTGCAATAAAAGAAAATAAACACATTACTAATAAGGCTGTCTATTTGTGCCTGCAATGAACAGCTGAGTAAAACTAAAAAAACCCACAAACTAAAAAAAAAACAAAGCTGAAACCCAACCTCCTCCCCCGCCCCCAAAAATAAAAGAGCCAAACCCCCCAAAAACAAGAGAGAAAGACAAAAACAATGTGCATGCAACTGTTCTTGGTCCCATGCATCATGCCGTCTAAACCAGCTCACAGAAGCCTGATGAGCTGTGAGCTGCTGGCAGTGCCAGCTGTAGAAGCCTGGAGAAGACAAGGCTGTGGGGATTGATCAGGAGGTTGGATACTGCAGAGAAAGGCCAGAACGCATCCACAGCAGCACTTCGTGCTACTTTCACTGCAACTTGTGTCAGCAGAAAGCTGCCAAGTATATTGAAAATGGTGCTGGAGGCATGAAAGCCTGAACAGAATGTCCCCCTCCTGGGAACGACCACAGCTCAGCTGAGATACTCCAGGATGGGGTGAAGTCCTACGCAATATGACTCATGCTATATTTGTCACTTAGTGCAGCTAATCTTATGCTGTATTACTGAACAAATGTTAACAGCCATATAATGGCACAAAGTTCAGAAGTTCACTGTATCTCTGAATCAGTCATCTTGGACTGGGCTGGTGGATACAGAGCCTAGAACTGCATTTGATTAATGCAAAAGTAATCTTTATTTTTGGATTTTTTTGTTTTGGTTTTTTGTTACTTCTTTTTCACAACTTGAGACACTGTCAACAGTCTTGGATACCACAAGGTTTGATTTTCAAAGGATAGATTCTTCAGCCCTTCCTGGCTTAAAAGTGTTTGAAAAAATAACTACTTTGATCACACTTACAAAGTGTAGATATTTCCATTTACTGCTGCTGGGTGGATTTTCAGTGATAGCAGAACCCTGGATGATGACGCCATCAAGCTGAGGCATGTTAGGCTGCTGCTTGATGGAGCTGTTTCCTGTGTCTGAACAGAACAGAGATCTCCATGTAAAGCATCTTGCAAGCTTTATCTTTGTCATTCGCTAGCTTCTATTTTAGCGTTCTGCATAATAAATCTTATATTATTATCTTCTCATCTCATTACAGCCTTCTCCTATGAATATCTAATCTTGGTGGATGAATCTAGCACATTGAAGGATGACTTTTGGGTAGCTGCTGCTTTAATTATACTGGAAACGCAGGATTGCTAACACCAACCATGGGACTTCCTGCATAGTTGAATCTCTGTAACTTGCAACCTTGGTACAGCATAATTTTTTTTTTTCTCTGAAAGAATTACTATATCTAGGTTATTCTAATTAGTGGTTTTCTATTACAGACATAAAAAGCTTTAAATTTTGTCCCTCTTACCAGGAGAAATAGGGAGAAGCTGTACTGATAAAGCAAACAAAACAGTTGAAGCCTGACTCAGAACTATAATTACTGTGGCTTGGTTGAATCTCCAAGCCTGTCTGCAAGAAGAATGGAAGTATTGAAGTAAAATAAGATTTTTTTTTTTTATCCTTTCCACAGGGATATCTAAGGTGGGATAACTTAAAGCAGTTTGGCACATGGGACTGAAGACCTGAGAAGTCAGATTTAGTGCAAATACACAATAGAAAGGAAAGTTTCTGAATTTCTTAACTCCTGAAATGCACAAAGTCAAATATCCATTAACTGAAGCATCGAAACCATTTCTATTTCTCAATTTCATGGGCCCTGTCAGACAAAAGTGCGTGGATTCACACAAGGAGAACCTTGGACATGCTGGATGACTGTAATACTCCAATCTCAGTGTCACTTAGGAAGCATTACTAAGCTGTTGATGTTCACCTGGATAATACATTTGTAGACAACCACTAGAGAATAGTACGGTTTTTAATATATTAAATAATTTTCTAAAATGTGGGAAGCTATTTCAGAAAAAAAATATTCAACTTGTTTCAAAAGACATATTTTTACTACATTCATGAACTTTAATATGCAGTGTGTATCTAAGTTTTAATCAAAATGCAGTTGGAAATGTGAAGTTTAAATGTATATAAGAATTTATTTAATTGAATTGTAGTTCTTTGTTATATTCTATTTCTTAAGGTTTTATTTTCTGTTTAAATCATGTGAGTTGCCTGGAACCTTTTACCCTGGCTCTGAAAACATCCTACCAGAAAACTTTATCTCTACATGACAAGAATGGAGCAAAGGCTCACTTCTCTCTCTGAAAGGACTCCTTCCTTGTGATCACTCCTTGTGATCAATGAACCACGTGCTATTTCTCTATATATGTCCTGGCTAGCCTCTTCATTTTTATTACTTCCTTAATCTGTTGCTGTATTAATTGAATCATTGGCCCATGTCCTGCTGTGAATGCCCACTGAGAGACAGAGGTCTGTTTGGTTGGCAGCCCTCAGTGACATTTTTTAGAAATGTGTATTTTGTGGATCATTGCTTGCAGATCTTTGTCCTAAAGATCTGTCTTTGGTTCTGGTTGTAACTGACACCGATGAAGTGAGTGACACTGAAATTTTCCACAACCTGCACCTGTGAGCCCATCTGCAGCCACACACCATCCATTTTCCCCAGCACAGGCTTTTCAAGTCTCTGCAGCATATTGTATCTGAAAGTCAGCAATTTTTAGCAATAACTACTTCTACTTCGTAGGCAGTAGAGTCAGACAAATGTCTCTCCAAACCATAGCGTAGGAGAAATTTTTTAAAAGCCTGAATTCTAAAAATGTGATGAATGTGTTCTCAGGGTATGAAATAGGTATGCCTAGACACATCTTCCTTCTAAACAGAAAGGGGACAGCTAGGAAGTTGTTTAGTTTTATTTTAGAATGGAGCATGGTTTCTCCTGATAGTTTGGTTGTATACAAATAATACGGCCTCTTTAGGCTGTGATACGTCACATTTATTGTCCCTGTCTTGTTACCTTTGAATGTGGAGGATTTTAGTCTGTGTAGATTTTTAAGCAATATCTTGTCTGTCTTTCTGTTACATGCTCTGTTAGTTTTACACCTGGGTATGCAAGTTTGTCAATGTGACATTAAAAAATAAAAGTTGTAGTTACGTAAGGGTTGGAAAGCAGGACAATTTTTTTCAATGTTCACTTTGTGCTGGGCTGTACAAAAGAGGTCAATGTCATTACTCCCTTTCTGCAGAAGGACAAAGAGTCTTTAAGAGAAGTGAAATTAATTGCTGCAGGTAAACCTGTAGTAAAGCCCCGATTTCTTCATTCTTATCAGCAGACACCTTTGCCCTCGTTCCTGTCACAGTTCGTTATCCCCTTGTATTAGTACTTACTCGTGTTCTGTCTGTCTGCCTTTGGTTTTTACACTCTTTTCTGATCTTCGCTCCTGAACACAGGAGCTATTTAAGGTTCTTATGCTCCTGAATGGTTACATGTAGAGACTTTCCATTCTGCTCAGAACCACAGCCAAACTTACCATACACGGTTAAACTGTAGAAATCTCATCCCACTGTTTCAGCTGCGGGATGCAGGATGCACAGCTGCTCCTGGGAGACGGCTTAGAGCAATTACATTAAGTGCAGAGATTAAGCGTGGGCCTCCAGCATACACCCTTAACAGAAATCAGCTGTCAAACTGTATCGTGGGAGATCGTTCTGAAGTTCAGAGGTTGAGTGGGTGAGTTTTACTAGACAGCAAAAGGGCAATTATTTCATGTGATGTCTGAAATACCCACCTCACTATGAATTGCACAGAGCCATCCATGGCTCTCAATTAAATCATTTTAAGAACTATGTCAATTGGGCAAACAGCATTTTTCCCTTATAAAGCATTGAACATTTTAATCAAAATATCTGAACACAAATTTCTGGACTAGAACCTCTGATGTGAGTAAATAAAAATTAATCAATGTGAGTAAATAAAAATGAATCAATGAAATAAGGTATTACTACAATATGACATTTTACTGGCGGTGATTAGGCGGATCTAATAGTAAGAACCACTATCATCAGCTCTGCTGCACTGAGTCCTGGACTGAGCACCTGGTAACTAACTAGAACATGATTGTATGTATACACAGTTAAATTTCTGTGAAAGAGGAAAAATCTGCCACAGGTCCCTTTTGTGTGTGTGTGTGTGTGTGTGTGTGAGGCTGTGTGTTCTATTATCTTATATTCAAATGAAAATGAAACCCATAAAGGACTGGATGAGTCGCATATGTTGGCAGAGGTTACTTACTTTCCACATGCCGTGGAAGGGTGTGGACTGCACAGTTCTTCAGGGAAATCATGCAGGCAGAAAAAGTCATTAATTCACTACTTTTATATGTGTTAGCATGATAGCTGTCAAAATAGAGCTGTAGATAAATCACTTCCTGTAGGTTTTATAAGAGGTTTGTCCTATCAAGATAAGCCTCTCCTCCCAGGTAACCAGCTGTGTCAGGTTGCTCCGGTTAAACTCCAGCTGATAACAGACCAATGGGTTTTAGGTCAGCTCCACCTGTGTTGTCCCCTGCCCCATGGGATGTACTGCCGGGGGTGCAGGAGCACTCAGTGTGCTCCAGCATGTCAGTCTGCTTTTAGAAAGATGGTGCCAAGAGCCTGAACTCCCTCTCCTGTCGCTGCCTCCTTTTTCAAAGCCTGGGCTGTCTCTCAGCACGCTGTGCTCCGGCTCCGCCGCCCCGCAGGCCGGGAAAGCCTGCCCTCCGCTGCCGGCGCTCCCGAAAGGCAGCGCCCAGGGAATGACCGGGAATGAACCGCTCCGCCAAGTGCCGGCCCTGCCGGGGCTGCAGGACAGAGCGCCCTTGTTCGGCCGGCACTTCGCCCTTCATTGCCGTGTGCCTGTAAGGATAAAACCTGGGCCACCCCACACTCCTGAAGGGGTTGCGACGGCTGGGCCCACTCGCTCGGGGGTCGCTGGCATCGCACCCAGAAGCCAAACGCGACAGCCGCCGCAGGGTGCGGGACCCGCTGGCCAGCTCAGCCTCGTCCTGTCACCCAGCTCCACCATCCTTCCCATAGCACATCTTCCAAGAATCTGCTGCTTTCCCCTTATTTAAAGACCCATCAATCTTCCTTCCCACCCTGAGGGGATGGTGCCCTTCGGCCTCCAGAGCCAAGGCACGCTCCGTGTCAGAGCTCAGCCAGCCTGGCCCTGCTGAAGCTTCCTCCAAGTCCGAGCCATTTGGGGCAGGAGCTCACGTTCCAGCAGCCTGGAACCCCTCCAGCCTGGCTATTGCTAATGGCCTGCCATCACTTGCTATGCTTGTAAAGCCTGCTACGAACAGGCACCCTAGAAGAGAGGTGACCTTAAGAAAAACCTGCTTTCAAGGAGAAACTGATTGAAGTGCAGATTGGTAAGACAAGCAAATATTATTAAGATTTTAGCATTGTTTATTTTTTAAGAAGGAAACTTAGTTCCTGAAAAGCAAATGGCCAACATGTGCTGTTACTGTAGAGATGCTCTCAGGTTTAGAGCGGTGCTTCAGAGCAGATTACAGTAAAGACCACCATCAGAATACTCTGAGCACAATAAGGACACCCTGTAAATAACGTGAAAGGTCGTGAAGCCAGGGTAGCACATTTTTTTCTCAGGGAGGGATTTGCCTGGGGGCAAGCCATTTTCTATTCCCTCTCTCCAGGCCCCCTTCTGAACGTAAAACAAAACTCTTGGGCACAGTCCTCTGCATGTTCCTCCTCCATGGCTGAGCATTGCTTTATTCCCATCAAGGTGTTATTTACAGCATTTGAGCTTAACCCTGGAGTGGCTTCAGTGAGAGACAAGGCCATAAAAACATTGCTCAACATCTTGTGCGCCTGTGTCCCTCACTGGGTCAAGCGTTAAAATGAGAGAAGCAGTGTTGTGGAGGCAACCAAATTCTTTTCAGCACGGCAAGTAAAATCTTGGACACCTGTTGCTCTGCAGTGTAATTCCTTTGGTGTAAAGTGCCCTGGGTTTTCTGAGACACGTAATCCTCATTAAACTTCTTATAAAAAACTTGAGAAAAAACTGAAAAATTTGTAACCTTTAAGTGCCATGCAGCCATTTGACACAGTAACTGGTACAGCCTGCACCATGAGCAGAAATGTCAACAATACAGCACAAATGAGTAGCTGTTCTCATCTTTATTTCAGGTGAGAACTACTGCACCAATCACTCAAACCTACTGTTCCGCATATGCGATTTGGAACACTGGGCGTATCTCTTTGAGTTTCTCAGTGAGTTTTGCATCAATTACTGTATTTTGCTTACAGACCAGCATTTGATTGTGTGATTGCACCTCCCTTTGTTGGATTTATCCCCTGCAAGGAATGAAGCCTGTTAATGAACTTCTTTCAGGGTGGCAGGATGCCTGATGGTTGGTAAATCTATCAGGAAGATTTTAAAAAAGTCTTATTCCTTAAAGATAAAAAAAACCCCAAAAACCCAACAGCAACAACAAAAAATCCTAAGGCAATGAAATCTGCAAGAAAAAGAAAAAGTAAGGAAAAATTTATTATCAACCAAATTAAAATTCAGAAGAAAAATAAGTACAGGCTCGTCTACATAGGGTTGTTTTTCATTTCAGTTTCTTCTTGCTCTTTAACAGAACCTTTTCCACATCCCTTGTAAAATTTATTTGGGAATAAGGTATGTTCAACTTAGTGTTGAACATGTACTAGAAGAGTGAGCAGTGTCTCCACAGGCCACGAAAAGAAGGACTGGATTTTTAGTTTGCTTTGCCCGTAGAGCTATGGGCAATCACCTTTCATTAGCTATATAGTTGTAAGGTGCTCTGTGTCTCCATTAGTCTTAATAGGGACCCCAAACAAGTTGGTTCCCTTGTTCACTTTCTCAAATTTGGTTTCTGTTTACTTTCTCAGCTCTAAAATCACTGGTTAATATTAGCTAGTGTTCCTCTGAACTAAAGTATTATCTCTATCAGATTATTTAAATGTGTTAGCTCTGTGTGGACCTGTTTTAAGTGTGTCTTAGAATCTGGTTTAAGTTAAACTTCATCCTAGTAGTTTAAGCTAAACTGAAAGAAGGTTATTTAAAACTGTTTAGGAAAAAAATGGAAAGGCATTAAATCCATTAGTCTAAAAGATCCTGCCAATATGGGCCTCTGTTTGTTGCCTTCTTAGGGCTTTCCAGAGGCCTAGTTTGCATAAGGGCAGTTGTAAGGCATCAAACAAAAGGTGCAGACAATCTAATATCCCTGCCTCTGGGATGATGAACTGAGCAATGATTTAGGCAGCACAAACCTAAAAGAAACAGTGTAAGAACGGGATAAACTTAAAGGATACCTCCATTTGCAATGCAGGGATTTTCTGATTCCAAACAGGCTGCACGGCCATATGTACTTGTTGAATGGATTAGTAATTAGTAATCCTTGCTGGATTTCTCTTCCACAAGCCTGTCTAGTTTCCCATGGAGCCCATATAAACATTTACCTTCTTGTGTCAGGTAATTCCACTGGATTGCACTCCTTTGTAGAAAAAAAACCCTTGGCTTTGTTTATTCTGAACTTGTTTCTTGTTAGCTTCAACTATTTTCCACCCTCTCCACTTTCATAATCCCTGCTATATCCCCTAAGTCAGCTTGTTTCAGAATGAGGACTCCCAAATCATTTAGCTGTCCATTGCTAGACCTTTTGTAAGGCTTCTCCACTGACTCTTCAGCTTGCAGGTCTGCATCTGGAGGGGAGAGCAAACGATGACTTCAGGCTCACGTCAAAAGTGAATGTAAGTTATCTAAACTGTTTGGTGGACACTGGTGTGTACTGTAGCCACTTGCTCTCTTTTTGTTGCTCACATACACTACTTCAGTCATTGTGATTATAAATTGTGGAGAGAGAAGCAGAGTTTGTGTTCAAATGGCAGTAAACTTATAGTGACCTCTGGGTTGTTTTTTTCCAAGTGGTAACCAGTAAAACATGTGACTCTGATGTCAGTTAGACATCA
Organism: Oreocharis arfaki; assembly: GCA_013398015.1. Lineage (NCBI taxonomy): Eukaryota > Metazoa > Chordata > Aves > Passeriformes > Paramythiidae > Oreocharis > Oreocharis arfaki. The sequence goes on along the minus strand of VZRR01008444.1, from coordinate 300,104 downwards.
ATATGGCTGTATTCATACAAACTGGCAACAGTTCAACTGCAACTGGCCCAAAAACCTGAGAACTGCTGAATTTCAGTAGAAAACCAGCGCATTCAGAGGGAGTGCACCTACACAGGAGATGTGTGCACAGAACGGTATGAGGAGATCAGTAAGAAGCAAGGTCTGGAGTAATTCAGAAGGCTTGCTATGGCAGGCCTGAAGCTGTGCCTTTTTGGTGCTCTGAGCTTTAGCAGATATGCTGAGAGAAATAAGGCATGGTTGTACGAGGGAGGGGTGGGGGAAGAGTGAGTGAAGAACACTGGCAGGCAGAGGTTGTTGCTACAGAAGCCTGGAACAGTAATGCAGAGGAGTATGTGTACTGCTGTCTGTCTCAGATTATGCCTCTGCCTTATCTCAAAAAGCAAGTGATTAATTGCTTTTTTTTGTTCAGGGTGGGGCAGTAATTGCTTTCTTGGATTGCTAACAATAAAGCCAAACCATTACTGAAATATTAATCTTCAAAGGGAAAAAAAAGGCAGAATGCTGATGTCTCCTATAAGCAACTGAACTTTTATTCAGAATGGATTTATAGTACTGGTATGAATAATAAATGTATGTCTTTAAATAATGAGCAACTTATACCACAATCTATTTTTACTTACTCAGATCCCTATTTATTCCTAATGTATGTTTCTATGCACAATAAGACACACTAGGTTTCTTTTCCTACTGCTATTTATTTTCTCAGTATGTTGCTTTCCCTCTTGATTCATCAACACACATCTGTGGAATGCCAAACTGTCTTATTTGAAACTATCAAAATGAAACACCTCTTGGGTCTTTTGATGTAAAAGCATTGGACTTGCACATAAAAAAAAAAATCTGTTGGTTATCTTTTGATATAACAAGCAGGTACTGACTGGCATTATGTTGGGCCTTGCTGTTAATCTCCTCTCTTCTTAATATTCTGGAAAATTACTGTTGTACCATATGTTCTGGAAAATGAATTGTGCTATTATGTATTTTTCATATTACAACAGAAGTATAATTTTTATTTGTAAACCAATTTTACTTTCTTGAGGAATTCGAGATCATGTCACAATCCAAGCAAGGAGGGAAGAATATGAATTTTAGAAACGGCTATTGTGCAGTTCCTTGGCCTAGCAATGGTCTGCATTGGTGACTCGGCGATTCCTCCTGCAGAGCTGTGCAGTGGCTGCTGCACGACAGTCGTGTGGCTGTGTTCTCCAGGTATGATTTAAGGTCAGACAGCACTATCGAGGAAAGGTTTCTGAGGGTTATTGCTTCTCTTGGCCTGATATACGCTGTGTTCTTACGCGGAGTGTCTGTGGGGGGTGACTGGAAAGAGGTAAAAACGGAGCTTAGGCAATTCGAAAGTCTGTGGCAAGTTGTCTGCAGGAGGCACCAAACCTTGTTACATGGAATACAACTGCCCCGCCAGCAATGGGACAGCCGTCCTGCGGAATGTCACTGCGTGTCTGTGGGACAGCCGTCCTGCGAGGTGTCCCTCTGTGTCTGTGGCTTTCGGGGAGCAGCAGCAGAGCACGTGAAGCGTGATGTGTTCAGTGGCAGTGAGACATCCACGGCGAGCCTCCCTGCGGAGAGACGCTGGGCACTGCGGGCGCTGTTCCCTGCAGGAGGGGAAGGGGCTCCTGGAGGCTCTAAGGAACAGGGGCTGCTCCCGGCAAGCGCCATCTGCACAAACGCCCCCGGCTGGCTCCAGCTGAAGGGCTTCTCCAGTCCGTGCGCCAGGACGGGAGGCGGCTGGGCCCTGGGAGGGTGACTGGTAGTTTCCCGGGAAGGGGAGCGGCGCAGGGCTCCTGTTGTATGTACAGTCGAGGGCCGCCCGTCTCCAAAGGCAAAGGCACGTTCCCCTACACGCCCCAAGGCGGAAGACTCTCGGGTGTGGCTCCTATGGCCCCGGGGGAGCCCTCCTGCCCCGCGGGCGGCCCCGACCCTTCCGCCCGCTCTGCGCACAGCGGCCCCGCCCGGCCTCGCCCCCTCGCAGGCCCCGCCCTCCCGCAGGCC
>VZRR01008444.1:234265-297605 GCA_013398015.1 Oreocharis arfaki | reverse complement strand
TGGCGCCGGGCCTGGGGCAGCCGCTCGGCCCGGCCCTGCCCGCGCTGCGGCCGCATCCCCGCTCTCCCCTTCGCTGCCCTTCCCCTCTGGGAGGCGCTGCTTTACTACCCCTGCCTTTGCTTCCTGAGACCGTAGTCCATTTCCACTCCTTGCCCTTTCAGTTTCTGCATTGGCTTGGGCGATATTAGGCTTGCGTGTCCACCTCCGGTCTGTGAGTAGGGAGAGAGTTAACGCAAGGGTAAGGAGGTGGCTTTTCTGTTTTTTAAGGTCGGTGTAGTGTCAGTGTAAGCCTGAAGGTCACCGTGTGTCCGATGTATATTAACACATTAATTTTAAACAATCTCAGTTTTTCTGTTGCTATTTACTGGGATACTGGGATAATTTCGGTGTAGTTATTGCTGTTTTTTTAATTGCATGAGTGCAGGGTGGGTTTTTTTTCTTAGAGTCTGATCTTGTTTGTAGCTTGATCTTGAATGTCTCGAGATCGTAAAATTGTAAGAAATCTTAATAGAGGTCCGTGGCATTCCTTAATTGTAGGGCGTGAGAGTTTTGAAGTACTACCTCCAAGGAAAACTGTGATGTAGTAATTTGATAACGTTAATACATTTTTCTGTTCTTGGGGTGATTCTTTTTTCTTTTTATCGCAGAAGAAAGCATGATTGTGACTCTCGAGTAACACATTAATTAAACTTTTTTCCGTCACCATGGCATGAAACAAAGATTAGGGTGGAGCTCTCACTTGGCTCAAGTATATTTTGTACTTCAAGTCGATTATTTTACAGTTTTTACAACAAACCTCTAGTTGCTAAATGGTACTTATAGGTTAGTCACTTCTAATTAGTAGTGTTTAAGTGGAAGCTACTTCTAAACAGGGTTGAAGAAAATTACTTGTGATTATAAGAATTTGCAAACCTAGCTAATGCTGGAGGACACAGGACTGATTTTTTAATGGCCGTGTTTTCATTTAATGAGCATTCTAACGATGACACTGCTTTATCAGGTATTTAGTGTATTGGAAATTAACTTTTGGTTTCCTGTTTTGTCCTCATCCATCCCTGTCAGTATTATAGTATTGTATTAGAACAGCAGTGTGACAGTTGTACTCTCTTTCAACATTTTATTACAAAACGTGCATCTGTAGGCTGGAATGTCTGACAAATACTGGCTGGTTTCCCTGAAGTGGTAAGGATGCTTAACTAGGCCAGATAAAATGGCAACATCCTTTTACTGTAATAATCCTCTGAATTTTGACACAGATACAAGTTTGTTAACTTCTCAGAACATTTCTGCTTAGCATAAATCTCTTGGCCATACTGGCTGTCTAGTTGGATTGGAAACATTGAAAACAAAAGGGAAAAGCTCATTTATTTTCACTGTAAAAGCATGTCTGTGCTAAAGGCTAATATAAAACTTCAAAACTAGAAATAATTATTCTTCTGAGGATGCTCATTAGAGGTGAGATCTGTTCATTAAAGGAAACGTGTAGCTAAACCTTCTCTATAATATTTTAAACTGCTAAGGAATTGTATGGTTGCTGCACAGCAGAAATCTACAGGCGAGAGGTCTCACAGTCCCTTGTAATTTGATCTCTCACCTGCTTTTTATGGAATAAATAATAGGAACCATTTAATGGCTTGTCACTGGGATTGGGGTCTGTTCTTCTATAGACTTGAACTTGGGCTAAGTCTCTTCAGACTTCAGATGCTCTAAGACATTTTCATGTCTTTTTTAAAAAAAAAAAAAAGTTTAGTTTAACTCCCTGGAAAACCAGACTTGTCCTTGAGCAAGTGATAGATACCTTGATATACTGACCTGGTTGTAGAGTTTAGACATCTTTGCTAAAGAAGTTTTTCTGAATTTGTGTGTATGTATATGAAACTTAGTGTAAATATTGTTTCTCAGAGGAGGTTGAAATTATCTTCTTAGGGCAGTAGGGAGCTGAAGTAGAGTACTCTAGAAAACTGCATTATGAATTGTAGAAGGATAAGAAACAGTCTTGTGCCTTCCCATTGATTGCTAAAATAGTGGGGTTTTTTTTGTTTTGGGTTTTTTTTGTTTGGTTTTTTTTTGAATAGTAGCAGTTCATACAGTTTGGCTGTATATGGCAGGTGTAATTAGGGTTTGGAAGTTAACATGTTAGGACACTGCACTTGTTATTTTTCAAGTTCTAAAGATAATTTTTTCATTTACTTAAAGAGAAAAAAAAATCAATCCACTGCACAAAAGCAAGATAAAAAGTCAATTATGTTAATCTGACTCTCCCTGCTAAACACATGTGACCAATCAGTTTGAGAAGATAAGATTTTTGTTTGCTTGTGTTTATCCTTTTCATGACCTTGTCTAGTTAGTTTCGTTGTTCCCCCCATCCCTTTTCCCCTCTTTCACAGCATGGGGGGAGTTACTAATATGCTCTGTTTTCTGTATTTCTCAACTTTAAAATACGGGGCCTCTGTAACCGCAGCCTCTTGCTATTGAAATCATGGGAAAACAGTCTTTCAGGGAGGGTGCAGATAAGAGTGTATCTTCCCAGGGAGGAGAGTGATACGGGCCGGGTTGAGACCTTAGCCTGGTGTCTGTCCGTGGGGCCAGAGAGGCTGGGCCATAGCTCATCTGCAGTGACAAGTTCTTTAACAGTGAGGTTGCCAGAGGCTCCCTGAGAAGGGGACTTGTAAAGAGATCTCTTCTCACAGACCCCACACTCCTCCTACTTGGATGTTTTAAACTAACGAGACAACTTCCCAAACTTAAACTCTTGTATGTTATCAGATTGATTGCTGGTTAATGGCGTTAGATGTTCTTTTTAAAATTGTATATCTGCCATCTAAAATACAGGGCAAAAATGATGTTGGAGAGCGGATATGCTCTCTTTTTACATTTCCAGAAATAAAACCTTGTACTTACCTTCAGGTAGTTTTCATAAGCATGTGTCAAATTTGACTTTGTGGAACTTCAGGAAATAACTGTCTGCGTTACAGATTTTTAGATTTCCAGTGTCCAGGTTTTTGGCAGTAGCTATGCCAACTCTGGAAATCTGAGTTATTAGTTAATTTCTGGTCATGAGAGTTATATGGAGAAATCTACCTAAAAATTGAGAACTGGATGGTCTTGTAATGCCTCTTCTCTGCAATGCCTCTTCTTTGCCTAAGCCAAGAAAACATCCCATGTTCACAGTGACCTTCACTGAAAATCTTGGTGTTTCACAGAATACTGTAGTATTATATCTATTAATTATGGATATATAATTATATCCATTTTATCTATTAATTGCCTTCATGTACATTAATCTGCTTTAAAGACTATCTTGAAAGAATTGTGGTAGAATTTTTTCATGTGTGCAGTGGTAAAAGGTTCATAATTAATTAGCCCTTTACCTTTCAGCTCCAATGGCGATTCCTCCATCATATGTAGACCTTGGCAAACCTGCCAGAGATATCTTCAATAAAGGATATGGTAAGAATAGTACCTTTTATAAGTGGTATTTGAGGTGCAACAATGAATTGCCTTTTTAAGTCTATATGGAAAATCAAATTATCAAATACCACTGTTTTTGGGGGAGGAGGAAGGTGTGTTGTGTTTATATCTTTACTACCAACTAACAGATTGTTGAAGGCTTTTTGTGGGCTGTTTTTATGTGAAGGCTGTTAAATCTTGCTGCTCGAGCCACATAAATGTCAGAGGTGTACAAGTATGGAAGAATGTAAGCAGCAAGTGTAGTTTAACTTAGGAGCACGCTTTGTTTACTGGTCTGTCTGTGCCACAACATTTGTTGATATAGAAAGGTTATATACCAGTGTAACGTTGTAGCCTTTTTTGGACTAGAAAGAGGAATGGCTACTGGGATAAAGAATCCTTCCACATCTTAAAATGCTTTAATGCCAGACAGCTGCATAGTTAAATCATTCTTTGTCACTATAGTGTTTCTTTCTGGTCTTTGGAAATGTGTAGTGTTTTTTTCACCAAGACTGTTGCTCACCTCTCTGGATAACAATGTGAACTGACATTCCCATAAAACCTGTTTATATTACAGTTCTACAGGTTGTGTATTTCCTGTGACTTTGCTTTTACAGTTTTTTACTTTGAGATATTTTGTCTTGGTGCTGAGAGAGGCATGTTATGCATTGGGATAGCTCTTTAAAAGGCATTGACTATAAAAACTATTCCATTCTGGGAATAGAAAATAATGTATTTCCTCTTGGAAGCATCATTTGGTAGTTGAATGTACTTGTGTAGAACTGAGAGGCACTTCCCTGCCTTGTTTTGGAGAAGCCTCCTTTACCTGCTGCGGCATCTAAAAGTTGAATATAGCCGAAGTCAGTCTGTAGCTGTTTATATATATGTATATATGTGGCACACTGCTGAGACTGCCTGAAAGACCAGCTTATTGAAAAATGTGCAGGGCCTTAGTTAAGGCCTAATTGTCTAACTTTGACTTCTCTTTGTTAAGGTTTTGGGTTGGTGAAACTGGATGTGAAAACAAAATCTGCAAGCGGAGTGGTGAGTTTAAGTAAATTTAATTAATTGTATTTTTTTTCTAGCTATGTTCTGATACTTTGTTAAAAGGGACACTTTTCAGATGCTGTTAAGTATTTTATAGGTTGTATGAATGACAAATTTCTGGTGTAAGATACATTCAGATCTTTAGGGGCTTCTGAAATTATCAGGAATATTGTCTTGTTAAGTAATCTTTGTATAATAAAAGGGTTTATTAGTTGTCCCTGGTCTTATATGTGAAAGTGAAGAAATAAAGTATTTTAATACACCAATTATAGTATACAGATTTTATTTCTGAAGTACCTTGTTATACTGTTTGGTGGAAATTTCTGTCATCTTGATTCTTGTATGAGGTAGTTGGCATTAAGTAAGCATGTTGAATCTTTGGCCCCTCTAGGTATTAAAGCGTTGCAGTAGTGTTCCATGCAAGATGTCTTGGTCATGCAAGCAGTGCCCCCTGTAACTTTTATCTATTTCTAGAGCAGACTTTGCAAGATACAAAGGTAGATTTATTTTTTTTCCCCCCATAACTGGAGCCTGAGCAGTGTAACTTGATGTTAGAAACAGGGTTCGTGGGTTATATGCTCTGTTTTTTCTAGAAGTCTGTATCCCAATCGAAAAACAGTTTGCAAAAGCCCTATTACAGAGGTACTTGTTCTTACCTTAGCTTGTTTCTTTGGAGAGCTACCAGTTATGCTGGTAAAACTCTCTGAAAAATCCAAGCCCTAATGTGAATCCTGTATCAGTTATAAGCCATCCTTCCCAGGAGGAGAAGCTGTTGGCATATATGTACTACAGATGTTTTAAAGCAGAGATGAGAGATAATACAATACTTTGCTTCTCCTGAAATTGTTGCTGCAATGGTGACAGTCACATAGACCCTGTGCAGTAGGAATAGCACAAAGCAAGAAGTTGAAGCTGAAGGTATTTGTGTAGTTCCCATCCCTTGCTAAGAAATAGACCTGCTAGAATTATGCAACTGCCTATGGTGTATTGGGTCACTAACATAATACAAGTAAATGTCTTGGACGTGGTTAAATTTGATCAGCCACCATTAAAGAACAGTCTCAACCATGTTTGTTTTGGGCTCTCAGAGCTTTTACTCTAAGAGTGCTTAAGAACTTTTGATTTCAAATCTGTGTTTCCTTCTGGCTAAGGTGAGTGGGAGAAGTCTGTTTGAAAATAATGTACATGGAGGAAGACAGAGATCAAAATGTTTATATGTTTTAAAAAATTGAAATAACAAACTTCTTAAATCATGAGGGCAGTTATACTTCACTGGAAAGAGCTCTTTAACATGTATTTGCAAACTTGGCTTCCACTTCTAATTGCCTTCAGTTTTTGCATAGTGGTGCACAGAAACTATTGATTCTGTTCTTTGTGAGAATCCAAATAGTGAGAGACAGCAGTGATTACTTCGTTAATAAAGAAATGTGAGTGATACTGGTGACTTCTAAGTACTTTCAGGAGTTCCAGGCTAGATCATACCATGCTATAAACCCAGACTGTTTGCTTAGCTCCCACTTCAAACATGCATGTTATTTGTGTGTCATGGAACCAAAGTGCCAGGGGAATAGGAATTTTATAGGTGTCAGTAAAACATGTCTGCCTGTGGCTGGTGTGAAGGGCTAGTGCATTGGGTAGACTAAGAACTCTCTTTAAAAAACAATTAAAAACCCAAACCAAACAAAAAACCAAACCACCCACCCCATCCCCAGTTTGAAAAATGATGTCATTCTATGAGATTTTACAGTTGCACATTATTTATCTTCAGGGATGGTTGACAAGAATAATGAAAATACGTATGTGATCCTTAAAGAATTTTACTGGAGTTGCATTATGTGCATGATAGCATTCTTGGCTCTTGATTTGATTTTTAAGTTGCTCATTTGAAGTATCAAACTGAGCCTTACATTTCAAGAACTTGTTTCTGCTTTAGAGGAGAATCCTTATGGTGGCTGCTGTCTTGCTTTGGAGTTAGGTCACCACCCTGTGCATTTTGTAATAATGGCAGAAGCACTGCAGTTGAGATGTGGATTGGGGGGGGCCTCCATGTGGGCATGAGTCATTAGTTCTTCTTGGCTATGCTATTCTCCCTTCTCCCCCTGCAAGTTCTCTACTGATTTTAATTTTTTTCCATATTATAACAAGATCTTAGTGGTTGCTGAAGGAAACACTGTGTAATGCTTTCAGGATCACATGTATCTTCTGTGCCTTTTAGGAATTCACAACATCTGGTTCATCGAACACAGACACTGGAAAAGTGAATGGGAGCTTGGAGACCAAATACAAGTGGGCTGAGTATGGTCTGACCTTCACAGAAAAATGGAACACAGATAACACTCTGGGAACAGAAATTGCAATTGAAGATCAGGTAATAGATTAGGAGAATATTTATTTGTTTTACCTCTGTGTGAGAACTGAATTTATAGCTTTGTCTTATCTTCTTCACCCTTCAATTAGATTGCCAAAGGCTTGAAGTTGACATTTGATACAACTTTCTCACCAAATACAGGGTAAGAATGGTTAACAGTTTTACCTTAAGGAATAACAATACCCATGGTCTGTTGATCTGGTCTGTGGTATTGACAGAGTTATTTGTATGGTTTGCTATTGATCTTGCTTAGCAAATCCCAGTGCTAAAGGCTTCTGCTCTTTACCACCACATCACTATGGGGTTAGTATTGCCCATTTCACAACTTTGCTTATTTTATGGGATAAAAATGCCTGGAAGATTGCCAGAGACATGCAGCTGCTGCTACGTTCATCAGAAAATGCCTGTTTGCAGTAGCCTTGTGTGCTCTGGATGGGCTGGCTGTACTTTTGCCAGGTCCAGGGGATGGATGTGCAAGGCATTTAGATACATTGTGTAGAGTCATAGGGCTTGAATTGGGCAGGTCATTGAGGAAGATGATGTATGCTTGTCTTAAGATAACTCTTTCTCTGTTTCAGAAAGAAGAGTGGTAAAATTAAGTCAGCTTATAAACGTGAATGGGTAAACCTAGGTTGTGATGTTGACTTTGATTTTGCCGGACCTGCAATCCATGGTTCAGCTGTCTTTGGTTTTGAAGGCTGGCTTGCTGGTTATCAGATGACTTTTGATAGTGCCAAATCAAAATTGACAAGAAATAATTTCTCTGTGGGTTACAAGACTGGAGACTTCCAACTGCACACCAATGTGTAAGTACTGAAAACTTCTCCAGCTTTCCAGAAGCAGGCTTTCTGTACCTTTCCTTCTAGTCAAAATTCAAATGCTTGAAATATCAAGACGTGCTTACAAGGCCATTAATGGAGTGCTTTTTCAATAGGAAACTCTAAATAAATGTAAGTGATACTTTGTATCTCTCTTTTTCAAAACAGTAAACACTGTGACTGGTTAGCACTTGCAGCATGGTATGTGGTGCAGCTTGCCGAGTACTGAAGTACATGCAAATTGGAAGTGCAGTACTTCAGTTATGCAGAACTGATCATAATGCTTTTTCTGGCTATCCCATTATATTGAATTGTATCAGATTGTAATTTAAAGGCAGTAGATTGGTTAGAGATAGTAATTAGTAATGTACTAATGCTGTAGTAGTTTCTAGAGCAAGACTAGAGCTTTGCTTCTGGACTTTTTGTGGAGGTTCATCTTCTTGCCTGTCAGAGATGAAGAGTGCATGAAACAGTGTAACTAAACAAGTGTAAGACATCTTGTTTATGAACTTGCTTCGGACTTCCTGCCTTTAGATCTTCAGAGCAATCTGATCAAAACCTACTGAAAAACATGGTGTTTTCAATCCAAATTAATAAAATTGGTGGAGTTCTAGTGCATTTAGATAGTTCAAAGTTTTTGCTTTTGAAGGGAAGCATGGGGATTTTATCTGTCTGAATTCATGGAAATTGAGGAATATAGGAGGAATATTAGTAAATTTCAATTTACTAATGTAAAACATTGCGACAGATTTTTGAAAGGTCATCCAGTTCTTTAGGAGTTTCACATACTCAATAGTCATATAATTCAGAATGACCGTTTGGTAACCATTAACACATCTGTCAGTTTTGTAAGGATGTGATCTGGAATTTTTTTCAAGGACTTTGACAATTAACATGAGAATCAGCTGCAGCGCTCTGAAATACCTTTTAATTTCTATGAATTACTGCAGTTTAATTTTGTCCTGAAGCCTTTTTTCATCTCCCCTCTCTTGTCAGAAAAAGGGAAACAACTTGAATAAAAATCTGAAGTAGTAAAATAAAAGGGGAAAAAAAAAAGGAGGGGATTATGCAGATAGGAAACTAACTTTTCTCTTAATTTGTGCAGCAATGATGGTTCCGAATTTGGTGGGTCAATTTACCAAAAAGTGAGTGACTCTCTTGAAACTGCTGTAAACCTGGCTTGGACAGCAGGTAGCAACAGCACTCGCTTTGGCATTGCAGCTAAATACAAGTTGGATTCCACTGCTTCTATCTCGGTAAGTATGGCTGTAACCTGAAGGGTTGTGCAAAATACATTGTATTTTCAGTTTCTGTGAATCTGTGTGTTACTAGTACAAAATAGCCTGGGAGGCCTTGTAGGAATTACTCTGACAGTCCAGGCAATTATAATTAAACCAGCAGTATTTAAATTCTGTAATGTTGCTTACAGCAAAGTTTCATAGAATCTGGCTGTCAAATATGCTTATGTTAGAGATCCTACTGTATTTATTAAAAGAAAAACACAATTGAAAAAAACCCTTCGTGTCTGGTTCTGTAAGTTTACAGAATTTTTTTGGAAAAAAAAATTTGGGGAGTTTTTGGGGAGCTCTGTCACATTCTCATGTTAAGAACTCTGGCAATGCTGGTTAAAAGCTGATAAGCAGAAAAGTTTCCTGTATGTTACACAATTGGAATCATCCTGTTGAGGAGGTGATGCAAAGTGACATAAATAATTTTGTACATATTGTTTATGATGGTATTATGAAATGTTTGCTGCATGACAGATTGGACTTGCAAGATACTAATTCTTCTGTAATAATGTGAACATGGAGGATTCTTCTGATGTGGCTTTTTTTGGGAGGCTGGTGGTGAATGGCTCTGGCCTTCTGAAGAAGGGGAAGTGGTGAAGTTCACCTGCGAAACCACGTTCCAGTAGCAGCTCTCCCTGCCCTTACATTCCCTCTGCTCTTAAATGTTACTGCTTCAGCTGTCAGTTGAGGGACAAGGGCATAGCTGGAAGGAGAGAATTCAGGAAGCACAGGACAGTAAAATTCAGTTAAACTGATAAGGACAGCGTTGCTGCAATTATTCTAGGTTCTGAATGGTAACAACTAATCAGTAAAAACATTTCAATTGCTTCTCTTTTTTCTTTTTTTTTTTTGTTTTGTTTGTTTGTTTTGTTTGGTTGTTTTTTTGTTGTTTGTTTTTAGGCAAAAGTGAACAATTCTAGTCTAGTTGGAGTGGGTTACACCCAGACCCTGAGGCCAGGTAAGAGCTATCATGTGAATTATGTCATGTGTATCTTCTGTGCATTCTAAAGAAAATAATTGAGATCTCTGCATTTATGTACAACTATTTTCCTTCAGAATATTTTTTTCTTTGAAGGCCAAGTAGATGTTTTACAGTAGCTTCAGTCATACATCAAACCTTTACCTAAACAAGACAAACTCTGTTTTGTCTATTGGTGTTAATGCATTATATTCTTCACTGATCTGTGCGGGAGTGGACTGTGTTATGTTTGACAGCTTAGCTTTAGGCTTGGCAAAGCATTGCTTTGTCCAGTTATACCATGTTGAATGATATCAGGTCTTCAAATTATGATTGTCAAAACCCCACACTTCCTGCTTTTCATATTTAGTAAAAAAACTCCTCCAGAACTTAAATTGTTCTGCTTAAATATGAAAGCACCTGTTAAGGCTGTATTACCATTGGCTAGTTCCTTACTTGAAAACCAGTAAAAATCCTAATTTTATTCTATCCCTTTATAGGTAGGAGTGTCTGTCTATGCACAGTTTTCCCCCTCCTTTGCATGTCAATGCAGGAAAGGAGAACTCGTGTATTTAGCAATTAGAGACTTCTTATATCCACTTTATAACTGTTTACAAAAATCATGTAGCTTTCTTCACATGACTGACTTTCAGCAGATTTCATGGGTAAATGTATTCTCCAAAAATCTTTAGAGGAAAGTAATTGTATAGAAAGAGGGAGTTGTAATGATAGAGGTTGAGTTGCATGAAAGCTACTGTGTGTGTTGTAAACATGCTGCTTAAAAATCTTACAGGTGTGAAGCTTACACTGTCTGCCCTGCTAGATGGAAAGAGCATCAATGCTGGTGGCCATAAACTTGGTCTTGGCCTGGAATTGGAGGCTTAAAAAGGTGAAGAAACTGCTGCAGAGAAGGGATATCAGAAGAATTTGGCCTTAAAATGTATTTCCAATGTGACCAGCAGGCTTTTTTTTCCAGGAAGGATGACCTAGAACAAGAGCTGTATTTGAAGTATTTAGACAGTTACTTGTTAGCTGGTTTCTAGTTAAATTGGTTACCCATCTAGTTAAAATTCTGCATTAGTGCAGTCACTTAAACATTATTTAAATGTATTTAACTGTTTAATGCGCTACCCACAAATAATGAAATAGACATTTATGAAAACTGTACAATTGTGTGCATGTTTGTTTTTATGTTCCTTTTAACATTCGATATTGCCATTGAATGAAAAATGGATCACTGGATGTTTTGAAATGAGGTCAACAATTTTGTTGAATGACCTGAACTAGAAATACATTTGGTATCCCGAGACAAATTATGAATAAAACAAGTACACACACATACTTGTGCCTCAGATATTTTAAGAGTGAAGATAGGAGGGTAGTGCTCAGTTAAGTTTTAAGTTTTAAGTAATCCAAGACGTAGTGCTCTGTACCTTTGTGCAGTTAAGGACCCCCACCCATGACAATACTGAATATAGGAGAACAGTTGGATTCCTCAAGCAAATTGAATGTGCTTTTCTGTCAGGTAAGGTTTGTCACAACACAATGGTTTAATTCCCCCTGTGATCCACAGGTGAGATGTACTGTGTTCCTAGTTGGCCTCCTGATGCAAAAAGTGCAGATCGATGTACTTGGCACTCTGAGACATTTAAGAAATGTTCCTTGAAAAACCTCACCACAAACACACCTTTTGCTTATATTTGTATGAAGTGAGATGTATCTCTGCAATTGAATGTAACAGTGTAATGGTATAACAGCCTGCTTATCCCAACTGCTGTGAGAGGTTTCTGCTTAAAATGACTGAAATAAAGACAATTTTAAATGGAGATTGAGGAAAATGCATCTGACCTTGCTTTCCCTTTAACTAATAAATCGTGGCAGATAACCCATTTTAAGTCCAGAAACTTGTAGAATAATGGGAAAACTCTCATGTTTTTCCAGGATAGTAGTGAGAGAGAAGTATGAGGGATATTTGGTCTGTGAACCTAACATCCCTTAAGGTTGAAATAGCTGTGAATGCTTTTAATGTGGAATATATTAAATACATGTAGTCGCACTGCTTACATTTAAAGAGTTGGCATTTACTGAGTTAGGGGGAATGCCTGGAGCCTACTTCTTAAGACACTCACAGCTGAGAAGGGCACCTTGATACTTAGTCTTGCAGTCAGTGGTTCACAGCAGCTCCCTTCCTAGTGCAGGTGGCTGGCTTATCAGGAAGCTTTCTCTGGTTTGAAAGTATTATCAGTTGATACTGGATTATAATTAATACCTATAGACGTCTCAGTGATTTGCTTGAGGTCTTGTTCCATCCTGCATTGTTGCCCCCAGACAGAAATTCTCACATGAAGCACTCTTACAAGCTGCCTGTGTTTAGGCTTTAGCTGTGAAGTAGCTGATCCACCTTCTTTGCAGAAGACAGAGTAGAGCTTAAGCCTCCGAGTCAGGCTCTTGAGCAGGCTTGCTAGTGTGTTTGACTAGTTTTCTTACATGGTAGCAAAGCATTTGTGGAGTACCTTGCTGTTGTCAGTGAATGCCCTCGTTGGAGTTGCATTTCTACCCCTTGATGGTGGAAGAAGCATGTAAGGTGCAATTCATTGCTGTCATTGCATGTTAAGGTCCATTGTACATAATTCTAGTTTGAGGTGGTTTTAACGTGCTAGACCACTTAAAAGCTAGAGACCATGCAGCCAGTCATTGAATTTTTTGTATGTGTTCTCTTTTCAGTATAACCATCTTTGGTGCCTCACAAAGAGTGTCTGGGCTTCTTCTGATACAAAAACCACAAAAAGAAAAAAATTTAAAGCTTAAAAAGCAAACCAAACCACCAAAAAATCCCTCAACCAAACCAAAACAACCTACCAAAACACAAAAAATCCCTGAAAAGTTGTGTGCCTGTATGCATTGTCCAGCTGCAGCACCCAGGCAAATAACGGATTGTGTCTTTTAGTTATGAATGATGCCTTGTTTTTATCCTTAAACCAGTGTCACTGATGTTTCTCAGCTTATGATAGGGCTGTAATTGTCTGACTTTTTTTTTCTGGGAATGGTGGTTTGTGGGTTTTGGTTTTTTTTTTTATTTTAGAAACAAACACTATAACCCTTTACTTCACTACCTGCTCCTCTAGATGTTTTTTCTGAGGTCACAAAATGGGTAAGTGAAATAGAAGCACATATTGCTGAGTTTCTCTTCAACTCTTAAAAATTAGTAATGGAAAACTTGAACCTACTCATTTTACTCTTTATAAGTGTGCATGACTTACTAGTCCTTAGCCTTTAAACCTTAAGTAGTTGTATTTGTTATAATGCTGATAGGCAACTGGAGAAATAAAAGGGCTCTGCAGTAGTTAAGAGAACTGTGCAAATGTGAGTTTTCCTAAAATGTTGTCATAAATCACTACATTGAACATGAAAGGAAGTTCAGTGTCTATTTCTTGCTATCTCTCAAGTGAGGCTTATTAAAAATGGCTTTCAGACTTGTCAACTGTTATAGAAGCTTGTGGTGTAATTCGAGTTTTGTGGTAAGGAATCTTGGTAGTTTATATACATATATATACATATATTAAAATATGTAAAAAGCCTTAATGATAACTTTCAGTGCCAGACAGCCTTTCCTCAGGTGTCCTGAATAAAAACCCCCCACCACTTGAAATAATCAATGACCAGAGCATTGTTGTGCATCTTGTTCGTGTGAACTGTAGCATTGCATTCCTGCCTGGTACAGCTGGAGTAGGGGGTGTCTGTGTATATTGCAAAGAGACCTAATCACGCTTTCATAAATAAAAATCCTTTCACATGAGATTGTGACGCCCTGGATTTCACGAGTTACTGAGTGTCCTGAACGTTTATGCTCTGCCTGTGCTGTAGAAATTCTCCAGGTTGGTTCACTTAACCTTGCACTCTTCATGTGGTTCAGCTGGGTGTAGTATATTCCTAAATCTGCCTCTTGCACGCTGCAGTTGTTCAAAAGCAGGAAATTTGGAGCTATGTTGGAATGGGCGTGGAAACCTTTCGCCCCCAAGCGTTGGGACAGGGTCTTGTACCTTTCCGTTGGCGCTGGATAAAGCGAGGCAGCAGTAAGTGTGCTTGCTGCCCTCTAATGTCCTCCTCTGGTGTTCGGCTCATTGCTGCAACAGGCCCTCGGCCGGGCACACATACACATTTAATTCATGGTGAGTGCTCTCCTAGGGGAAGTAACCGTGCAAACGAGACATGCATGGATGATTCAGCCCTGCTTTTACCAAAGGTCCTTGTTTCCTTATCGGACCGGTGAGCAAAGACAGAAGCAATCTATGCAAGGCGAGTCAGTAATGATAAAACTGGCTCACACCTGTAGCAGTAGTGTCTAAATGGCAGGTCAAAATGCTTCCTGGGAAGCAACTGGCAGAGAGAAAAACCCAAATTAAAAGCTGTTTGGGTTGTTACGTGGCATGAAAAGGTTATTTTAAGTGGTTTTATTGTGTTTGTCAGTTTCCCTTTGCAGTGGAATATTTCTGTTCCCAATCTGGAATAGTAATAAAAACATGGATTATATCCATTAGTGTAGTGTGCATTCATTTAGTGGTATTGAGTGGTATTTCCCTTCTCGTGATTGCTTCTGGGCCTGCCTTTTAGCTGTGCTTTGGGTCCTTTCCACATGCTTCTGGGTTAAATGGGAAGCAATAAACAACTGGATTTTTATGAGCATAATGTGCAGCATCTTTTACTTAAGTTACAAGTTCAATACAAACACTCATGTAAAAAGAGGATTTTTTTTTTTTTGCAAAGTAATTTCTGAGAATATGCAATTAAAACTTATGAAAATGCTATTAGACAAAATGTGAGTTGTTACATACTGATATTTGGTTCATGTCTACCCTCATTTATCTTCTGGTGTTGGGAAAAGTGCTGACAGACCTTTAAAGATGGCAAGCATGGACTGTTTCAGCTCCAGATATTTGACCTTTACTTCAGTATATTTTGAAATAAGATTTTTCTGCTGAGCCTAATACCACGGCAGTACTTGCAGTACACTTGCTACTGGTTAACAGTAGTGCACATATCAGAAATGTTTCAAGGGTTTGTGGGTTTTTCCATGGGATGTTCGTCCTGGATCCGTGGGAGAAGATCCTAATGCTGAAGCAATGATGCTGCTTAACGGTTTGGCATTCTTAGCACTTACTACTTTTTTTTTTTGTTTACTTGGCCTGTGTTCCTGTGAGCATTAAAATACTAAATGGCTATTGTGGAAACGTACCTGATCTCTCGCTTTGTTTTGTCGCTTCAGCCTGAGCCACCCGAGCTCTGCCTGAGAGCCGGCACGGAGTGGAGAGCTGAGGTAGGAGCTCACAAGGAACCAGTGAGCTTTGCCCTTGGATTCTTAGCGGTCTATGGTGACATTATTAAAAATACACCTTAAATGACTCTTTCCTACGCGCACGTGGCTCTCTCGTTTAAGAAATGCTAAGTTTCGCTGTGCTGTGGTTGGGGTTGGGCTGCGGCGTGGGAGGGGGTGTGTGTGAGTTTTCTCTCCTGCACAGTCCGGGATGTTTTCCCGGCAGCTTCCGAGCGAGCTCTGTGGCAATTTACTGTTCCTCGTGACCCACTGCGGTGGGTGCCACGGCTCTGGGGATGAGGGGGCGACCCCCCCAAGCCAGCCGGGGCCGCTCCGAGGCAGTGGCGAAGAGGGGACGATCCCCCCAAGCCGGCCGGGGCCGCCCCCGCCATCGAGGGCACGGAGCGGCCGCCCCGAGTCCGCCGCGGGCCGCGGGCGCCACCTGGTGGCCGCCGGTGCCCCCTCACGCCGCCGTTGCACCCTCCGGAGGAGCCGCCGCTGCTGCACCGTCCTCAGCCCACCGACCGAGGGAGGCAGCGGGAAATGATGATGGCAGGGAGCCCGAACTGGTTCTGAGATAAAGAAATAGAGGAGGAAACGCCCCGCGTACGCCGGCACTCGGGGTGCTCTAGCCCTGCGACTGAGAGATTCGGGCAGCGCCCGTGGGGTCTGAGGGAGCAGCCAGCCCTGTTCTGACGGCCTGTGGCAGCTGGCTCCCGGGAGCATCTACTCCCCTGTCTAACAGGATTAATTAACGCAACACTTTATCTTCCCGACTGCTGCTCTGCTCCTGACGTGACAATACTTTTTTAAAAGAAATCCCCAAATGGCTCGCGATACCTTGGTTTCCAAAGAGATGTTCTGACCACCCTTGGTTATAAGAAGCACTCGCTGGCAGGACAGGTTGGCACACCAGCTGCCAAAACCCAGCAGGCAGAGGAGAAGGGTTCAAAACGTTTCTGACTCGTGATAATCCCATGTCTGGTGGCATCAGGCAGTGTGGCAGGGCTGGACCAATGCTGTGCTGGCCACAGGGCATGTTAGAAGAGCGGGCGCATGGCCACAGCCCAGGGACCTCATACTACTACAGTGTGGGTAGCTCACAAACTCTTTTCCCATCTTTGAAATAAATTGTAATTAATTTAAGTGTCAATCAAGCCACTGGAGCATGGGGACAGGGAAGAGAGCCCAGCAAGTCTGCTAAGGGCCTGTCCCAAGTGGATGTTGCCAGCAGTGTGCCCAGGTGGCCAAGAAGGCCAATGGCATCCTGGCTTGTATGAGAAATAATGTGATCAGCAGAACTAGGGAAGTGATTGTCCCTCTCAGCAGTGGTGAGGCCACACCTTGAGTACTGCATCCAGTTCTGGGCCTCTCACTTCAGGAAGAACATTGAGGTGCTGGAGCGTGTCCAGAGAAGAGCAACAGAGCCGATGAAAGGTCTACAGCGTAAGTCCTGTGAGAAGCAGCTGAGGGAGCTGGGGTTGTTTAGCCTAGAGGCTCAGAGGTGACCTTATCACTCTCTACAACTACTTTAAAGGAGGCTGTAGCCAGGCTGGGGTCAGCCTCTTCTCCCAGGCAATGGGTAACAGGTTGAGAGGACATAGCCTCAAGCTGCAGTAGGAGAGGTTTAGCTTATACATTAGGAGGAATTTCTTCACAGAAAAGATGATCAGAACAGAATGGACTGCCCAGGAAGGGTCTGTCCTGGGAGGTGTTTTAAGAAAAGACTGGATGTGGCACTCAGTGCCATGGTCTAGTTGACACAGGGGTGTTTGGTCACACGTTGGACTTGTTGATCTCTGATGTCTTTTCCAACCTAATTTGATTCTGTGATGCTGTGGTGAAGCACCAGCCTTTGCTGTTTGAGCTGCTGGTTCAATGGGGGCAGAAGTGGTTACTATGAGGAGTAACTATGAGGAGTGACTGTACCACCATCCCCTTCACACAGAGGGGCTGTTAGAAAGCTGCTGTGCAGAATATTTCAGTTGAGGATGGGGAGCAGAGACAACTTTTGTCTGGGCTGTTTTGCTCATGAACACACAAAATTTGTCTTTTCTGGAAAAAAAATAGAAGACTAGTGCATCCATGGTGCTAGGTACTCAGCTGCTGCCCCAGGCTCCCCACTGCCTCCTCCCAGACGCTGCCTCACCTTGTCCTCTCTGGGGACCCTTGTTGGTCTTTGCCTCCCTACCAAGCAGAGCATGCAAACACCTCTTTGCCAGTTGTGTTGAACCTCTCAGCTCCTGGGGAGTGGGAGAAATGGGTGTATTGCCAGCTGCCCTGGTGCAGGGGGCTGAGCCTGGGCCCAGGCCAAATTGACTGCTATGGTGGATTTTTCCCTTGCTAACTTGTAGAGTGGATTGGGTGGGTTGCAACTGATCACAAGAGACACCTGGTATCATTTTCACTTCTATAATTGCCATCATGTGCTTTGGGGGAGTAAGGGAGGGATTTTTTTTTTCTTGTCGTGGTGCTGCTGCTGCTGGTGAGGGTGNCTTGTCGTGGTGGTGGTGCTGCTGGTGGTGCGGGTGCAAGTGCAAGTGCAAGTGCAATGCAGTGCAGTGTAGTGTAGTGTGTGTCCTTTAGCCCTGATGGAAGACTGCCCCTTGTGATGGAGTGTGTAGCAGCTCTTGCTGTCATACCTGGGAGGTTTGTTGGGCTGAACAGAACCAGCTTTTACAGACATTTCCATGGATGTGGCAAGCAGAGGTGGTGGCCCTTTATGCTGTCAGCTGCAGAATTTTCCCTGACAGAGATGGCATTAGGTGAGTGTGAGTGGGTCTGTGTTTCAGGAGTCAATGTTTTCCAAAATATTTTTAAGAGAACTGTAATTCACATATAGTTCTTCATAGTGCTGCAATTTACTGTGGACGTAGGCTTATATTGCAGTCTTAGAAGGCTGATCTTCTTCTACTCTTTTTGAGAAAATATTTTATTTTTGTATTACTCTTTTGAAGTACCTTAGGAAATCTGGTACAGTATGCAGTCCTGGTGCAAGATTGGTAGGCTTTTGGGTGAGTCTTAATGCTTTGTAGCAGCTCTCTGCATTTAGGGTATGTGAGCTTGTGTTGAAATTGTTTGCAGTGAACTTGAATAGCCTGAAGCTCCCCGGTTTAACTTTTTCATGCCCATCATAAGGTGAATTCATGAGTGAGCAGTGATGTAGGAGGTTTGATAGTCTCCCTGCCAAGACAGCATGACCTAACTTAAACACCTTCTCTGTTTCAAAACAATCTGGCTCAGAGTCCCATTTCCTAGCATTTCCTTTCTTTGTGGGCAGCTGTAGCAGAGATGTACCATGGAGTCCCACCACAGTCATTAGTAGCAGCTTCTCCTGGGCACAGCTCCTCCTAACTCCCAGCACACCCCAGTGCCAGAGGAGTGCATGGCGGGTGGTTGGCCTTGGGTCCCTCTGGGTTTGGCAAAGCGTAAGTCACTGCCGAGCAGAGAGAGCAGGGCTCATAGGAAGCATGAGCCCACTGCCTTACAAACCCTTTGTGTTAAGCTGATTAAGTTTCTTGTTCATGAAACGAGACGGCTCTCATGTTTCCGTCTGTGATTTCCTGAATTAAAAACATGGTGTGTCACAGGTGCCTGGTCTGGTGGGGCTGGGGCACCCAGCAGCCACGTGGCAGAGTGTGGCTGTGCTGGTCCTGGGTGGGAGTGGGTACACGCCTGCCTTGGCCTGTGAGCTGAGCTGCCTGCACAGCAGCTGGGGGGTACCCGAGGGCAGAGTTACAGGCACAAAGACCTCGGCCTGTGTAGCAGCAAGGGAGAGAAGGACTGAGGAGCAGAAAAGCAGTCAAAACGTAAACTTTCCAGAAGAAGAAAGGCTTTAACTTTAATACTTTCCTTCACAGGAAAACTGTGGAAAACCTCTTCTTACTTCTCTGTTTTTCTTCTGTTTGACTTACAGCCTTTGATCCCTTGGAGAAAAAGTACAGGGAGTTAGTTGAAATGACTCAGTGTTGCTGTAGCTGTTACAGTCCAATTTTCTTTTATGAAGTAAGATAAACCCAAAGCAGAAAGTTAAGATAATTAAATACAGAAAAGGCAGTTGTAACTTCTGTTGGTGATTCCCTGATTTTGTCTACTTCTTTTCCTAGAGAATTGTGACCACAGCACAAAGCTGCTTGGCCCTTTTGAGACCTAGCAATCTTCCACTGGAACAGGCTGCCAAAAGCCACCTATTTTCCTGTTTATAGGTTCTCAGTTTATTAGCCTGAAGGCAAAAGAAAGATTATGAAACCGAATAAGGTCAGGAAGGACCACATGAAAGGTTGAATGCAGAAATGTTTGATCATGAAATTAAAATGTATATTATAATGGCTACTTGTAATAGAGGCTGTCAAAATTAAGATTGCTTGTGCAAGTTTAATTAGTCTTTTGCAACATTGTCAGTGCTTAGCTTTGCAGACTTAATCATGTCTCTTTAGTGTAGTTTGTAGAGGTGACCATAAATGGTTCCTAAGGTCAACAGGCAGACAGACCCTATCGGCATGCCTAAAGGGTTCATTAAGAGTTTACCATAGTCTATGTCAGGAAGTTTAAATACACACTTGAACGGAAGCTTGAGCTAAATATATCAATATGTGGTATGTGAGTGACTACATTGAAAATGAAGAAAGGAAAAGTTGGTAGCAGCCATCAAAGTAACCAAAGCTGCATGAGAGAGGGGGGTGAGATGGGCTTGATGGTACCTGAGACACCTCCTGTAATGACAGAAGGAATTTAAGGGCTGCGTCTCTGGGTGTTCATTAAATGTGTCTGTGATTTTGTCTCCTTCAAGTTAGTCTTCAGTGGTAGGTTGGATCCATCTTAAAGTTGTGAGGATAGGTCTGATCCCATGCAGCAGTCCTTGACAGGGGCCAAGGGAGCTCAGCTTTGGTACTGTGGCACAGACCCTCTGCAGGATACCTTATGGGGTCTTGATGGTCCTCCTGACCTGAGGAGAGGGACTACTGCCTGTTGGTGGGAATGGCTCCCAAGAAATGACTGTGCCTAAAATCCACAAGAGCTGTGGGAAGACCCAGAGGTGATTACAGAAGGTGGCTCTACACATCTGTGGAGAAATGCCAGATTTTTGTACAGGAATTGTTTTGTCAGGAGTTTGGCCTAGTGTGTGTTATTTTGTAATTGTACTTTGATAGTGAATTAATGCTCCTCTGCACTGGAGATATCTTTGAGGCTCACTTGAATACAATCTAGCTCTGCTGCTTAAGGGAAACCAAGGAGGGGTCTGCTTTTTCTTTCAGGTTGTCTTAATCTCTTTGATATAATACATGATGGCACAGTAGTTGCACAGTTAACTGTGGCTTTCTGCTTTGGCACAACCCCACTAATTATTCTATATAGAAAAGATGGCTTGAGTGTCTTGGGAGAGCATTTTATAGCAGCTGACATTTAGATGGCTGGAGGATGTTGAAGGTGACATTGGAAATGACACACCAAAACCCTGCTGATGTGCTCAGGAAGCTGAGGAGACACTGGTAGCTGGGTGGAAGCTGGTGAAGGCACCCAAGGGACCCTTTCTCATCTCTGTTTGTGGAGATGAACATTGCCAGAGGTGGTGGCAGATGTGGGTCCCTCCACACAGAGTAGCATGGAGATCTCATTGCCCACTCCCTCCCTGACCCCATGAAGTCCTTACAGCTCTGCTTGAATTCAAAGGTGTCCATTGTTGTCTGACAAAGCTTTCCAGTTCTGCTCATTGCAGCTGTTCCTGCTCCTCCTGCTTTCCAATTTTTGATTTGTAGCAGGTATCAGCAGCATCAACGTCTGGTTGGCAGATGGAAAAATACATACCTTATGAAGTAAACATTGAGGGTTGTGAGCCATAGCCTGTGTGAATTTCACTGTTGCAAGCAAATGATTTGACATGCAATGCAGGGTAAAAATAATGCTCAAAATCAGCATTTTGGAGCTAAGTATTGTAGGTGTTGTGTGTCTTTTCTGGTTTTTTTTGTTTGTTTGTTTTGGGTTTTTTTCTGTTTGTTTTGGTTGTTTGCTTTTTTTGTTTGGTTGGTTATGGGTTTTTTTGCTAGTCCAAGGAATTATATGCTTTGCTTACCTTTAAAGGTAAACTTGTAATGTTTGCTTCCTAAAACCCTACACAACAAGGACACAAGGTGACATCATGGACAAGCATGAGGTTCCTTACAAATAAACCTAAATTTTACCTGCAGCTGTTACTTCTGTTTGAATTTGCAGGCATCCATTTCCCTTCTTGTGAAGATTTCTTCGCACCTGTTTTAAAATGCATTTGTCTCTTTTAGATTTGGTTCTCTTCTGTTGTTGTGGCTTGTTTGTTTGTTTTTTGTCTCATGCTGGAAGAATCCCTCTTTTCCGTTGCTTGGAGTTGTGCTACAGCCCAGTGATATCTGGGCCATAACCCTATGGGCTTCTCTGGCCATGCCCATACCACATGACATGACAGCTTGGGTATCCTGTGAACCAGTCTTCTCTGAGAGTGGATTTCTTCTGTTGATGTTTTGGATTTGTGGATTTGATTAAAACTCTTGGTGTTGTGAATGTACAGTGAGACTTTATCTTAGGTAATGAATGCTGTGGTGGTGTGTGGGCGTGCAGTATTTAGGGATTGCATTTACTTGTGACAGCAGCAATAACAATTTCTCATTAACTATCTTCTGAAATCTAATTTCATGATGTCAAAAAGTTACTACTTTCATCTCACCAACATAGCCCAAGTCCCTACCCTGGCATAAATCAAAAGGTTGCTGGAAAAATGCACAGTCTCTTGGTTTTTTAGTAGGTGAATAGGAATAAAATTATGAGCCTTTAAACTAAATAATAATTTTTTCCTTGTAGCCTGAGATCTGTTCAATCAATAATCTTTCTGCTAACTCTGGGGAGAATTTTAGTTGCCTCCATAAAATGTTTTAATTATTTAAAATCATAAAATATAAGTAGGCACAATTTGCTTGGAGCTCATTAGGGAAATATATGAATAAGAAGCAAAGATAATGTTTGCTTCTGCATTAATTTAAAGCAGTCTCTAAAATATGAAATCTAATCCTGGAAAGCAGTGACTTATCAGCAATGTTTATTTTTCTTATAATAGGAGTAAATATTAAAGCAGCTAGTTATGTGTTTATCCCTACAGTATTGCACTAAGCTAAAAAGGAAGATAAATAACTTGTCTGAAATCCCACATTAATTTCCCTCTTTTGCAGGTTTTATGTTTGTTCATTTCCTTTTTCAAAACATTGCTTTTAAAATTATTATAAAACAGGTGACTTGGAAAGCATGAGTAGCTGCAAATGCATGAGACCAATTTTGTGTGATTAGAATTATGCAGAGGTAATGCTTTATACTCGTGCAGAGCCTTTTCATCTAGTGCAAATCACTGGCACAACATGCAGTAGCAGAGAAATGCCACAGCCCTGGGAAAGGGCTTGGCAGACCAGAGAGCAGGAGACAAAATAATTTCTTTAAGCTTCTCTGAAGAAACTTCAGTGCTCAGCATGGCAGGAAGTGCTCATTTGCAGCTCTTAGGTGTGCAAAGAGGGAAGAATCAGCTTTGTTATTCCCTCGCTCAGTATTTGTTTGGGATGTCATCAGCAATCCCCTCCCGAAAGATCCTTCTTGTTTCAATTGTGACTTTCCACATTTTCATTCTGGGAAGGCCATGATAGTGCTGCCTCTCCTATTAAAATAGAATGAGCAATAAAATCAAACATGCTGCAAACCACTCAGAGATGGGCTCAGATCTTTTGTGCGTGGGGAGCTTTACGTTATTTGACTGTGTTCATCTGGCTGTTCTTTGGAAGAAGAGATGGAGCTGCTCACCATGGTCACATTCCTTAAGGTAGTGTAAAGGTCCTGCCGCGGTGGAGGACACCATCCTCCACTGTGCACTTTGAGTAGATGGGATGGGTAAAACCAAGCTGTATTATCTTAGGGTGTTGTGGTTTAACCCCAGCTGGCAACTAAGCCCCACACAGCTGCTCCCTCGCTACCCCTGGTGCAATGGGGGAGAGAATTGGCAGGGTAAAGGTGAGAAAATTAGTGAGCTGAGATAAAGACAGTTTAATAAACAATGCAGAAGCTGTAAAAACAAGGAATTCATTTACCACTTTGCATCTGCAGGCAGGAAAGCCATCCCCAGGAAAGCAGGACTCCATCACACGTAACTTGGGAAGACAAACACCATCACTCTGAATGTCTCCCTGTCCTCCTTCTTCACCCCATTTTATGCTGAGCATGTTGCCATATTGGAATCCCTTTGGTCTGTTTGGGTCAGCTGGGCTGGCTCTGTCTCCTCCCATTTTTTCATGCATCCCCAGCCTGTTCCTTGGTATGGTGGAGTGAGGGGAACGTCAACCCTATTTCCAGTAGAAATCCAAAGCGTAGCCCTGTACCAGATGCTATGAAAAAAATTAACTCTACCCCAGCCCAACCAAGCACACAGGGAGAAAAAAAATCTCTTAAAACAATACTGAACTCTTAGCTCTTTTACTCCCATTGTGACCATTTAGGATTGATTTCTTCAAGTGATAAAGAGAACATAAGCAGGGATGCAGCCAGCTGTGTGCTACTACATCATCAAAAAGGAGCCACTTATGGCACTTTCTGCTGCTGCCACTCCAATATCAAGATTGCAGTGCTTGAGATATGATGTGTCCCTCATATCTGAGCTGTAGGGTTTCTGGGAACTGCTCATGCCTCAGAGGAAGGAGTTTGCATGAAGTTTATATTCATGTTCCTTTCCCTGTATCCTACAGGCTTTGTCACAAAAAGCTGGCTAATTGTCTTCCATGAGTGGCAATTCACAGGAAGTGCTGTCTGTGTGTACCGTGACTGAATTCAAACAGATTAAAAACACTTGAGTTTGTTAAAAGGAGTGACATCATTGTCAGAGGTTCAACAAATTCCTCTAAGTTATGCTACACTCAGTAGCCTCGTTTTTCTTGAGGCCATTACTTTCTTTAGCAACATGAGAGACTGAGGATACTCCCCGCTTTGTCCCCCAATGTCCCAGCAGGATTAAAAGCTGCAGCATTGAGCAGAGCCTTGAGCACCTGAGCCTTGAGCCCTGTGTCTACCCTTGGACAATTAGTTGGTTTTTTGGGGGCAGTCTTCTCTCTAGACTTCTGAGCATTCAATCTCAGTCCTGCTCTTTTAATTAGCTAGTAGAGATGCAAAGTGTACTCTTAAAAAAGTCTTCTGTTCCCTTCCCTTTCACTCACATAAACATACCATACCATTTTGAATGTGATGTCTCTGGAGCAGGGACTGAGATGCCCAACCAGCAGTAAGGATTACATGCTTTAATTCTTGTGGTGGCTTCTGGGAGTTATCACGTTATGGGGAATTCTTTGTTGTTGTTGTTGTTGTCACTGTTTTTTGTTTAATGGACTGTGCTTCAGCCCCATTTGCTATTGATCAAGTCCCAACTGTACATTTGTCACCTGTGTTGGCCCCTCTGGGGTCATTCCTTGCAAGCAGAAGAGATGTTGGTGTTGCAAGAACAGCTGGGTGTGAGGGTTTGGGCAACAGCTGTGCCTCTGGGTCAGCTCCTCTCCAGGGGCAGAAAATCCTGAGCCTCTGTAGTGCGAGCAGTAGCTCAGGCAGGTGTATTACCTGAGAGGGGTGAGCAGACCCAGCAGAGCCATGCGCTTCCATACACGATGTCTCCATTAGAGAGAGACAAAGACTTGCCTTGGATTATTGGGTGGTCCATTCTCATCAGTGAATGGAAGTCAAAATTCCCATTGCCCCAAAAAATTCCCCATAGCTGATTCACCACTTGAATTAAACCATAATTATATATTATCAGCAGTCACTTCATAGTCAGGTTGAAGGATTAAATGCAGTTAGCAGTGATGAATTCCAGATGTGCAGGACAGAAGCCTGAAGAGAAGGCCAGTTTCTGAGTAACTACAAGATAGTGTAATGTATTCTAAATATTTGATTCAATTAAGCTTCCTTCTGCTCTTTGTTTCAGCTTACAGATGGCTCATCAATCTATAGTTTAGGGACACATTGCTATTCTTTCTAATGGTAATTAGGTGATCAGGATGGAGACAGGTTTGATGAAATACTCACATTATGATCTGCATATTTAAAATGGAAGAGTCCAAAGCAGAGGCAAAATGCTAGCTGGCGTCTGCACACGGCTTCAGCCTCAGGCACTTGATAGGTCGTCCTCTAGCACAGGTAATGGGGACTTTGCCAGTTCCCACCACAGAAGGAATAGGAGTTTTTGAATTCATCAACCGTGAGTGCTTGTATCTGGTTTTGAATGTTGCTAAACTCTTATTTGACAGTTTCTTGCAAAAATACTCATGATGCTTGCCCATTTTTTGCTCAGCTTCACTGAGAGGGTTCTTGCAACTTGGAAATTAGTAGCAAAACAGTTGCAGAGTCTGTGATTGATCTTCCAATGACTGCTCCATGTTTGTGAAAGGCCATCATGGCACTTTTAGAGCAAGGTATGTATTCTTAACAGCTTGTAGCTTGCTCATGATTATCAGCCTATAGCCTCCGAAAGATTTGAGAGGATGTCCCTGCTGTTAAAGTGTCCCATTTTGTGTTTTTAACGCTTAGGATTCTTTTGTTAACTACTGACAAAGTAAAATTGTAAACTAGAACATGGCCAGAAGCTCTGCATGCAAATGTATAATGATCCTGTACACTCCTTTAGCCACTCTGAGAGCTGTTATAACCACTAAGAATTTAGTAAGGTGTTATTTCTTTTATGCAGAGAAGAAATTTGAGGAGCGCAGAGGTGTGAAGCGCTGAGGGTAAATCTGTACTTAGAAAAAGAAACTGGGCAAACTTTTTGCCCTATTTAAATTCTCATTTAAGGGACACATGCACCTTGTCCTGGCCTTCTCCCAGACATGGATTTTGCAGTCAGTCCTCAATTCAGCAAAGTACTTAAGCACATCCTGATATGCTTTGCTGAATCAGGGTTTTAAGGGGAAGTGACAGAAATAGAATTGAGATCTCCTCAGTCGCAACCCCACTCTGAAGCCATCAGGCAATGCTTCCTTTCTTCATTGCTCTCCACTGCAGCATGCTATGGCAAGTGTCTGAGACAGGCAAGACCCAAAGGCTCTGAACCTCTGCCCCTTACCAGAACCCAAGCTACCCAGCTGAAATTTTAAAAATATGAGCCAATTAGACAGTTTTAACAATTCTGAGACTTGAAATCTTTGTCCCCCAGTGCCTCGAGTCCTTCAAGTGCATTATTTAAGCAAATGGAAGGATTCTCTTAGCTCTGATACAGCTTCCCTTCGGGAGGTCATCAAATCTGAAGATCTCTTTCCTTTGTACATCTGATACCCTTCCAGTGTTATCAGTCCCCCAAAACAGTTACCAGTAAAGCTTTTTTCTGTAAGATCCTACTTTCAGTTTCTTATTTAATCAATTTTTATCAGTAATAAATAATTGCAGGCTGAAATTTTGTTACATACTGCCTAGGGAAGGGAATCTCTGCTTCCAGTAACAATTTGAATAGCCAGTTAACAGCTGTATTGCATCCTCATATAATCATAATCCTTCTGTAGGCTTGCCACCAATACTCTGTGCTTGAAACTTTCTAGGAAACAAGCAATTACCAAGTTGCTTCTTTGGGGGGCAACTGGGAGTGAGACAGGAAAGAGGGAGAATTGTTTTGGTTTGCTTCTTGCCCATTTGCTCTTCCTGACTTAAAAAAAAATCTACCTGCACTGTTACCTAGGTTAAAGAAATCCAGTCCTTGTGCACAAAGGTTTTAGAGAATACAATTACGGTATTGCGAATACTGTTTATCCTTTGGTAAGCTTTTAAAAAGAACTTTTTTTTTTCGGATGATGTCTTTTTGAGGCTTGTTATGCAGTGCGCTTCAAAGATAAGGAATGACTTATAATAATTTTAGTCTGAGAAGGCTAGCAATCTCCTTGATGTCATTTCATTAAAAATCCATTTTTCTATTACGGCTATAAACATTAGTAAACTTCACTTCTTTTCCTTTTGATGGTACTGACTGATTATTCCACTGCTCAAAAAGCTCTTCCAGGACAGAAAATTACTTTGTTGTATTGAGTCACTTGGACAATCTATAGAGGGGGATTTTTTCAACCACTGTCTTACAAGAAAATTTCACATAAGTTTATTTCCTTTATTACAATTAAAGTAAGAAACCATAGTAGATCTCATAATAAATCTCTTCTCTACTTAGCTGCCCTTAGCATCCTGCTGCTTCTAAAGTCTACTTTCTCAGACTATGCTATCCAGTGGAGATATAGGTTAAATTTACCATTTTTGATACTGTTCCACCTGCATTTTTCCTGATGATTTGATGCTGCTTGCTATTTCCCATCTGCCGGGCTTCCTCGAGTTACAACTTGAATGCTAATGTGACTCCATCCCCCACTGGGAGCATGCTGATATTGATGCGTGCATCTCTATGAAGCTTCTCATTGAGGCGGTGGATACTCTGCGCTGCCAAGTCATCCTTCCTTGGTTTTAGCACCTTTCCATTCCAAAAGACCTATTGAAAAAAGAAATATGATGCACCTAATTTGTTCCAACACGGTCCTTGGACCACAAAGGAAACTTTGGAAAAGTTCCTGCAAATTTTTGTACAAATTAATATTGTTTGCTGTATTTCAGACGTCTAATAGTCTCTGACATGGAACTCTCATAAGTAAGTGGGATTTAGAGTCCACAGAACTTGCTAATTGTACTTCTACTGTAGATCTGAAGCCAGAATAAAAAAAGATGTCTTTAAACATAGGTTTTTTTAAGAGCCCCTATTCAGCTGCCACCGTAACCCCAAAGGTGCCTGAAGTTTAACATCATTTGTTTCTTGTAAAAGTAATTAATTGATCACTTATTAGTAGTTACTGATTACAAGTACTACTTTTGATCCTAAGTACTGTACATAGTACAAATGCACTACAAGACAAACCAGAATAATACAGACCATTCTCTGTAATGAATTACAAAAACATTTCTATGTTTTTGTTATCACAGACTATTTCTGTACTAACATAATTTTAACACATCACTTCTTACTTCTGGCGGGTTTTATTCCTTGCTTACGTTCGTGTTTTATGTAGCTTACTTAAGGAGTTTATGCTGAATTTTCTTTTTGTTTGTGTTACATGGACAGACATGTGTCCACATGGACAGACATGTCACAATTGGCAACCCAATCGCAGGTCAGAAATCCCATTCCTAGAATTCCACTTTTCAGACTTTTTTTCTTTTTTCACAGCCAGAAGCAGTAACTGCCTGTGCATTACCATCAGAACTGCAGTACTTACATTATCGATAGCTATTATTCCCCCCTTCTTTATGAGGCGTAAGCATTTTTCATAGTACTCATTGTAGCTTTCTTTATCCGCATCAATGAAAGCAAAGTCAAAGGTTTCCGCTTCTCCATTGGCCAACAGTTCATCTAGATGAGCAACAAAGTGAGTCTTTACACCCTGGTTAGTGCTGCGTAGGAGGAAGTAATCCATTTGTGTCAAAGTTCTCATTAAATGTTTTCTGCTGCCTTGACCAGGCTGCCTATTCCTCCACAGGTAATTACTAGAAAAGCTTATCCCACAGAAACCAATCTAGACATTATGTATGCCATAAAACACGCAGTTACTGAGTTCTGTGTGCTTAGGACTTTGTGGAGTAGCTCCAAACCTGAAGGATACAGCTGGGACTGCTGAAAGGTACAGTAAAAACTAGTCAAGCACTTTGAAATGGGACATACTCTACACCTTCAGCTTTTTTTGAGCCGAGAACTGTTTTCTTGAGTGGATTAGAATTTTTCTCACATTTATGAACAGGTTCTAAATGCTAATCTCTCCTTGCAGATCAAGTGCAATGACACAAGTCATGAACAAACCCTGTCAGAGATATTTATCACAGCAAAAAATTGCTATAAGTAGTCCCTCTCTGGGCCAAGGATAGTAGAATTCGGTTTTAAGTTCTCCTAAACAGACTTCTTGACTGAGAATTCCAAATTGCCAGTTGCAGAGGAGGTGATTAGTGCCTCCTAAGGTCCTCTGCCACCCCTCTGACCTGCCCTTACCCTCTGTCAGCAGAGCATCTTTTTGTCTGAAGAAATGCCTAGAAAAGCAGTTGATAATCGACTTCAAGGACTGTGCATACCAGCAAACTGCTTATATTTGCCTCTTTAGAAAGGATGGATTTGAAAGTAATACAAGGTTATCTGTGGATCCATCAAACACCTTTGCTTTGTAACCTTCTGCATCCAACAATCCTAGCAATTTCTTGCATTTTCAGAACGTTTATTAGTATTTCCTCTGCCCCACATTTTCTCTTTCCTTGAACGAGAAAAGTCATTGCCTTACTAATGGCCTTGCATGCTTTTGTCACATCCTAAATTTGAACTTCTCTGAACACAATTCAGCCTAAGTTGTATATTGGCTTCTGAATTTTTCTGCACCTCAGCCCTTTCAGAAAATTCTTCCTCTCTTAACAAAGGAATACTTGCTTAGAACGGACAATAGGTAAGAGAAATTTGGCTTTGTCTAATTAATCTGTTTTAATCGGCTTTTCCAGAAGCAGCTGACAATAGTTCTTGACAGATTAAACAAAGTGATGGACAGGACAGGTAAGTGATCAGTACAGCCCACTACACAGGACAAGCATTTTCTTCCTCTCTGCTAGTAGGTAGGAAAACAGTGAACTCCTAAAGATTTTTACTTCTTAATGTCAGAGAAGCTGCCTCCCCGTTAGCAAAAGGGATCACATTCACAACCATATTTGGTTGTAAATTTCATCACTATTGTATCCCTCTTCTATTTCCAGAGAAGGGGAAACAATCCTTTATTTCAGGTTACTTACCAAGCGTTTGAATTGCTGGCTTAATCCGCAGGTCAATTTTATGCTCTACTCCTGCCTAAGATTAAAAAGAACAGAGTTGGTAAGTGGTGAGAAATGACCTGTTAGTAGGCTGTACTCAGGGAGTGGCTTGTGTTCAGATAGTTTTCCTATTATTTCTAGGTTCCAAACACCATGTTATTCTTCCCAAACTGAACTCTATAAGCCTCCTTTAATGATAATACTTCTGTGTGAATGTGCAAGTCTAAAATACCAAAATCTCTTCATATATAAAGGCAGTTGTCCCCAGTGTGTAAGCAGGAGATGCTGCTTACCTCCTTCCACAGTGGCTTTCCAATTTTGGCAGAGTCTTCATTTATATCACAGGCAATAACTCGGCCATTATCTGGCAGGACAAGTGCCATATTCAAGGCATTATAACCTGTGAAAACACCTAGGAAAATCAAAAGAGACATCAACACTTACTGTATTGTGGAAGAAGAACTACAGGGCTCTCTCCAGGAATAAAATCCCCGAAGGAATCAAGGATGGCAATTTGTTAATAGACAGTAAAGATTTTTCTTTCCATTTTAATGTAATGGTGGGTTAGTAGGAATTATTACTTTTTTTTTTTTTTAAATCAATCTTTTAGTAAACTTCAATGTCAGCTTTTTCCAAAAGTCTTACGGACAGACAAGGCAGAGTATGGTCTTGCATGTGTAACCCAGAGAGGCTGGATGAGCAGCAAAATACCAGGGAATTGTAACAGCCAGCCCAAGAATGAAGATGGTGGGAACCCATACCTGGCTGCTCAGCATCCGTCTGTCTTTTAGGACATCCTGGTAACATAGGTGCATCAAGCAAAGTGGATTTGATACAGGCCCTGTGCATCAAAGTATTTTCTTCTAGCAAGAAACTTGATACAGGAAGGACAGAATACACCCTGTCCTGCAACTGCTGAAGACTCAAGAGATATATTGACCTCAGTTTTTCAGATACCTCGGAATTGATGAGCCATCCATGCTGATGCCAGAACTACTGAATGCACAGTTAGACAAAGTGGCAACCACCTGTCTGCTGACAGGTATGGAGTGCCTTACTGTATTTGGATATCTTATGTTAAACATGGCTGTATTTGGAGACGAATAGTCAAGAGTTTTATTTCACCACAAAGTGACACTCTTACCTATTTCAATAACTTTCTTGGCTTTAATGAGTTTGACCAAATTTGCCATAAGCTGAGCCTGCTCACACGACACCATCATTCTGCCCCAAGGATGATCAGCAGTGAGCTAGAAAGGGGAAAAACAAACCCCACATCACATCAAACAAAACCCAAATCTACCAAACTGATATCCAAAAGACCCAGTGAAACTCCAGGAAAAACACATACCTCTGTATTCTCATTTCAGATGGCTTTGTGCTCCATCTGTGAGCTAGAAATTGGTTTGAATTTAACTGTAAGTAAGGAGGATGTTGTGTGTGTCATAAGCAGTGGATATTCAAAGCAGTAATATGCTCCAAAGTTACCATGGCTGTGGCAAACTCAGCAGTATTTGTAACTAACAAAGAATCATAAAGGAACCTTGACTGTGAAAGTCTTTTATTTCTGAGAATTTACACAAACACATGCACTTCCTTCAAGACACGTTGAATGCTTTTATGAGCTGCGAGCTTAACGTCTGCCAAAGGTCAGACTACGTAGTTCTGGCTACACTACGCAAACCTGGAGCAGATGTACCCATCCTGGGGTGGATGGGCTCTTGGCGCTGTGGAATGGGCAATGGGAGAAGCAGAGCTGTGCCATGACAGTTGAAAGGAAAGTATGTCCTCCTGTTTCCTTTTGTCTGCTAGGGATCATTCCAACCAACCTGTTACAGCAGTTGGCATTTAACTTCTTTTATACAAGAACAGCTTGTCTCACCTGACTCAAACCTGAGTCAGGATGTTTGGTCTCATCTCTGACACTGGAACCTGATGGAGGACACCACCTCTCTAAGCTATAAGTTCCTTATATGCCAACCAAAATGAACAGAAGTTATCTGTTCAAGTCCAAATCAAGTGCAGCCCAAACACATGGCCTTGGGAGTCAAGAATAGAAAGACATGTCTAAAATGTATGCCAACACTATCAAATAGTCATGTAGGTAGCCCTGAACCTTGAGGAGTCTGGGTATTACCAGTTAGGTGTGTATGCAAATAAGACAAAGGAAGGAAATGTGACCAGGATCCCAGCAGTTCAGGATGAGGTGTGGGTGATACTGACCAGACGCAGCTTCTTTAGAATTGGATGTTCCCGCAAAGAGTGATCCAGTATGTATTGCCGGAGAGGACTGCTTTTCCCAATCATCCCACTTGTGGATGATGTGGGTGTCCCAAAAAGTAAAGAAGGTTATCTTTTACCTACAAAAAAAAAAGTAATAATAACTTTTATACTTTTCAGTTATTGCTGTTTTAAATAAAGCAAGGATTGAAGTATTACTAAAGATTAAAAAGTTCTTTGCTCTAAAATAGCTGTGAAAATGGAAAATGCAAAATAGCTGGACAACCAGGCGGACTATCTTTTTTTAATCTCCTCCTCATTTCTAGCCTCTAAGATGTCCAGCCCAGGCCTCCAAAGGCTTGAAAGGGAAAGGCTTCAGTACTGTGTTGTTCAGTGGCCAATGTGATGGTTACAAACTGCCATAATCTAACAGAAGTAACCCCATCAAAACTCAAAGGGCAAGTTTAAAGAGAGAAACATGAATGAGGCACACAATTTTCTTAGTCTGGGGCCCTTGTTTAGCAGATGAATAAAGGCTGCCGGGTTTTACGCCCATCAGCTGATGCATCTTCTCAAACCCTGTGCTCTCCTCATGACACTGTCCTGCCCTCCAGCCAGGGGAAATCTGGTATTGCTCAATGGCTTGTTTAGCATGAAACCAGTATGCAAATAAAGTAGATGCTGAAAGTTAAAGTTTAAGGATTGGTACATGTCTACTCAAATACAGAACTGACTGCAGCTTTGATGCCCAATGTTTCTTTTACCACACGGTTCAAATATTTTAAAGAAATAACAACAACTTCATTTCCACATCTCCTGGTAGTTGTCTGCTACTACAAAACACTTTTATTTCAAGAGGTTCATTTTCTGTTAATGGTTCTATTTTACAGACGATCACGCCAAGATGTAGATTATTTCAACAACTTGCTTGAAGTCAAAGAGTAAGCAACCAAGTGCCCGCGTTACAAGCCCAACACCAGTCTCCTTCCCCTCCTGGATGGTGGGCTCGTTCTTCCGCTGCTCTCGGGGAATGAAAGCGAAACTGCTACCCGAAGACAATGCTTTGCTCAACGACCGCAGCCCGGCCTTCTCGGGCTGGCCAAACAAATGCAGGCAGGGGCCGGACGGGGGAGCATGTCCTCGCCTTCGCTGGGACCTTGGCCCGGCCCCACACTCCGGTAGCTGGATTACAGGGAGCGGCTTGCGCTCTAAGAGCATCAGTGTATTTACTGCCGCAGCTCAGCGAAATAAATCCCTGCCCGCAGGGCAGTCCCAAGGGGTCTGCGCCCCCGACGGCCGCCGGGCTGCACCCGCGGAGGGGACTCCTGCTCACCCTGGGAGGGACCTGCCCGGGCGCTGCGGTTCCCGTCCCGTCGCCGGTGGGGACACGAGGAGGGCGTAGCCTTCACGTCTCCGGGTGTGTGGCGGGTGTTGGGGGGCGCCGCTTACCTGCAAGCATCCCCGTGGCGAAGGCGACCCCCAGCATCGCCGTCCCGACGGCCACTTCTTTGGGCACGCTGAGAAGCGGCATTTTGGAGTCGTAACCGAGCGGAGCGGCGCGGCGGGAATGAGCGGCACGGCCCGGCCCGGTCCGGTCACACGCGGCGCGGGGCGGTGCGGTCCGCCCGCCCCGGGAGGGCGGGGCTGTGCTGGCCGTGGGTGGCGGCCCGGCGGTGCTTGTGTTGGTCTTTGTGGTTCTTACGGTCCCCGCACCCCGGCGTCCCCGATGCTGGGCTCAGCTGGGGTGGCGAGAGGGTGGGTCACCCGCGGGAGGTGCGCGCCTTCCTCTCGGTGACATACTCGGTTGTGGTGTGTAAAGTGACAAAAACAGCACCTGGGATTTGTGCCTCCACGTCCGTCTCAAAGGCTGGTTTTGGTACAACTTCACTGCAGTTTTCGTTTTAAGACACACCCAAGTGTCGTGTGAGCTCGTAATGGGCTCTGATGGAGGAGCTTTTCACAGAAATACGCTCCTAAGAGGCTTGGTAGTCCAACTAGCCCAGGAAGTGAGCTCTCTCCTTCCCTTTGCAGCTCAGGTGTGAGCAATTACTCGTCAAAAAGTATGTAAGATTTTTGGATTTTCAGTCCTGTGACCTGTGAGTTTCCAGGTGAAATGGGTCAAGGAAGATTCTCCAAGAGCGGGGGAAGGAGGGGNNGGGGCGAATGCGGCCTGGTTTCCTCTACTGCTGTTTCAGCCCCCCTTCTGCAGCACCTTCCAGGTGAGGTGGAGCAGTGCCCTTGCCACTGCTTAACAGCCTTGTTGAGGGATCTCCTCCCTGGCTGGGTCTGTTGCTGAGGGAGTTGGTTTGTAAGTCAACAGTGATTGTGTAATCTTTTTTACGTCAGTCTAAACCCAACGTTTTCGTGCTTCTGTGAGAGGACCCTGCAGTGCCTTTTGGAGATGGGGCTGGGGATTTGGTTTTCGTTTTGTGAAGTATTGGAAATATCTGTATTTTATAAAACACAAGCAAAATGTGGAGATCTATCATTTTGTCACTCTATAAGAGATGAAATTAGTGGCATTGCACACAGACCAGGAATACATAGGAATGGATTGAGTTGCAACTTGGCCTCCACAGATGTAGGATGAAAGCAGGTAAAAATTCTCTTCTGGCACGTAGTCCACCTCTAGAAAGCCAGATGAATTGTGTGTTGGTAGGTTTGGATGAAAACATTTCAGCTATTTCCCTATGCTAGCAAAATGAATGTCAGTGCAGTTGGAAGAAAAAGATTGTTTTTAAAGTACACCCTAAGTGTCGGATTAAGTATATCACCAGGGTATTTATGGGAAATGGTTTTGCCTATCACTGCATTTTTAGTGTGTGTTAGAGCTTATTTACAGAGACTTGAGCCCAGAGCTCTTGTATTTCTTTTGCAGCAACTGATCGTGCCACTCACTAGGGAGTCTGCTGTGATTTCTGATTTGCAGAACAAAGTAAGACATATGATCTGTCTTGGCAGATAAAATAACTTTTAGTTCACTTCTAAAATTTATTTGATTTTGAAAGCTGTGAGTGTTGTTGGTTTCTTGGTGGCTTTTTTTCATTCGGTATCTCGTCACTTTCTCCGTGTACATTTTGCTTTTGTAAATGAGAGCATTTCTTCCCATCTTTCAGAAGATGAGTTATCAGGATGCGCTGGAACGTGTCAGTTTTAGGCCAAACCACTGTAGGAGGCAACAACTCTTCCAACGGCCATAAATCAGATTTGTGACGGTGCGGCTCCATCTAGTGATTCTTCTCTACAACTGCAGCACAAGGGAGAGAGGAGCTGAGGGTTGCTCTGTTCAATGAAACACACTAAGTGTGCAAGCTTCCAGTGTTGTGTTGACCTCTCGACTCAACGAGATGCCCCATTTGGACATCTCTGGGAACTTCAAGTTTCTGAAAGCTCCAAGAGAATTGGTGAACTGAATTGCTAACATACTTAAATGCGTTTCTGAAATTCCTGCCACACCCAAGCTGTTAATCAGTAATAGCTTACCTTTGCTGGCAGTGACAGGTGTTTTACTATATCGCTGTACTGGAGAACGTGTTGTTTCCTTTAGATAAAGAAGTGGATTTTCAGATATCTAAGATATGATAAAATACTTTTGTAGGGAGGTGTCAAAAGAGTTAAAATCTTCCAGCTGGATAGAATGCAGCCATCAGCTTTTCTTTGTGCCATTTCCATTTTCAGTTTACATAACTCTGTGATATATACTGAACAGGAAACTTTGATTAACAGATTTATTACATTCATGCTTGCAGTGTGCTGTGGCTACCTGAGCATTTAAACATTTTGGTAGATTTCTGCCTACTACTTGTGCTAAGTAAAGTGAACGCTACCTAGAGATAAAAGCGTGATATGGGCTTGGATACAAAC
This sequence comes from Oreocharis arfaki, assembly GCA_013398015.1. Classification (NCBI taxonomy): domain Eukaryota; kingdom Metazoa; phylum Chordata; class Aves; order Passeriformes; family Paramythiidae; genus Oreocharis; species Oreocharis arfaki. The sequence goes on along the minus strand of VZRR01008444.1, from coordinate 261,442 downwards.
CCGACTGCTCCCTATATCTGTAAGGTCAGTCCAGTTGCACGGATTTCATGGGAGGTAAGGGTTGCTCCCAGTGCTGTAGTCAGTAGGCATATTTGCTGTGCCTGAAAGTGCCTTCTCTCTGGAACTGCATTCTTGAAAGGGTAGGAGGGTTTTGGCAGCATATTCAGGCTGCAGCCAGAACATGATCACATTTGTAAAACATATGGAGTAGGACAAACAGGATAGTGGCTGACCTCAGGGTGTGCAAATCCTCACTTTATTCGTATTGATAAACTATTCAAGGTTTTACAGACACTGGGTAATTGATATGTGCTGTAGTCTGTTCTCCTAGAACCTCCCTTCCAGGAGTATTTTTCTATGTCAGAATGTTGCACACCATCTACCTCGGTGTCATCTATCTCTGTAGACTTATTGTAGAAATGGGACTGGCAAAGCATTAGCCTACTGTTAAGGCTGTCATCTCACTTCTGGGGTCCTGCCTTTCATTTGCAACTATTTTTACATGTGCTTAGTAACTGAGGAACTGCTGTAAAATGCTGAATTACTTGCCTTAAGTATAATAAGCTGTTTCCTTTCACTGTCCTCATAATTTACATTCTTTTCTGTTGTTTTTCTTTTTGTTTCCCTCTTCATTCTTCCATGTGCCAACGACCTGAACTCAGCCTGTTCTGGCAGGCTGTGCCTCCCAGGTGATGTTCTGTGGCCTGCTCCAAGGTAGTGGTAAAGAGTAGTATATGAGCATCTTGATTGTCTCACTGCTGCACGAAAAAGAAGTAAAATCTGTGGGGGTTTCAGCCACTGTCCAGTGTGGACAGCCAAGGTATAGATGTGGACCAGAGTGGGAATAGATGATTCTTTCTAAAATCATACTTGCTCTGTGGTGGAAAATCGCTGTGTATCACAGATACTCCAAAGAAAGTGTGTATAGGCATGTTTGAACAGCACAACTCACTGGAAATAATCCCTACACATTTGTTGAAGCTATGTTGGCCTATGACATTGGAAAGCATTCAGTGGAGTTGCATGTTATGTCTGCTTCATTCCGGCTGCAATGTTGCTGGTGTGGCTTCAAGCGTAATTTAAATGTTGCTTACTTAAAATCTTAGTTACCTGCACATTGTTCTCCTCTGTTTGCAATAAGGATAGCAGTCACACAGTCCTCTAAAACATGTCAGCATTTGCATAAAACGTTGAAAAGCAAGTGTAAATGCTATATGTGTTTAGTTTAGTGAGTAAAGGTGCAAAATGTTTGAAGCTTATGTTCAGCTGAAAGAGAAGACAGCCATCTTTGTCCCCAAAAGCTTACAATGTGAATGTAAAACCATGGTCATGGATAGGAAGTGTAAGGAATTGGATTGTATTGAATAGTGTGCTTGGCAGTAGCCTAACTCAAATTTCTTAAGAGAAATCAGAGCAAAGTTTTAAGGAGTGATCAGGAGGAAGGAAAATTAAGTTTGGAGGTGTTTAAAAATTTACCTCAAATACGCAGAATGAGTAAAAGCCTGAAGACAAGGAAAAACCAAAGAAGAATGGATTCATGCATTCCTATGGTCAGATTAATTGCTGAAAATGCTGATTGGGTTGAAATTCTGGGTGAATGGGACTTGAATAAGATGAGAGCTGGGGAAAGAAGTTGTAGTAAGCAAGAGACCTTAGACAAAACTTTTTAGTTGTGAAGATGAACATACAACCTTGGAAATACGTCAAAATATTTCTGCTTGTTTTTCCATAGCTGAGTGTGAGGGTTTGGAGTGAAATGAGGGTTGATAATGAAGAGTTACATGTTGAATGATTGCCAAAATAGTAATATTTATCTGTATTGATTGAGCAAAAAGTTTGTAGAGCTGAGGCTGACCTGATCCTAGCCATCTTCAGAGAAATGTTTGATACAGACTGGGATTTTAATCTGGTTCGAGAAGACAGGAAGGAAGAGGCATATTTGCAAGTTGTCTGCATTGACATTGTGGATGAATGAATGCATAGATTGGGTCAGATACTCAGAAAAGACATCAAGCCATGAATCCCTTACCTTTTAAGATATTCACAAATAAGCAAACCCATATGCATTTGATTGTATTTATTTATTCTATTTTAATAGGTTTTCATAATATCTTTGTTTAAAATTGAAACAGAATTTATTTACTATATTTATGTGTTCATTCACCTGTCCTGGGTGCTGTAGGTGAAAAATGTGTATATTTTATAATTTTACACTCCACAGTGTCTATCTTCTTGCAAGACCTAGATAAATCACTCGATGGTGTATTTTAGAGGACTGTATATGAAATTATTATTTTATTCACGATTGAGATTTCTTATTTCTTCTAATTGGTTTTGCTGTGTATCTGTCTGTTCCATCCCTGTTATCTCTCTAGTATTATGCCTAACATTTCATTTTGCAGTTCTGTAAAAAAGGGTATGCCATTTACCAGCATAACCTCCTTGACCTTAGAGATACTCATTCCACACATATCTATTGTAGCAATTTTTTTGCCGTGAATGTTCATTTATCTTCTCAACTGAAAATCTTGGAATTTTAAGAATGGTACTTTTTTTTTAAAATTTGTGATAAATGGAATTGCTCTCCAAATTTTTTTTTATAGTTGAATTCAGTAATTTGAAGTAAGACTAATAGTTTCCCAAATAGTCATCATTGCTTCTAAAGTGATCTGGATTTTTTGTCAGACAAACTGTAAGTAGCAAAGCTTCCTTTAATATGATTCATTGTCCAGCTGGAGTGTAATCACTGAAATGGAACACAGACATGAACAATGACTTTAACTAAGTTGGTTTGGTTACTTTCATCTTGCTCAGCTACTTCTATTGCATTCAGTCTTTTGTGGGAGCTTTTAAAGTATGTCTTTCGATAACAGCTTGTAAAGGCTGTGGTACCTTCACATCTATTTCAAGGCTAAGATATCAACATTTCAAATGCTGCTGCTAAGAAAGCTGGTGATTCATGAGCCCATAAGCCTTAAGCCATTAAACTTGCAAACAGCGAATGGTTTAGAAATGGTTTTCAGCTAGAAGCATTTTGACATATTGGTAAATATTTTCAGGCCTTACCGGCTTACAGGCCAACATTTTGAATATATATGACTACTTTTTGCAATCTCATTACAAGACTAGGTGCAGCTTTGGACACGCAGGTATCGTGAGGAGAGATAGCCCCTGCCAAGCAGCATAATTCCCAGTGCAAAGTACGTTAATGGCTTCTATGACAATATTCCACAAGTATCAAGGACTGTAAAACTCAAATTGAGCTTGACTGGGGGAGACCCAGTGAAATGGCTTGTTCAGTGGCTCAGCTTGGCAGATCCAATGATAGAAGCAGTTCTCCTGACAAAGAGAGTTTGCAGTCAAGGTAAGTGGAGCAGAGGCACATTGAATTCCTCAAAACAGGTGTCAGACTTTTCTGAATGATCTCCTTCCAGGTCACAGTCCAGCCTCACACTTGGAACAACTGCATGGACAGTGGTACAATGGGTTTAGTACTGAGTAATAAAGCTTAGCATTAATTTGCTCCTACAAATGGTCCCTATGTGATTGAAATAGTCACAGCTTGAGTGGAGCATTCTTCTTCACTTGCAAAGCCTGCTGTAAGTCTCAAGATGCTGCTCCACTTAAGCCTTAAACTGTATAGTGCATAAGCAAAATGTGAGAAATGTTTCTCCTTATCGTTCTGGTACACATAATAAAATTAGAGGAGCAGTGAACAAATCAACCATAGCTTTGACACCTCATTAACCAGGCTCTCCCATGCCTATATATTTTGCCTCTCTTTTTCGACATCTGAAAAAATCTATGTCAAAGCCCAGCAGGCTGAATTTGTTTCATACTAGCCATGTGAATGGATACCAAAAATAAAGCGTACTTTTGGAAGCAAGTGCTTTTTTCCTTCCCTTAAGGGCATTTGTCCGAGAGTGCACAAAAGCAACAGCAGCAGCACGATGGCAGGAGAGGTGGAGGACTGGGTTGTTATTAGATAGCCTACCCCAAGCATATTAAAGAATGATGAATGGTCATCTCACTAGGCCTGATTTCTAGAGAGCTCTAGGTCAGATTTCATTTCACAAGCAAGGATTTGTCACAAGCATGTAGAAACTGTGCTTGGCTTTTAACTTTGGGATTTAAAATCAAGAATTTTTAGTAGACTATTTGTCAGTTGGAAAGAACAGAGGAAGGGCCATCTGTGTTAATCAGCTGTGGTTTGCTAAAATGATGCAGCTGGGAAGAAGGCAGTACTGACTTTAGCAGGTAGAAAACATCTGCTGAAGAGAGAGCCCAATTAATGTCATCACCTGAAACTCCATGAGTGGTGCATTACCCCCTGCAGGCTGAAAAGCCGTAGCGGGGGAATGGCTCAGATATCCCCAGTAAAGAGGAGAGTGAGATGTGCAGAGAATGGTGTCTGAGAGTGTAAAGGGCAGATTGCTTGTAGGATGAAACAGAGGGAAGGTAGGAAGGAATATTTTAATTGTGTGCAATGCTCCCTTTATTTTCCTGCCTTTTTTTTTTTTTTAAATTGAAGATGCAGTCTTTGTAGTTGCCACGAACTGAACTCATTTTTTTTCTTTCTACACATATTTATAAGATGTTTGTTGCATTTTTATGAGGTTTTGCTCTTTAGTATTAATAGTTTTTATTTCTTTACTGTTGTGTTTTTTTGAGTTTGAATGTTAACAAAGGACTATATGGACTTTTCTCTCTTATCCTATTATGGCTTCATTTTTTTATATATTTACATGTAAATAACCCCAGGGTTTTTTTACTATAAACAGTGGGAGCATTTCTGTTAAATTTTCAAGAAATTTTTTAAAGAATGCCTAATGGGTGAACTGTGAATCTTCAGTGCCACTCATCCTTTTGATAAGAATAAGGCTTTCTTAGTATAGTATTTTAAAGTTAGGTTTTTACTGCCTATGTTTAGTGTTTTGAAGATCAGAAGATCCTTCTGCTTTAGTATACTTGAATCATATTTTCACCTTTTAATCGAACTTTCTATCCATTTTTGTGTTTAAGAAGTCCTTTTCTTTCCATTCTTTTATAGCCTGAGCTTGACTTCGTAAGAATCTCTAACTGAACCATAAACTACCTTTATAAATATCATTTTTCCTTGAAAGCTATATCTTACTGGAATGACCAAAGTTTTGTCATGTGTTAGATTAAGATGTCTGCCGAAAATCAATAATGCTGAGGTAACAACATTGGTTTTTGCTAGGCTCTCAATTACTTTCTCAGTTGTTTGTCATAGGAAGAATATATGATCAGTTGTTTCCCCTGCAGGCTATAAAACCCGCCTGTTCTCTTTTGATCACTTCTGCATACTTCACTTTTACTCTCCTAAGTGTAACACAGATTTTTAGAGCTTTGGACCTGTGAAGTAGCAAAATGATTCTTCTGTAGTCCATTCCAAGAGATAATAGCCTCCCTGTATAAAGCATCATAAATATCCCTGGACAACAGTTAGCTCTTTTGGGTTGCATTGCACAATTGCTATGGAATCTGTTCCTGAATTTGCCACGCTCTTTGAAGAAATATCTGGGAGAAATTTACTTCACAGTCTTTCCTTTGCACCTCACGTTCCCCATAGTCCTTTTCACCTTGCATTCCTTTTGCGGGTAGTCCCATATTCCAAATGCAGCTGTGGAACTGCTAGTCTTTTAGTACTTTTTTTTTCTTTCATTCTCCCTCTCTCCTCTTATACCTTCGTGTGTTTTTTAAAGACGGTTTCTGGTGCCATTTTGTTCTTGAAGTTGCTACATTTTGCCACAGAGAGAAAACACAGTTGTGCTGTACTCTTTCCTGAGACCTTTACTTTGTTTCTCTCTTCATCTTTATCTGAAATAAATTACACTGTACCTGCTTGATGTCAGTAAAAACTCTGCTAGGTAGAGGGATACTTCAAATAATATAGTCTCTTGGGAAAATGGGAGCAGCTGTAATTGGGCGATTAAATTGAAGCTGTAACAAGGGTAGTAGATCCTTATTATTGTAAGTGCTCTTTCCTTAAAAAGAGGCAAGTGGTTTTCTGAATGAGGCTTCAGAGATAACAGGTAACTTGGAGAAGCTATATTGAAGTTTTGGTCACATCGTATCGCTGAAGAGAAGCTGCTCTTATTTGCCTCTGGATTTTCACATGTTATGTTTTAGAAGGACAGAAGCAAGTGATGTAGAACAATAAACACTATTTTTGAGAGAACCCCCTCCCCCCGAAAAAACCCAAAAAAAAGACAAACCAAAAAACCCAATACCAACCAAAAAAGCCTCTCAAACCAAATAGAAATTTAGAAATTAATCTAGCCACCTTCAGTTTAATGTCCAGGAAGTGTATGTGAGAGGTTAGTCAGATTTGGTGGCACGAACATTTGGATTTCAAGGATATGCAGAATACTTAACTTGGTTGTACCCTGGCAAAGCTCTGCTGACATATTTCACGGCACAGAGCAGTTTAGAGCTGTTATGTTTCCTAACAGGGTATTTGTAGCATGTTGTAAACAGTTACTGTTGTAACTGAATCCTAGGCTGTGATCCTTAGAACATGAAGTGCTACCCAACTGCCAGAAACCTTAATGCAATTTGCCTTCAATCACATTCATGTAGGCAACAGTGGGAAATGCCAGAGTACTTGGGAGCTAGGCCAGGAGGAGGATAGGCATGCAGCTGGTCGTCTGTCTCGATGCTTTGGAGAACATGGGTAATTACATACACCTTCCTGATGAAATGCATTTTGGAACATCAAAGTTGTTTGTCTCCTTCCAAGGCAGAGACAATTTCTGTGACCAAATGGGATTTAGTAACTCCTCCAGCCTTGTTGCAGTCTCTTTCATGGACTGTTTAGCTTTTTGATGTTTATGCACCCACAGAGTTTTTGTATACATAAAAAAAGGCATGAAACCTGGATTTGGTGTTTATTGTGCAATCAGCTTGGCCTTAAAAAGGGCAAGTGGCATAATGCACCGAGTGTTGTATGTCCCATAAAAATTCTATTAAACATGAGGCTGATTGCTCCTCCCAAGTTCTCTACCTTTTTCATGGTTTTTTGTATTGGCACATCCTTAGAAGGAGTAGTGGGTCTTCAGGTGCTGAAATAAACTTGAAGACCCAAATATTCACCATGTTTGAAAGCCTGTTATGTTGGATCAGACCTATTTCCTGTCTTAAAGCCCAAAAATGACAACTGGTGTGTTCTTAATGGATTGATGAAGTAGAGACAGTGAAAAATGAGGAGCAATCTAGATGTTTTGAAAGAAGTTGTATCTTCTGAGACCGTACAAGTAAGGTCATCATGTAATGGTTTGAGCTGGAAGGGACCTTAAAGATTATCTAGTTCCAACCCCTAGCCACAGACAGGGAACCTTCCTCTACGGGCAGGGAATCTTTCACTACAATGTGGCTTCTCCTTCACTGAGTTGAAGGAGAAAGCTACAAAGCTATAAGGTGTGCAGGCGTTGAAGGACTGTTTTTGTCACCACACAGTCTGATGGAGTGTGAGAATCCAGGAGTACCTGGGGATTCCCTGGAGCCTTGGAAGCTTTGACTTCACGTGGACAATGCCAAGAGCTTTTGTTAGGCATTAATACACATGAAATATTTGACTATACACATGTTGGGTCCTCCTGAGTCTCTGGCAAAAAATACTGCTTGCTGGTGTTGCAGGCTGATGCCATATATTGTTTTTTCACTAAAGCACATCAAAATCTGGCTCAGCTGCTCTTTTCCGGTGTTTGGTACTACCGTGTGTAGTACTACAGCAAGTTATCCTTCACTTCTCTTTTCCTTGGTATAACACATTTTTAGAGCCTTGAACCCAGGAGGTAGCAAAATGATCCTTTCAGAATCCATTCCTAAGGGACAGTAGTGTCTGAGTGAAGTATTGTACAGTATCCCCAGTACAAACCAAACCCTGAGCAACACAAATGGTAATTGTAGGAAGACGAAAGTGAAAAATCCTGCTTCCTCCCACTACTTTCTGCCATTATAAGGGAATTTGTGTATTAAGTCAGTTCACAGCATTAGCATTGTTCAGTTCCTCCTAGATGTTTGTAAAAACAAAGTGTTAACTTCCATCATTAGTTGGTTATGACTGTGTGCAACAGAACTGTTGGTGGTTGGGGTTGCTTTGCCCTCCCTCATCTCCACATCACCTCCCTTCCTTTTGAGATTGTGAAAGCCCTTTAGACTATGGAACTTGTTTCCCTTTTTGTCTATTCTAATGTCACACAGTGGGTGGTGGGTGAAAAAAAATCTTGGACCTGGTGCAGAATGATCAGGAATGGATCGTTCGCTGTACTGTATGACAGAGAGATAGATACTGTCTCAGGTAGAGAAAGGGCTATTGGTGTTTTCAAGCCTGCACTATGGGAACAGATACTGAAGCAGTGAACTGTGTTTCATCATCAGATCAAACTCGGAGGAGGGCCTGAAAATGAGCACTGGGGACTGGACTTGTTTATGGGAGATGCAAGAAAATTTGTGTGCAGGACAGTAAAAGAGTACCCTTGACTTTGGCTCTGAGGTGAGCTGAAAAACTGTGCAACTGTGACAAGTAAGTTGAGTTGGGGAATTAGTATGGGGTTTCTAAATATTATTTGCAAGTGTACTTCTGGCACCATTCAAGAAATTATTAATTTTGTGTCTTTGCTTCACTGTATTTCTCTGAATAAGTGCTCTTTAAATCTGAATTTAAGAGTTCAGCTTATTATCTTTAGCCACCTGCATCTGACTAGACTTTTGTATATCACTGGCACAGAGAAACAGATGTTTCTGGATGCACAACGCATATTAAGGTAGATAGCCAAAAATCTCTGAAGATGAATTGAGTTCTGTAAATCCTTGTTGCTTTCTGACTCTGTATTATTAGATCAAGTGTAGGTGTCAGAGTTTTAAATATCTCATATTGCATGGAGTGAATGACTGAAGCATTTGCGGATTTTGGAAGCTTGAAGAAAGGATAGATATTAGTTACTGAGATTTTTTTATAAGAAACTGAATCTCAGGAACTGGAATGTTTTTTGAGTTGTCGTACTTCTGTGTAGAAATGGCAGGTAGAGAAACTGGTGGCAGAAGAGATGGAAGGCTATGAATCTTTAGCTGCTAAGGAAGAAAGGCTTGTCTTTCTCTTTGGTCAGTGGAACACATCTAATCCATCCTTGACTTGCATGTGTGCATGTAACTGACACATTATCACCTTGCATCTTCTCTAGGCTGGAAAGGGAAATGGAATATAGTAAGAATATTGTTCATTCACTTTGGGAATACTTGGGAAATCTTGCAGATATTCATGTGTATTGAGAGAACGCAATAACAATATAGTAATTGAGAAACCGAGTTCTTCATTGAGACTATTGGTTCCTAGTGTCTCCTGGCATTTCCAGCTGGAGGGGTTGGTGGTGTTTTTGTAGATGGAAGGGTTTTCTATGTATAGAGATGTTTCCATCTGATCTTTATTACTGTATTGCAGACTTGCTAAGGCAAAATTCCATCATTTCCTGGCAGTAACAGAAGAACTTTTTATCTTTAAAGGAATTCTGACTAAGTGGAGCATGTTGTTAAAGTTCTTGTTATTCTGATTGGATAGAACATGTTAAAACATTCGTCGTTCAAATTAACCTCTTCAAAGATCCTGCTTATAGCCTGAATTTAAAAATAAGAGTTTGGTCCCTGTAAATTCCCTTGAACAGGGAAGGAGAGGTTCTCTGAGAAGGTTATGGATTACTGTATTAAGTAAGAAATGTGCTTGGGTTAACTGTTTTAATAAGCTTATTAATAGCACATACAATTTACCTATATTTTATTAACTGAATATGCTGCTAAGAATGGCTCTGTAAATAAACCCTACTTTTAATAACTTCAGTGTCCCAGTGGCTTTAAATGCAGTTCCTGATTTGAAAATGCAAGGCTAATTAAATGAGTAACTTTTAAAAAGCTTATCACCCATGGATTTATCCAATTGGCTTGCTTAGAATTATATGTAATACAGGAGTTCTTCCTAACAGGCAGATGTAAAAGTCTTAGCCTTTTTAAGGCTCAAACTGACAATCTTTGGCTTGTCAGTTTTTTAGTGGAGTTCCTAGAAGGTGGAAAGCATACCAAGAAGCAAAGCATCCTTTCCCCTTCAGGATGGTAACTCTGTGAAGCCTCTCCTCTGTACATCTGCTCACATCTCTGCTGTCTCTGTTTTGCATGGAATCTGCCTAGCTGCTGCAGTTAACTCCCTCTTTTGTATGTTTTATAGTGTGGTAGGATTGGGCAGATATTTGTTGTTGTGTTAAGCTGCAAGATTGCTTTATTGTCATATCTTTTTATTTAGAGGAATATCTTCTAAGGGTAGAATTGTTACATACAGATTTCTAGCTGGCCTGTTTGCACCTGATTTCTACCCAGCACTGATTCAACCAGAGTCATGAAGTGAAACTCCCTCCTGCCATCTCCTTCTGTATTTATGGTCATAGTAGTTTTCTTCCATGCTGCACAGCAGGGTGGAGCAACTTCTCTCCCCAGTACTTAAAAGGTTATTGAATTTTTAAAAAAGTGTCTCCAGATATGGGAGACACTCATTACACATTTTAGTGCTTCAAAAGGCAGTGAGTAAGCAGGGTATTGGTAAGAGAAAACAGAGATTTCATGTGGGCTTATGGTTCTGTGGTGTCTGAGTCCTATGTGTTCCCTCATGCTGGTCAGCATTCCTCTTAATCCTGTCAGCACAAGCCCTCCTTGCTGCTATTGATAACTCTCTCCTTTTTTGTTTAATCTGAATGTCCTCAGCTCCCTGGATTTTCTATACAAGAGATAAATATTTAGGGGATTATTTTTTCTTGACAAATTTCTGGTGGAAAAAAACCCCACAATGTGGGAATAGTCCCAAAATGCAGAACTTTCAGAAAATCAGTTAGTTTTGCTGATCTCCATTCTTTTCTGGAGCTGCTTTTGCTGTCCTTGAGGAGGTCAGAGATGGGAAAGGCTGCCCATTTCACATCTGCTGCACTGACAAGCAACCAAATGTACCTTTTGGCTAGTGGCTGGCATTTTGGCAGTGCAAGGCTTCCAACTCCCACCCTTTTACAATCAGATGGGATGAATAGCAGAGCTGTGCTATATTGGCAGTTGGCATACGGGCTAAGTACATGGGCTGCATATGAGTCTATTCATCTGAAGTTATCCTTTCAGATCACTGCTTAGCTTTCTCGTGTAATCTTCTTGGAAAAGAGCTTGGCACATGTGTCCCCTTTTCTCTTGGCACATGGCTCTTTCGTTTTTTCTTTCTTTTTTCCCCCCCCCTAGTAATTTCCTGGTGTGCAGTAGTTATCCTAAGCAGCAGTACTGGTATCTGAAAATGAATGGACATATTGCAATCTGGAGAAATGTCATGTCCTTCTGCTGTGGATTCTGAGTGATACAAGCTGTGGAGGGGTGTGTGTAGTGGGCATGCTATAAATTAAACATTCTCTTTGCTTCAGGCAGGGATAAAAGAAGGGTACTCCCACACTTTCTCATTCTTTCTCATTCTTTTTAGGCATCTGAGAATGGAATAAGCCAGTCATAAAAAGCAGGGCCAGGTCAGGGTAGATAAGTACCTTCCCCTGTTGTAAAATTCAGAGCAGCATTTAAATCCCTGCCTCCCCTAACACACCTCTAGAGAATCACCCAATCACTTGTAATTACTTGCTTAAAAGAGCATGGGAACAGCTGAATTTCCCTGCATTAAGGCAGCTCTTTGTTGTATTTCTGCCCTTTTCTGGACCAAAAAAAGGCCTCCAACCCCAATTCATGGTTTTAGTCTTTTTGATGTGTTCGTTGTGGGCAGTTAAGCTCGGTAAAAAACAGGAGGGGGAGTAGAGACAGTCAGTTAAAAGTCCTATTCATATAATAGTTTTTCCATCCTTTTACCTTGTCCTCTGTATTTGGTTCATCCCCCTCATTTCACCTTGTTTTAAATTATGACTGCTTTTAGGGGCAGGAGCTGTTTCTTTACTGTAGCTGTGCTGCATTTGGCATCATGGAATCCTCCTCTGGTTGGACCCATTACTTGCCACGGAAGTACAAATACAGATATGCTTGGAGGGCAGGGGAAATGCATCCTTCAAGGTGGAGAGGTCTGTGAATTTATGTAATTTCATCAGCATCTTGTAATATAGGAGCACATCTTTGGTGCTAACGGAGTAGACAAAAGGCTTATAGCTTCTCTTAGTTCTTTCTTTGTCTCCCCCTTGTATCATCCATGAGTAGAAATTATGGTCCAGCAGGAGGAAAATGACCAAACAAAAAACGATCCCACCAAAACACTGCTTGCTGCCTGAGGCTTGAGATCTTGTGTAGAGCTTTCCGCTGCAGGCTTAGTAAAAGTGAACTCAGGAGAAGGAAAATTGCTGCTGGATTGTCTGGTCTGAATATGTGTTGTGGGTCTGGTGTTCCATCTTCACCTCTACTGCAGCATTCCACATAGATAATGAAGCCATTTCAGGGCCTGGGAGCAGCTTAGGAGCATTAGCATGAGAGTTTGATTTTGACAGTTTTGAGGCTTGCCCATTGAATTTCATTCCTAAAGGCTCCTTATAGATTGCTAGAGTTCTTGCATGTGAGTGGCCCCTTATTCCCTAGTTTGGTGCTGATCAGTGCCACAGGAGACACAAATCCCAGTTTTCCCTTTGTGATCTTGGTCATGTGGTCACTGTATTAATGGGTTGTAGAAACAGAAATACTAGTTCACTCGCATGTCTCCTGTATTGGGACTTTACCCTGATCCAGAGTATTAATGTGTATAGATGTTGTATCTGAAATGGTGTTGATTGAGGTCTTCTGTAACAAAAATAAGAGCAGAGAATATAGAGTTTCAGTGGGCTTCTCTCTCCCTCACTTCTGTTTTTTACCAATGGCTAAATTGACTGTGGCAGCTGTTGCTTTGGCTGCAGGCTTCTCCATTTCGTACTGAAGACTGACATGTGTGGTGAAGTTGCTTATCTGTTGAGGGGTGGGTGGGCGATAGGACAGGGCAATTTCTCAGTAAATGGTGATGTATGTGTAGGACTGACAGCTTTGATGTGTTTCCCTGTGGGGTAGAGTGCTGCCATGGAGGATGAAAGCCTGGTATCTTTGGCGTTTGGCTGAAAGCAAAGCAGCTCAAGGGTATGCAAAAGAACAAGAGGAAAGAGCAGAGAGGCATTCTCCATGGACTATTGTCTTGTTCCTAAAGCATCTGGAACGTGAAGGCTGTATGTAAATGTAATAGCCTGCATATTTCATATTGGGGCCTGTAAAAATGTGCCCTTCTGTTGTGGTTTAAGTCCAGCCAGCTACCAAGTACCATGCAGCTGCTTGCTCATTTCCCCACCAGTGGGATCAGGGAGAGGAAGTGGGGACATGTTTGGAGTGATGGTGTTTGTCTTCCCAAGTCACCATTAAATGTGATGGGGCCTCGCTCTCCTGGAGATGGCTGAACACCTGCCTGCCCATGGGAAGCAGTGAATTAATTCCTTCTTTGCTTGCATGCGTGGCTTTTGCTTTTCCTGTTAAACTGTCTTTATCTTAATTCACAATTTTTCTAGCTTTTACCCTTTTGATTCTCTCCCTGATCCTGCTGGTGGGAGACTGAATGAATGGCTGTGTGGGGCTTAGTTGCTGCCTGAGTTTAAATCATGACACCATGGTCCAGAGCAAGGATCCAGTCTGACAGAGTATTGGCGGTACCTACTGACAGCATGGAACAGTCTGTCATGGCAGTCTGGAGCCTCCCTGTACCTCACCTCGAAAGCTGCACTCAGGTTGTGATTGGCAAGATCTTGAGGATGCTCAGGTGAGCACTTGAATACAGAAACCTTGAATGCTGCAGAAGATGGGGTGGTGATTTATTAGGTGACTTGTGTGACTTGTTCTTTTTATTTTAACTGTTGGAGTTCCTTCCAGGTGAGACTCTAAGGCAAAGACTCAAGTGGCCATTAACACTTAAATGGTATTCCCATCACTGTGCAACCAGGATCATCATCAGTACCCGGCTATTTTCTGGCTGCAGACTGTTTCCTTAGTTCACCTGCCTTTGTGGCTTCCTTTGTACTATCTACAGTGCGAAGTTACATTTTTGCTGTTAAATCTCTTCAGTGTTTTGCTCTGGAGGAGACTAAGCAAATTCCAGTGGTGATGCGGGAAGGAAGGAAATAATTCTTGTGCTTGATTTACCTGTCAATTGAAAGGTGTGAAAGGCTTTGTTTGTCTGTAGTATGTCATGACACTCCATGATAGGTATATTGTCTTCCTTGACAGAGGTGCTAAGTTGGCAGTATGAATTATTTTTATTGCCTGTCCACACAGCTGAGCTGGGCAGGTAGTGTATGATGACACTTTTTGTGAGCAAGGGGGCTTTTTTGTTTTGGTTTTGTGTTTTTTTGTTTGTTTGTTTTTTGTTCTGGTTTTTTTTTTTAATGCTGGCAGCTTCCTCCACCTGAAGCATCAGTTTTGGTCTCTGATCTTGTTTGCAACCCTGGATCAACTTGCTGCCCTCCCATGTTTTCTGGGTCTAAATACTATGCCGCGATACCTGTGGCTGAAAGACTGCTGCCTCCTTGATGTTGTTTTTCTACATCCCTTGCAAGTAGACTAAAGATAATGTGGTTTTTTTCTACCATATCCCTGTTCTTTGCTTTTCATCAACTTATGATGATACCCTGCTGAAAATCATGTGGTACTTCAGCAGCAAAGCCATTTCCTAGCTCTTTAGTAAGAGGAAATGTTGATGGAATTAAGAGTCAGGATTGTTTTTGGAGATGAAAACAGTTTATGCAAAGTTGTGCTGCTTCAGCCTGGTCTCTGGTGTGCATTTTTCCTTTCTTTTATACAATTCCATGATTTTACTTCCCTGAGTGTCAGGCAAGGTGGAACCTAAAATGTGTAGAAAAATTGGATTCCATTTTGCATTGAATATCAGTAAAAGGTAGTAAAGTGAGAGTTCTGGGTACCCATTTTTCTTCTGTGGGAAAGATTAAAAATTAAGCTGACAAATAGTTTTACATAGTATGGATGTGGCAAGATGTGCCTGCTCTCAGGAGAGCTGAGGTTTGTGGGTTACAGCAGGTGAAAGAGCTGTTAACTGCAACATAACGGCTTGTTCTGAACATCTGGTATTTCTTTTAATGTGGTCCTACTTCCTCAACTTTCAGGAACATTTTTGTCCATGGCCAGTATAGTCAGGGCTTATGGGAGAACCTGTGTGCTGGGTCTCAACAAGAGTTATTCTGGTCACTTTGGTCAGTGCTGAGTGCTTTGGTAATCTCAGCCATGTAGCCGCACTCTCGAATGACTGGTGGAGCAGAGCTAGAATTAGTCACTGCAGACTAAACTGCCACGTGTTTAATATTGATCTACCTGCACCTGCAGAACCAATAGCTCAAGTCTTTGCTGACAAAGCATTTCAGGGCAGGGAGTGGGAAGATGGATGCAACACAGAGGCTGTGGGTGATTTATAAGTGCTGATTTATTGAGCTACATGCATAGTAGGAATTCACAAGGTGAAAAACACAATGTGTACATTACTGGAAGAGGAGCTAGCCTGAAGATGGGGGAGGGGGCGGGGCAGGGCAGGCAGGGGAGGAGGTGTCTCCAGTATGTAGTGTTTTAAACACTTGTATGTGTAAATCCGTGTGTTACCTGTCAGCCAAATGTTACAGATCTCAGTATCAGGAGTGAGGCTACAGGTCATTTCAGGTCATTTGGCTTTAAACTTGCAAACTAGGCATCTGAGTTATTTTGCATCATTACTTGTGAAGCACTGACGAATTGCAGAGTGACCAACTGAAGCAAATACTAACAAACAAAAATGTGTAGAAGATTAAATGAATCAAAAGAGGCATACTGTCATGTTGTGGACCCTGCAGGTGATGTAGAGAGATGTGGATGCAGATAAAGATCTGAAGTGTTGTACTACAATATTAAATCACAGGAAGTAATAAGTGTCATGAAAGAGATCATGGGGAATTATGCCAAACAACTTCTAGTTGTTCTTTCTTGTTCTTTGGTTTGCATTATAAAATACTCCGCCCTGTCAAAAAGAAAAGGTTTGTATTGGTATGACTTCTCTTTGGGTTTTGATTCTGTATCAGCCATTCTTACAAGCCATAAGAGAGATCTTGTTTATGGTGCCATGGAAACATAAGTAATTACTAACCTTTTGATTCCAGGATCTTTAATTTTTCTAGAGCTGGGATAGTTAATTTTACCTATTAAATTGTATATTAAATATAAAACCAAGAAGGGGAAAAAGACTTCTGAAAGTGGAACAGGCTACTGCAGTACCTCTTCCTGCAAAGCACTGGAATGGTGGCACTCCTTTTCTGTTGTCCTCATGGATATTTGAAGAAATTAAACTTGGTAGAATTTGCTGTGCAAGGCAATTGTTGTCAGGGAACTGTTGTTATCCTAACATGGACTAAAGATGTTCAGGGTACAGAAATGACTTAGCAACAAACCAGGAGATCTCCTGAAGCTTCCTCGGTCTTTGTTCAAAATGCAGTTATAAGCCTTCTCTTTCAGGGAGCTAACAGAGAAATGCTTATTGCAGTGTGTGACAGGATTTATAAACTGTACCACAGAATCAGTGTTCTAAAATCTTGGTCTTCATATCTGCTTAAAGTTTTCCACAGATTCACGTCTCATATATAACTTGAGCCAGGCCTTTTTATTTCTTACAGACCTTGGGTAAAAGGTGAATGATCTAGTAAGAAGGTGATTGTTCTTTAAGTAAAAAAAGCAACAGTGAGGCAAATCTGAGCTGTAGAAAGCACACATAATCCTTTGCCAGAAATGCTGCAATCTCTAATTGAGAAGCAGCTAGTCTGCAGCCAAGCTGGCTCTGGAGGAAAGATGAAAGTGTTTGATCTCAGCTGTGTTACCACCTGTATCATGCCAGGGAAGTTAAATGCACTGAAAGAGCTCCACTTACCATTGATTTTATTTCTCTAAATGAAGAATGTGTTGATAAACGGCTGATGAAATGAGGTAGCAGTGGGTAAATGGGCACCCTACCACAATCCCTTTTTTTTTTTTCTGTTGGAGCAATAACCCTGGCACCATTAAAAGAGATGCTTCTTTGCAGTAATGGCAGTGCTATGAAAGCGAGTGGTGGGCCAGTTCCTGCCATTTGAGATAATGTGATGAAAATCTGAGATACAATAAAATTATTTAGAACCAGCCGAAAGACACATTGCTTTAGGAGCTCCGGTACTTGTTATTATATTCCTTCTCTCCCTCATGCCAGTGTTCATATCTGAGAGCCCTCCTTAGATGAAAGGGCTTAGAAAGGGAAATGTGGTTGTGTTGCACTGGCACAGTAAAGCAGGAAGAAGCTCTGTGCACAGAGGCCACTGTGAAAAGAGGATGTGTAGTGCTTCCAGCCTTCCCAAAGTAGCTTGGAAAAGGATCAAAATGCCAAAAGAGAGAGGCACGAGAGCAGGCTGGTCTGAGAGTGTAAGGAGTAAGTCATATGAGGAAGGGGGCTTGAGGGAGCTGGAGTTGTTTAGTCTGGAGAAGGTCAATGATGATCTTATCACTGTCTACAACTACATGAAGGGAGGTTGTTGTCAGATGGGGTTGGTCTCTTCTCCCAGGCAGCCAGTCACAGGACATGAGGACGTAGCATCAGGCTCTGCTAGGGGAGGTTCTTGCTGGATATCGGGAAGAACTTTTTTCACTGAAAGGGTGGATAAGCAATGGAATGGACTTCCCAAGGTGGTGGTAGAATCACCATCCCTGGAAATGATCAAGAAATGACTGGATGTGATGCTTAGTGCTATGGTTTAGTTGTCATGGTGATGTTTGGTCAAAGGGACTTGATCTTGGAGGTCTTTTTCAACCTTGATGATTCTGTGATTTTTATCTGCTGTCACTGAACATGGAGACAGTCTTCCAGTGTGTCCTGGCTACCCATCCTGCCAGTTATCCATTGCCTAGGGTCTTGGGGATGCCCCACACTGGAGGGGTTCTTATTAAAGCAGCAACACCTTCATTCAAAGAGGGACTATTTTAAGCCTTCTTTAATGGAGCGATTGCTTTATTGAAGCTTGCTGCTCTTGAATTGATTCCCTGAGGTCTTTGACTGCAAATACTGTGTAGAGTAACCTGACCTGTGACACAGGGATGAAAAGAAAACCGAGGAGACAGAAATCCAGCTGACCTAGCATGTGGAAGTTAAGAGCTCAAAGTAATGAATGAGTAGCATTGAATTAAATTGAGTTAATCACATTAGGCTGTTCAATGGGATATTAAAATCTGTAAGAATCAATAACCTTAGAACTGTTGTGTATCAGCATAGATGATGTATGATGACTGACCAGTTTGTTTAATCTGTTATTGTCCAAGATGTTTGGCATCAAGATAAAAGGAAATAAACAGAATGCTAAATGAGAGGAATAATATATCCAAATCCTTAACTCTAGAGTGAGACATGCCTGATGAAAACTCAGTTGTGTCCTAGATATGTGAGGTGACCCAACAGGATCTCCATGGAAGATAGCATGTAGAGATGTTTTAAGTGCCTTCTCTGGGTGATTTGGGAGGACTGGGAAAAGTCTCGGAATAGGCTGGTTTAAAACATCATGTCAAAGTGGTGCTATGCTAGAAAACGCCTTCTCTATTAAATGTAGTTCTCCATTAAAAGTGCAATTGTGAAATACTGAACTATTCACTGTAAAGCCCACGGCAGGAGGAGGGGAGAATGAGGACAGGACAACTCTAAAATTACTCTGAAAAGCAGGACGAGTGTAATACTAAACAAGACCTTTTCTGTAGCTTGTATCTTGTATTATGATCAATTCCACTAGCATCTGGATTCAGTGGAGACAACTTTGTTATTCCAGGTATCTTAGATTGTTATTTCTGAAGTGACTTGCAAGTATTAAAGAACCAGCTCTTTTGAATTTAATTCTTTTGGGCCTTTTTGAAATGCCAGTCTAGGTCTTTAGATGGCCTGTGCTCTTTTGTCCCAGGCATCTTAAGATATTTGAATTATTTTTGTGATATAGACCCAGAGAGATTAAGTACAAAAGTTAGTAATTACTATTATTTTTCCGGAATAATTCTAAAATGCCTATGTTTAATTTTTACCAATTATTTTTTTAGTTCAAACTGAATTGGTTTGAATGGTGTGGTGAATGATGCCTTGGCTAGTACAGGCAACTTGCTGTGCACAATAGTGCTTTGTTTTATACATCTATCAAAAAAATAACTGGGCTGTTGGAAATGACACATGGATTTCTCTCTGGCAATAAACCACCTGACTGGCTGTGTTATATTATAGTGATGGTTGCAGTATAACAACCTTGATAGATAAAACAGTAGCTAACCTTTGGGCTGGGACGTCTAGGTCAGCAGTTTAAAATTGGAGACCATCCATATCGGCTTACATTTCCATCCTTGTCATCTAACACTCGGCTTGTGTTGTTCCATGTGCCTGAATGTCTACATGCTACAGAAGTTCCTAGTTGGCTATTTAATGTACAAATGACATGGTATTTTTCT
This sequence comes from Oreocharis arfaki, assembly GCA_013398015.1. Taxonomy (NCBI): domain Eukaryota; kingdom Metazoa; phylum Chordata; class Aves; order Passeriformes; family Paramythiidae; genus Oreocharis; species Oreocharis arfaki. Next base: position 241,942 of record VZRR01008444.1, on the reverse strand, counting down.
CTGATTTGCTACAATTACTTTGTACTTTTACTTACACTCATCTTCTCCTCTGTGAGTCCATATTTAACATTAACTGCAGTGCAGATCAAATTCATCTCTGTGAAGATGAGCATTTGAACTTGATGTTGAGTGAATGATTGACAAGGTGCAAGTATTTTTGTGTCAAGGCTGTGACATGTCATTTGTTGAAAAAGCTATTCAGCCGAATGCTGTACTCATCTGAAAGCTGGGAGTGAAAAATGTGCCAGATTCTCAAAAGGATGCTGCTTGATGTCTAGTGGCACCATTAGTGACATTTTGATGTTAATGAATAAGGGAGCACTTTCTGCTCTGGAAATTATGCTTTTTAAGGTTAGAAGAGGATGCTTTATGAACTCTGTGCTACAGTGTTGCAATCCACGTAGCCATTCAGTTTTGCAGTAGATAATGAAGTTCCAGTTTGTGGATTGCTGTCGTCTGTAGTGTTTGCTGATCACATGGTGTTAAAATCGTATGAAAGACAGCTGAAACAACTTAAATGCCTCTCTGCTAGTTCTTTGCTGCATAAGCACTTGCTGAGGGTACGACAGGGATGTTAGAAGTTTGTTAATGGGAAAAGGGAAAGCGTTGGGGAGGTTGTGCCTCTACATTAAATCTTGTTCCACAATGTGAAGGAAATCTGAAGAATTGCAGAGATGGCCTGACCCAACTTATTGCCAAATTCTCTATCATGGAAACCTGGAATATTGGGTGTAACTACTCAGCTCTCAGAAGCACTGCTGTTAATTAGAGTCTGTTTGCCTATTTTGTGAGAATATAGGCTGCAAATGAGCAAGTTTTAAGAGCTATGTCAGATGAAATTACTAATCTAAAACTACAGCCTTCCTGATGCATGGAGCATCTCTTGGATTTTACTTCTGTGTGAATCAGCTAGATCAACTTACTCTTCACTAGTGTTGCTTTAGTGCGAGATGAAAAATACTTCATACTACAGGATTTGTAGGCTTTTTTCCTCCACGTCTAATAAGGTCTTAAGTATTTTAAAACGGGTCCTTTGCCCAGGTGTGCTACATCTTCTCTTGACTTGTGTTTCCATCTATTGTATAGGAATGACCACAGAAGTAATAAACAAAATCAGTGTAAGAACATATAAAAATTGTGATGTCTCTTAAGTTACTCTGCAAGGAGTGTTGTTTCTTCACATGACAACAAACAGATTTCTTTCTTCCTCTAACACCTAACAGACTTTCTGAAAAATGAATTAATTTTGTTTGGGTGGAGGAGGGAAGGTCCTCAAGAGACCAGTCTGTACTAGGAGTTGAAGTCTGCTATCTCGTGGCTCTGGCTGTAGATTTAATCTCACCCATTTCTTACAGGTACTGATGAATTACTGCATCTCTCCCTCTTTGATATTCTAGAGCCACAAGTGGTCTGACTAACAATAACACCACTGCCTGAAAGATCAGAGCACGGAGTGTGTATAGCCATGGCTGTGTTGTTCCATTTGATGGCTGCACCATATGCTGGTTGCTTTGAGTTTTTTGGGGGAACAAAATTAATTAAAATCTCTTTGCTGCTATTTTCCTGAGATAAGGCTGGAGAGAGAGGTGGAGGAACCTCTCTCTATCCTGCTACTATACTGTCTCCATTAAATTGCTGCTGCAGATGCTGTCTTGGCTGCTGGTAACAGTGTCAGAAATGGCAGCAGCCTTCTGCAAAAGTGGTTTAAAAATAGACCTATTTTGGGTATGCTTGTTCCCTTAAAGGGACACTGTCAGTTTGATTTAGTCCCAACAGTTTAGCTTGGTTGCTGTTAGCTATGCCATCTCTTCTGAGTTGCCAGCCAATTTGGCCAGGTCTGCAATGAGTTTGGTATTGTTTTACATAGAGGCAAATATGCTTTGAACATAACATAATAAAGTTTTACTAAACCTAGTAAATTGATGATACTTTCTTTTTTGCTGTGTCTGTTGCCATGAAAGTGAGGCACAGCTAGCATTCTCTTGCCAGCGTTGTCACCCTTACAGTTGAAAGCCTTGTGCAGTCAGGTTACAGTTATCCATGTCCTTTCAAAATATACCCCTCTTCTGGTTTTTTGCCATACTGCTTCACTGCTCAGCATCCTGCTTTTTTTCTGAGACAGAAATTCTATTCCTTCCTTTGCCTCTTTCTACCAAAATTAATTTGGGCAATGCAGTGGGATAAGATTGGAAATGCACAACCCTCATCTTCAATCTCTCTTAAAAGCCCAAAGTTGCTTTTAAGGGTGAGAGTGGTTCTTTGAAATTATGAAGTTTCTTGGTTTGGTGACTTTGCCTCTTCAGAACAATGCAGCATCAGGCTGCTTGTGTCAGGAGGCAAATAAGAAGCTTGACCTACAGCACCTCCACCAAGGCTTTTGTTGTCTACCATTTCCATCAGAGCCAAATGTTCTGGCTGTGCCCAGTGTAAACACAGGTTGTGTTACAGCCCTGGAGAGCAAAGCAGCTGCAGTCACATGACTGCAGTGACTGGTCAGGAGATCCAGGTTTTCACCCTGAAAGCTCCCTTTCATTTTCTTGCTACCTGTAATATTTGTTCCCCTCTGTGCAGTGGGATGGCACTTGACAGCACTGAGCAAAGGCCGTGAAAGCTGACTGAAGCAGGCAGAGAGGGGACTGTTGAAACATGCTTTCAAGCAATTACATCTGGCTTTGCAGTGGTACCATCGATTTAATCTTTCTCCTCCACCATTCTTTCCATGTTAACTGCTTCTTTCTCCTCCGCTGCCTTAGTGCCCTTCTGCAATGTTTCTTGCTCTTTGACATGTCCCCATCTCTTACATCAACTATCACTTCCATCTAGGCCCTCTAGCCCCTTCGTAGCCTGATTTCCACTTGTCTAATCTTTTTTTCATTAAGAGTTAGATTTTGCTGACATCTTTAAGCTTCTGTATCTCCTGACTTAGAGAGTTCAGCATTGATTTCAATTAGAACCCATGCCTAGAAGGCTACAGCAAGCAGCATCTCCTCTCATGGTAATGAGTTGTTGTTACCACTCTCTCAAATGTGCTCACTTGTGCACAGTTCTCATAGTTGCTCTGATTCACAGTCTCTGCAAAGCAGGGCAGCATTTCAGGGGTGCTCTCCCTGCTTTTATTGGATGGACAGGTCAGGAGGCAGCTGCAGAGGGCTTTCCTCTCAAAGGAGCCTTGAAATGCTGTTGTGGTAATTTGAGTCCTTGAAAGTGTGCTAGATTGAGACACCTGCCATCTAGCATTTTAACTTGTCCTTTCTTGGTGTTTGCTTCTGGCTTAGTTGTGCTTCAGTGAGATCCATGATGCACATCCTGTGACAGGTATGTAGGTGCAGGAGCCAATTTACCCTGTGCAACCATAAGCAGTTTTTAAAATGATGGCCTGTCTGTCTCTCTGTGACACTGATGATGTTCCTTCCTGGATCTGTGGTGAGGTTCCAGAAGCCTGGAAGAAACCTAATGTTGTGCCAATGCATAAAAAGCGAAAACAAGACAAATCCAGTAATTATAGCCCTGTCAACTTGATGTTTATCCCGGGCAAAATAATGAAATGGCTGATTAAAGGATTTGAGTAGCAAAGAGTTAAAAAGAGTAATATAATTAATGTCAGTCAAGTTGGGTTTATGGAAAAGAGATCCTGTCAAACTAACTTGATATCTCTTTTGATAAATTTAGTTGATTAAAGGAAATTCTCTAGACATCTCTAAAGCAGTTGGCTTGCTACCACAGGACATTTTGGAAAAAAGTGATAGAGAAGTAGCATGGCACACACTAATGATATTACCAACTGGCCAGCTGTGACAGGTCTCTAAACATGATGGCTAACAAGGAATCATTGCTGAGCTTATGTGTTTCTAGCGAGGTCCTGCAGCATTTGGTTCCTAGATCTGTTGTTGAATACCTTTTAATTATGTGAATGTGGAATAAACCCCCAGATCATTAGTGATTAAAGTCTGCAGTTATACTCCCCCAAGTCTTGTGCCAACAAGGAAGGTGGTGTTCTGTAATACCAGATTTCCAAGCCAGTAGTACCATATAGGAAAATGCAAGCAAGCAAATGTAGAGCTTCCTAATAGGGCCAAAAGTTAAATTTGGCATCTAGGGACTGAAGAGGTTGTGGTTGCAGAATGGAAGACCCTTTTGGGGCGGAGTAGACTCTGAGAGGGACTTGAGGCATCTGCTGAATAACCAGTTCCGAAGTTACCACAAGGATTAATGAGGTCTTTGGGTGTGAAAATGAGGGATTTTTAAATGAGAGGCTAGAGGAAATTCCTTTGTCACTGGTGCAATTCCTTCTGTGATAGTGTGCCTGGCTCTCATTTCAACAGTGCTAGAAGGATGCTGATAAATTGGAGGAGGATCAGAGGCAATGTCAGAATGATTAAAAGGTCTGAAAAAATGTCCTTTAGTGACATGCTCTGAGAGCACAGTCTGCTTTAGCTTATTGAGCAGAGATTTAAAGGTGGCTTGACCAGTCTATAAGTACCTGTGTAAGGACCAGAAATGCTCTGTCTGGCTGACAAATGTGCTGTGATTGCTGCTGGCTGGAGGTTGCAGCTGGACAAATTTAGACTAGAAGAAAGAGCTGTGTTTGAAAAGAGTGGGGCTAATTAACCACTGGAGTGTTTTACTAAGGGTTGTCATGGATTTTTCTCTGCTGGCAATTTCACTCTTCCTTGACAGCATGCTCTAGTCAAACCAGGGACTTCATTTAATGACTGGTATGATGTGTGTTTTACAGGAGGTCAGAGTGATTGGTTTGGTGTCTTCTAGCTGTAGGATCTGAGAATCCATTATAGTAATTCTTGGCGGTGCTGGGTAGTTTGCTCCAGCAAACAGGAGAAAGAAGATCTCTCTTGTTTTAACTTGTGTAAAATGGGTGCAATTTAAGAAAATTAGACATTAGTTCACATAATGAATAACCTTGGTTTTATCAGTTTGAAGTTCTATTTTTCTGCAGTTTGACAAGTTTAAATGGCATTCAGGTAGCTTTTCATGTAAGGTGTCACTCTGTTTCCTTACTAATGCCTGAGCAAGTATCTTACCTATTGTCAGATTGCTAATTCTCTGTTATTAAGTACTCAGGTGCTTCTTCATTGAAAGGACTGTCAGTTGTCAATGTGGATCATTTAGATTAAGAACCCAGCCTGTCAGATGCTCCTCTGCTTTTACAGACTAGCATCCAGCAGCATGTTGTCTTTCTGAAATTTAGACTTTTTTTTAATATTCCCCCCTCCACACCTCCCCAAACCCCAAAACCTACGAGTCATCACTAGAAAGGAATCCACATTTCCACGTTCTTCTTGAGTGTGCAACACCTACAGATACATGTGTGGATAAAAGTCCTTCCTGCTTCATTTAGTAGTAATGCAGAGGAAGGAAACTGCTTGTTTCTGAGTTTAGGTTTGGTTTTGCTCTGATTATGATATTGGCTGTCTAGTTTGGAGCTTAACAGGGTTTAGGTGATTGCCTGACCTTCTCTCTTGGAAGAGCAGCACTGTTCTGGGACTTGGGAGACCTGACATCATCTGTTGAGCCTGCCAAAGGACTTTGGTGTGACCAAAACTTTTCTTTTGTGACTGTTTCCTGTTAACAGGAGTATGAATAACAACCTTTATTTGTCTTGCCTTGATATATTTAAGGACTTCATGACAGGAGAGGTTTTCTTGGCTTTTCCTGACGGTCTCTCTCTGTATATATATAGCACAGCAGAAGGACTTGAGAAACTTGTGCTGTTTGCTTTCCAGCTTACAGAGAATCCTGTAATTGGTTAATGAACACATTTGGGCCTGGGTACTTTGAGAGCCGGCTGGAGGCCAGGCTGGGTGGGAGTATTTGTTTAACATATGATATATGGGTACCTCAGAAGAGCTCTCTGGAGCCTGAGCCCCTTGTGAAGTCCCTTGCCCCTGTAGCAGCACAGGCTTGACTTTGCCTGGGCCATGGCCGGGTAACAGGATGGCTGGTGTTAGATCAGTGGGTCCTGTGTGTGCACAGTAAAATGCAGGTGTGTACAACACCTATCTAGCTGTCTGCATCTTCCCTATGATGTTTTGATCAGAGGCTGCGTAGGATCTGTTTTTCTAGAATAACTGAATTGTAACCTAGTCAAAGGAAAGTATTTGTAGGGGAGGAGACTCCGAAGAGTACTCACAGAGTAGTTTAGTAGCACTGGCAGGATACAGCCGGGGCTCGTGCAAGTGGAGCTGTATCTCTTTGCTTGGTTTTCATGAAGCCTTATTCTGACACGGCTAAATTGAGCCATACCTACCTCACTAAAGTCAGCGTGGTCGTGAGATTATCTCATTCTAACACGTTTAGTTTCTAACTCAGGCAGCTTTCACCAAGAGAAATGTCATAAAGCCAGTCTCCAGTCTGGAGTGACATATATCCCTTAGCAGCTGAAAGAAATTGAAGCCTTTTAATTTTTTTCCTGATGGTTTCCTCACTGTCATCTGGGAGCACATTCCTTATGCTCTATTTGGTTTTGTCTTTTGCCATTATCAAGACTGTCTTTGTAAAGTGAGGGCCCCTGCCTGAACATGAAATAAAGAGGTAGGTGAGAATCTACACTTAATTGTGCACTGCAGTGTCACTCAGCTATTTGCATAATATTTAATTAAAGTGATTATATTCTGTTGTCTCTCTTTATTGGAGACTGTGTCTGGCTTCCTGGTTTCCTCTGTTAGTAGATCTTCAAAGCAGTTGCAGTTAAGACAGTAAGTCGATACTGTCTTCTGTGGCTCACATAGAAGGCTTCCAGACTTCCCTCTCCAGAGTAGTCACACAACTTGACTAACTCGTGATTTCAGCCTGAATGTGTATGGTTGAATACAGAAGCCTGTAGAGTATAACCTTCCTGTATTTTTGTTTAAAGGAGTCTTACGTGGGGTGATTGTACTACTGGAGTCTGTTCTTCCTTTCTTGCTAGGAGAGCAATTAACGAAAACTGTCCTCACAACATCAACTGTCATTAGTTTTTTGATACAGAATATGTGTAAGCGTATGCTCCAACCTTTAGTCTCTGAAAAGAAGTTGGTTAATATTGAGTATCAAAGATGAATTTGCCCTTGGAAGTTTGATCCATCAGTTTCTATCTGATTTGCTGAGAAAAGAGAGACAAGGAAGAATGGCTTGGATAGTTACATAATGCAGAGAGTCTTATGAGATTACAGAGAAGTTGGCAGGAAAATAATAAAAGTGGAGCAAATAAATAATGATTTCTTTTCTTTCTTCCGAAGTAGAAGTGAACTGATTGCAAAGCCTGGGTGAAATTGTTCTCAACTTTAGGAAGTCTGGTTCTGAATGTAATGCTTATGTCTTAATCCTATCTATGATAAGCTTTTTTTCAGACCAGTGGCTTGACAAAGGTCCTGACCTGTGTTCTGTCTGGCGGGCAGTGTGAATGTCACCATTAAGCAGCAGATAGCCTGGGTGGCACTTAGAATTTTGTAATGTGGCTTATTTCTTTTAAGCACCTTCCTGTTGGAGACTGTTGTTTGGAGCACAGCCTGATCACCAGTTAAAGAAAAAAAAATACTGTGCTGGCATGGAATTGTTCATTCTTGTTGCCCCTGAAAAAATTAATCTTTTGGGTAGAAAGCAGAGATTTGGAGAAAAATAAATACAGAGAGAATTTTTTCAGTTTCTAACTCTGGCAGAATGTTTTTTTTTTTTTTTTTT
>VZRR01008444.1:184670-234216 GCA_013398015.1 Oreocharis arfaki | reverse complement strand
TTTTTTTTTTTTTTTTTTTTGAGTTTGATTGAGGTAGCTTGTAAGGGTGGTTGTCTAATGGTGTAGGATTTCTGGTTTTGGTCTTTGCAGTGTTAGGAAACTATTGTCTCAGGTCTAGGCTTCTGCTGAAAAGAATTCTTAGATTTCAAGTGTGAAAAATGTTTTTTGGAGTATTGATTCTTGATTTACTTAACTCATTTGAAAATAAGCAAATTAAAAAATAAAGATTTGTTCTTCCTAGAAATTCTGTCAAGTATTGCTCCTGGTTACCAGCAAATAATTGATTAAAATAAAAAGGCAAAGAAACACTCAAGCATGATTAAGATAAAAAGGCAAAGAAACACTTAAGTATTAGACATATAAAAACCCCTGGCTTATATATTAAAGCTGATATCAGTTCAAAATGGTACTAGGAGAACAGATCATTTATGGTTGCACAAATCTCAAAGTACGTTGTTCTCTTCCACAAAGGACTGTGCTTTATTTTGAAATGAATTAATGTGTGATCTAGGTTTCAAACTTGCAAATCCTTGTGATTTCTGTAAAGGTGTGGAGCTATGAATATCATATAGTATATTATATACTATACATGAATATAATATATCATATAGGTATTTAAGTATTTTCTTTGTATTAAAGTGCATGAGTACCTGAAATTGGGTGCTGAGGCTGAACAGTGATATTAGAAGGAACCTACTGATAGGCACTGAATTTTGTAGGCCCTGTTCGAGTTTTTCCGATGAATGGCTTAATATAGAGACTGATTTCCTTCTCTTCTTACTTTGTAAAACTCTCACTGTCTTGATTCATTAAAAGAAAGAAAATTTAAAAAAATCATTAGTTTTCATCTTGTGTATCTGCATTCTCCTGACTTTGACTTTTGTTTTCTCTAACTTCTGAATTTATTTCCTAGCTGGTGCCATAGCAAAATTATGAACTTGGTATACTCTTAATACGCTCTTATTTTGTCCCTCCAGCATTGCCTAAAAGACCTGTTGAGAAAGCATGGAAAGCATTTACTGGAAAACTTGCAAAACCTGGATAATCTTATTTCATTCCTTTTGTTTTGAGTAGGTTAATGTATTGCCTTGTTGACATTCAGCACTGCAGCAGTGGAATGAAAGGAGGGACCAACTATCTCAATAAATGTAATGCTCAGGACAGGTCAGGTTGGAACTCTGAGAAGCCATTATTGGCTTCTTAAAGCTGACTGTAGTGACAGTCATGCAAAGTTGTGTCCTAGCAGAGGACAGGTAGTTTCAGAGGTCCTACAAGGCTGGCTCCATCACTGGTGAAGTCGCTCTGCTGGGAAGGTGGCTTGGGTTCTGGTTGGGAACATGTCCTGTGGTTGAGTGGTTAGAGATGGCCTGCATTCTGTCCTGGTCATGTCTCTGGTTTGCTGGGTAGCCTTGGGTGTAAACCATTCCCATTTCTTGTGTCCAGTTCTGTATCTTGTGAGCAGGGTTGAGGAGTCTGGTTTCCTTTAAGATGCAAAGCAAAATTACCAATTTTTCTCAGCAAGCATTACTAGTGCAGGAGGAGAGTTGCCCTGGTACTCTTGATCTTCTGGTGAAAAGTACTACTAGAAAGTCTTTGGTGCTGTTTGTTCTACCTCTTTGTGTTGCAGATCTTTTAAGTGAGCTCCAACTCAGATTAAAGCTTTAAAGTTTCAAATTTCTAATACAATGAAGCAGGAAGAGGGACTTTTCTGTCAATGAGATAATAACTGGTAGGAAGAAAAACCCTTAAAAGGGCATCTTTATGTTTTTTCTCAAGTCAGGTTTTGAGTTTGTGGTATTTTAAATTAGTCGTGAAGTAGTGGCTTTGTGAAGCTTCATTTCTTTCTTTGTTGTTCACAGTACTTAAGAAAAGCTAGGATTTAGAAAATTATTTACCCTGCGTGCTTCAGCAAAGCTTACCTGAAGCTGCCTAGTTTCTATTTTGTGCAGTATTTGTAAACCTTACTCTAATATGTAAGATGCCAGTAGGTGGCAATCAAGAATATACAGGCTGATGCCTCTGTATTTTGTAGGACCAAAAAGCTTCTTGTGTATGACAGAATATCAGCTTTTAGTTGATATTTAAGTATGCAAAACTAGAGTGCCTGGAATGAGTGGAAACTTGTGCAAAGATTGCTTTGGTCTCTCAGTCTGTAATTAATCATATCTGTTTTCCCCTTAGAGCAGATAGGGGTTAGATGTTCATAAAGAACTTGTAGCTTTGATTTCAAGTGTTTACCTTCCAGCTTGCTCCAACTAATCTTTCACCTTTTGGGCTGTTGAGGGCAGCCCAGGTGTTGGGAGTTGGAGCATGTCCTTGCATTGAAGGGAGATGTGTCCTCAGGCCAGCGGTGTCTGATGCAGAACTGCTGTCTCTGCAGGGTGACATAGGGAGCCTGCATCAGTGCAGCCAGAAGAGAGCTGTATGTGTGTGTGACTCAATAGTGTTACTCCTTTCAGAGCTTGTTTTGCCATCGCAGGTTTCCACGATTGTGTGTTACTTTCAAAGTCACTCCGCTATAGTGACCTGGGAACTCACTCTGGGCACATGAGGAGTCATGAATTGAAAACAACTTTGCTATAACTGCACTCAAGTCAGGCAGGGCTAGGATTTTTCTAGCTTCCTTTCTCCCTGTGGGATAGGAAAAAATTACTGTTCACTAATGAAGTTAACGGTTGATAATTTGCTGGTAATTGGATGGACAGATTTATTTTTGGTGCAGCAGGGAAATCTTATTGCTATACATAAAATTTCCAATGAAACAGTTTGTAAGATTAAATTGCAACTGACAGTGCAGTGTTTGCCTCTACCATTTACTAGCGTAGTAAATGACTTTTTCCCACATCTGCCCTCAGCTTGATCTTTCCTTATGATAGGAGACTGCCATGAAAGGGAGAAAGGTGCAAGGATTTTACTTTGTGGAGGTCTTTTCTGTGAAAGAAATGGCTGTGGCATGAGGTCATTTGAAACATTGACTGCTTTGTATTGGTATTGTTAAAACATTGTGACCTACATTGCTTGGGCACTGTGATCTGCTCCAATTAATGGATCTGTCAGCACAGATTAATTATAAAACTGACAACCACTTCTAGATGTAGTAGGTGCTGGTGACCTCTAATCATGAGAGGAAGATGTTGGCTTCCACTTTGTGTGTGTGTGATAATGTAATTTGTATGAATCTGCTCTGTGGAAACTGTCCTTTTTAAATGCCACATCCTGTGTTCCACATTTGAATTATTTTTACCAGATTTTAGTTTCTTAATAGACTAGGAGTCTGTAATGCCAAATTGGTTTGCATCTTGGAAGTTTGCTTCTAGTCCTGCATTTTGCTTTACTTCAAAAGAATCAGTGTCATCCTCATTGCATTCTGTTGTTAACTTCATTAGTGAACCTCTCCTGATCTTAGGCAACTGCTTCCCAATCATTGCCTGAAAAAGGCACCAAAAGTAAAGGGTATTGTTTGAGCCCCCTTTATATGGCTTTGTGTGGTGGCAGAGAGCACAAACTACTTTACAACCAACAAAAATAATGCTTCTAGTTCCTGTGCAACCTCTTCTTGATTCTACTCATCTTCCTAGATCTGCTTTCAATTATCTTTGTTTCTTCCCTGTGTTTCCAGAGGGAAGGTTGAGCTAGGTATTTCAGATGACAGTTTGATTTACAAGTTGCCTATCTGTGTGTGGATAATTTCTAAGCTTTGCTAGACAGAGCCAAGAAAGAGGGAAGCTGTCTGCTTTAGTAGCTCTTCTGAGTGGGAAGAGAATAGGCAACTTTACTGTGATTTTCAGGCTGACTCCTCTTTATTCCTCTGGAAGGCCTCCCTCTGTATTAGCAGCTCAAGAGAAAACAGGAGAAGTTAAGATTGCTTTGCCAGTGTACATTAGTTTGAACTCGTGCAAGTTAAATACTATCTGCCAGTGTGTTGCTTGGCCCCCAAAATGTTCCAGTACAACTGTAGTGTCTCAGGTTTCATAGCTTTCATCAACTGAAACAATTTACTTTTGCTAGAAAACTTGTCCTACTCCACATCCACTTCTCTTGTGTTAGACAAAGGAAACAATAGACCTTCAAAACCCGGCTGTGACTTCTCTAAATGCCTAGGCAGCAGGCAGTCATGGGAAAGGAGTAGGGTAAGAACATGACATTAATGTCATGTCACTTAACTGTGGGATGTTTCAGTATGGGAGAGGAATGTTCGTACTGACATGTTCCCTTTTGACGGCTGATCTTTAATATTTTATGAAACCAAACTAGTTCAGAAACATAAAGAAGCCTTTTACTAAAGTGATTTTCTAGAGCAGACTTGGCATAATACACATAGGCTAAGTCTAGCCAGAAGACTGTCAAGCTTCTTCCTCCATTTTCCCTTCTCTAATAAGCTGAGACACATTGCTCTTGTGCTTCGAGGCATCCCAGGAAGCTGGAGATCCCATGCTTCTGAACTGGTACAACTACAGACGTTTTCTCTAGGATTTATCTACCAAGTCTTTCAACTGGTCTAGAAAAAAATTTCCTGTGCTTCAGTGCACAGTGGAGAAATTGTCCAAAGCTGTTTAGAAATATCTGTGCACTAAAATATTTTATTTAAATATTTGGACAGGACTGAAATTGTACAATGATCTAGTACGAAGCATGAGCATATTGTAGGCAACTTTTATTCCCCACAGTAGGTAACATAAACCATTTTCTGTGGAATGTCTGTTATATCTTCCTTTTAAGAAAATATTCCTAATTCATGTAGCTGCTGGGCACAAACTACATTTATTTTTTCTCAGTAATGAGGAAACAAGTTTTTAGGTATATGGTAAATGTTGCCTTGTGAGCACTTTCTCTTTGACAGCTTCACTGCCTTTTCAGCTTCCTTGTAATCCAGATGTTGCCAGTTTCCTCATGCTTGAACTTATGGACTGCTGAGACTTCACCATATGAAAACTTTTGTCTCATGTGTTACCCACCATAACTAAAGCTATACATATCAACACCTTAAAATGGGGATGAAAATCTGATCTTCTTGTATATGGACTCAGAATGGCAACGTTCAAAAAACACATAAAGCTTCATGGGTCCAGATGAAGCAGAAATTGTGATCAGTTTTTACCTTACCCTATTGCCCCAAAGAGTCCAGATATCTCGTTTTTGATCCCCTCCCCCAAGACTTGTATTGCATGTCAGCATGCATTACAAATTTTTACACTGTACTAAGTACAACATCCCCTCCAGCAAGAAACTCTGATTGCAGCCTTCCACTGTGGGTAGGATTAATCATAAACGATAATTGCAGTGCTATTAAAGCAAACTGAAAAGATTTGTTGAACCAAAGTGGTGATTCAGAGAGAGAGCAAAACTAGAACAAGGAGGGCATGGGCAGAACATGTTCTTAAATTTACTGCTGTCCCTCCCATACCCCCCATAGCATATAGGTTGTGTTTTTAATCCTTTCCAGATATTCAAAGTATTCCTTTGACTCAGAGTCCTGCATTGAGTCTCATGGTTTGTGTGTTTTCAGGCATACCTGCAGGAGCCTTCTACGGAACTCAGGTTTTGTTCCTTCAAGGACCAGGCTGTTGAAGAGAAGATGCTGCCTGCATTCTTCAAACTTTGAAGTGCTCAAACTGGTTTTAACCTTAGGGTTTCCTGGAACCAGGAACTAGATAATCCTGAAATCCCCAAATATGTATCCTGTTGATAAGTTACATTTTGCACTCCATCTCCCAAAATAATTACCTATTTCTCAGTGTATAAAATTGCTTCTGATGCCCCAGGCTCTTTTTAGCAGTTACACAGTTTAAATTATTACTGTCATCTGACACTAACTCTGCAACTTTTAATAAATACGCATAGGGTTCCTCCTACTGCCCTTAAACTGGCAATGAGCCAGAGTATGTTTTCTACATGTGAACCTGTATGCCCTTTCTGAAGTGTTTAGCTTATTATGTTATGCAGGAAACTCTGCAAAGTGGCTTCAGCAGTACCTGCTGTATTTTGGAGCCATCCTTTACTAGCTGCCTCTGTAACTGGGGCAGGCCTGCCAAGCTTTTGCTGGCAGTGCACCTAGTGAGGAAACCAGCAGTGGAAGAGTGAAGTATGTTCTGTTCCCCAGCTCCTACAGGACTAGAAGGCTGCACAGGAAGATGGCTTCAGGAATGTCAGGAAAGAAAAGCTGCTCTTGTGGTGAGGGGGGAGGTGGTCTCCTGCTACGCCCTCCCTGGAGACTTGGAGGGTAGTATTTACTTTGCAAGGAGCCTTAGAGATGGCAGTGTTCTGTATTAGGACATGCTGCAGATTGCTTATGCCTGATGCAATGTGTTGTATAAGGACCTGGGGTGTTAAGACAGGATGTTTCAGATAAAACTGCTTGAGTGGAAGGTCAGAGCAGACTGTACTTCTACTTTGCAACTTAGGGCAGGATGTATTTGGTAATACGTTATAGTATTTCTGGACAAATGAAAGTCAACAAATCTAAGATTAACTGCAGCCAAGTTCTCCCCTTAGTTGCTGTGTAAATACATAAGTAATGGTCACTCAGGGCATTTTACTGCTGTGTTTAACATAAAGGGTTCCAAAGCTCCTTAGGCTATCGGCCCCAGTCAAGAAGTGATGGAGTCACAGCATTTTCTTGTGCTGTTGAGGAAAATTCACTGGAAATGAGAGGATGAATCTGGATAAACTTTCAAAAGACATCTAGAAATACCCAACTCCTTATCATATGACTGAAATCTCAGACCCCTTTGTCCATGCCATGTTCATAAAATAGATGTTAAAGGGAAGTAGAAGAATTATATTAAGTAGCTTCAGGAACAAGACCATCTTTGTCTTCACATAATTGTTCTGAAGTTTTAGTGTAATAGGACTAGAGGAAAATCTGCCATAAGTGATGGATGGAAGGGGACCTCCTGCTCTTATTTTGCCTTTGCAAGGGTTTCCTGCCTCTTAAAATGCCTGATCCTCTTGAATTCTGCTGAATTCAGATAACTTTGGTCTTAGTGACAAGTAGCAAACCATAAAGAGTCATGTGTCCTTGTATCAGTGTTTTGTCTATAACTCACTATTGTTAAACAAAATACTCGTAGAGCGATCTTTAAAGCAGACACTGTGAAGGGGTAAATCCCTTCATTAGGCCTGAAAGTAAGGGACCAACTATTTCCTCCAAGCCGAGAATGACTGACTGCCTACATGGTGTTCTGCTCCTGTTCTATGTGCCTTCCTCCTCTGTAGGAAGCGTTGTATCTTAGTCTGCAGCCCTGTCAGTTTGTCAGATGGGAAGTCCTGATAGAGATGGTTCTTGACAGAAAGGAGCAACAGAGTGGGAGGAGAATGAGGAGGCCACAGGGACACAGGACTTTGAGTAACCTCATTTAGGGTTCTGCTTGCAGACACTGGACAGAGCTGGATTTCCTGAAAAGGAGCACATTAAGGAATTGCTTAGTACCCTTAGCTATGGACTATTGCAGTAAAAACTCATTTCATTACATCTGAAGTGAACAGAAAGCGATGTTGTCTGGCCAAAATGTACATCCTTTTCATTAAAAAAACCCCAAAACAGAGAAAAACACCCAACCCCTCCTCCCAAAAACCCAGGTGACACCCCCCAAAGACCCCTTTTCCCTCAAAAAAAACCCCCTTAGGAACTAAAAATTAATTAAGGATCCTACTCTTCATGAGCACTTATGTAAATATTCTCATCGTAAGCTTTGTATCTAGCCATTTAGTTAACAGAATACATGAATGATTCATGGTAGCCCTATACATAATGCATAATTAAATCACAGACTGATGGAGTGGAATTTATTAATTGTGAAGACACATGTGTTACCATGATACTAATTTATTTCTTTCAATTTTATTGGCATATTGCTCGCTCATCTGTGATTGCCTGCTTTGTTGCATTACCCGAGAACGGTAACATGTTGTTAAAACAAATTATCTGGATGTTTGGATAGGCTGTTTGTTCACTGATGGGAACAATATGTATTTAGCAAAAAGATTTAATGTAAATTATTATACATGGGGTATTATCTTAGCACAGAACCATCACACCAATGCTGCTCTGATGAGCCATATTAATTTCTGATATGAGTAAAAAAAAGTTAGAAAAATAACTGCAGGGACTCTGGCATGAAGAAAAAGTGGAAGTTCACAGAAAATGATCTTGGCAAAATTACAGGGTAACTTTTTATATATTTTTATGAATCCTTGCAATATTAGATTGTAAAATTTAACAGGTATTTTAGCTCATTCTTAGAATTTGTGTGCCTGCCTCAGGCTTTTGTCTGTGATTCCTGTCATGTCTTGATGGGGTCTTTGGAAAGAGATTTTTGTTTGTGCTAGATAAGGATTTCATGTCTTACCAATGGAATTTGTTTCCTGGCATGGATATAGTGTGCCAATTTTTTGAATGCTAGTGTTTGGATGAAAATTAGGGAAATTGTTTTAAGGAGACGTTGCACACCTTCCTTTTCTGTGTCTCTGGACATTTGCCAGATCAATTGGAAATTGAAGTTATTGAAAACTCAAGTAACTGTTTTGCTATGAATTTGATGAAAGGAATCAAGTGTCTCACTTGGAAAGAGGCCGTATTTTTATATACTTCACTCTTTTAGCCTTTTTGTTAGTCACATGATTACAGTGCTAAAAGGCAAGGGCTTGTTCTCTTGAAAAACTGTGAGGGTCCAAGGCACAGTAACAAGCAGAAATGAAAAATGTGGACTCTCTCAGGAAGATTTGAGTAGAACAGATGTGTAGTTGTCTTCAGAAAATATTGGTTAAATAGGTACTTAGTGGAATATCTCAGGTATGCCTGAGCCCTTAAATCAAGCTGCTGTCAGGCGCAATCTGCAACGTTCCCAAGTGATTGTAATTCCACTGCTGTGTGGTGGAGAGCAGCACTGTCTATAGAAAATTATGTATCTTTGTAGCCACGAGCTGATATTAAGCCACATATCATTAACTATCTTATTTCTTTTGCCATCTTAGCCGGAAATAAAGCCAGAAGGGACACTTGGCTCATCTCATTTTACCTGTTGCGCACCCCAGGCTGTTATTTTGTAATTTTGCTATGGTGGCCAGTAGCAAGGGTAGGGTATGAATCAGTGGAGGATCTTCTGACTCTGGCATGCCTTGATCACTTTCTGCATTGCCGTATCTGCTGCTGCTGTACTGGGCTTAGAAAATACATCCTGCTTTTGTGCAGATGACTCCGGCTGGGTCATCTTTTAAAATCCCTTAAAATCATTGCTCCTGAACCTGCTTCAGTGCAAAAAGCTATTTCAGTGCTTGATTCTTCTGGAACATGGATGGTGACTCTTCTGCTGAGCAGTATTTCCTCCACTGGATGCATACAACAACCTGGTTTGCACTGCAAAGAGGGTGGAGTAGAGCTTGGTGGTTGATGAGTGAAGACCTCCTTCTGTTTTGCTGTAAGATTAGCTGCCTTCTTTCACATAAAATGATGCTGGAAGATACTGGAGGAAAAAAATGGATCTGGAAAAAAAAATCATAATACATAATCAAGCAACATTTTGGAGTTTCTTGTGATTGTGAAAGGAAAGGAAGTTGGGGTGTTTTGTTCAGTTTAGCCAACTACCAGGACCTCAGCATCCTATGTGCTGTATTGACACATGTTAAGAATCAGTTCTTGCTCAAAAAGTTTGCTATCTGGTGAGACAAGCAAAAGCGAGATGTGGTAAGTACTATCACTGCTCTTCAGAGACAGAGCAATTGAGTTGACAGATACAAAAGTAATTGAGACCCTGGCTTAAAAACGGTTAAATGACTGACAGAGGCCCCCCAGGAATTAAACTGCAGAGCTGAGAAATGAATCCAGGTTCTAGTGTAGGCTCTTTGCTATAAAACTGAAGGAAAAATGTCTAACCTGAAAAAGAGACAAGAACTGCAGAAACCCACTTCTCAATACTGTCCTCTTTAATTTTAAATATACATGTAGCTTAAGAAAATTATATAATGCAGCTGTTGTTTCTTGACATATCAAAGTTGTTCTAATTCTGGCTCATGTGACTCGAAACCAGATTGTGTCAGCAAGAATATTGGTAAAATTTCAGCACAGTTTGTATGTAAGATTTCCATACACGATTTTTTAAGAGCTGCCTTTTTTATGAGTAAGCTGATTTCTGGTTTGTGTGATCTTCAGAACAGGACCATCTCAAAGTTTATCAGATTGCACCTCGTCAATAGTGTACTGCAAGGAGTAGCTCTCACTGTACTGAATCTGTATCCATCAGATAAAATATAGTATCTGTAGCATATTAGTCATCCTGAACAACAGAGAAAAAGTTACTATTGCAGAACTATCACAAGATAAATATTTTCTGCTTTGAAATTAATCAAGTAGTTTTCTCTCAAGCTTTATCTTTTGCCTTTTGCTCTTCTTGCAGGGGTATCATTGGTCTCTCTGTATTGGTCTCTCTATTCATGACAAACTACACTTGAGTTAACTTAAAGAATTTGATTTCCACCCACACCCCCCCCCAAGGCTAAGGACCAGATCCTTGACTCCTGCAAGTAGTTCCCTTGTTCCCTTCAAAGTTGTGTGTCTGTTCTATTAAATATGCACTTCAGTATTTTCAGGAAACTACTTATTTTAGGAATGTTGAGCTGAAATGTTGAGCTGTTAAACTTGAGGCTTTTTCCAGCATCATATTACCAGGTTTCCTGATCAGGTAAATCAAAATAATGGTGTTCTTAGCTGAGATGCTGAGGGAACTTCTCAGCTAAAGACTGCTGGATGCTGAAATAGAATACTCAGGAAGGTTGTAGAAACTCTACCAGTGGAGGTTTTCTGGGTTGGGTTTGTTTTTAAAATTATTTTTAATTTTTTCTTTAAGAGTGTTTTACACAAAAGGCCCTGTAACAAGAGGACATGTAGGTGTAAATGCTCTGCTCTGGTGGCATCCTGAGGTCATTTGCAATGTTTTTACCCAAGGCCATGCAGACTGTGGTGATTTTTCTCATCAAACCTATGAAATTTTGGGCTGGTTGGCTTCTGCCCTTGCACACTTTATAAAGTCAATGGGTTTTGGAAAAGTTTCTAAAAGCAATTTAAGGCTCCATTGTCACAACACATAGCCTTAGAGGGTAGTGTGGTAAGAAAGGAAAATATCACCTCTTCCTAAGACTTGGCATGAGAAGCACCAGAGCAGAAATGGGGCCATTAGGAATAAATTCTGAGGAAAAAGTTAAATATACTTCTACCTTCCAGTCATGGCAATGTGAATATTAGAACACTGTTTCTGTGTGAGCTGGAAACCACAGAATTTGAAAGGGACCAAGTAGGGAAAAAACAGCTAAGTCTTCTGTCAGTGCCAGCTTCCAGCACACCATCTCCAGAAAGAAAGCTGTGGGACATTCTTGGGTTCAGGCCTGGGCCTGTCTGACTTTTAGTCCTTGAAGTGCACAGGGTGACACTATGGTAAAGATGTATGATCAGTGGTGTCCTCTCCTGAACAAGACTTGGAAATGTCCCAGCTGTTTGCCTACAAATCTGGTGAGTTATTTCTATACTGTAACAGATTGAGGAATATTGATGTGCTGAACAGTAGTACTTGGGTCACTGAAATGCAGCACGATGTCCTCTTGTATGCTGGATATGATACTACCTATAGTTGTGGAAAGAACTTTGCCCCATCCACAATTACCTTTAAATCCAAGTGGCTAAATGAAGGACACTGGCCTAAAGGTTAAGCTTTTATCATGACCTTACTCTATTTGTTCTGCTTATCCTGTAGTTGGACTGAGATCTCTGTTCCAAAGATCTGTGAGCTTGGGCCTGTTCGTATTATCCCTGCTTTTTTGAGGACCTGATTTCTAGATGATGTTTCTAAATAATTCCAGATGGTCATATTAAAAAAAAAAAAAAAAAATCTGAGTTTGTTTCTTTCTAACCTGTTTCTTGGGATCAGAGCTAAAAGTCTGATGTGAACCTCATCCAAAATGGTTGACTGTAGTTTATCTTTTATGTAGTTAGCCACAGCAGCTGCTGGAGGTATGTGAATGCAACACATCTTTAATAAATGAGAAGGTACTTGTTTTGACTACTGGTACAGGAGATGGTTTAGCCTGAGGCAAACCTACAGGCTATAGATATTTCAGCTGCCCATGAACAGTTTTTGCTCTAACTTGAAGCCGTGCAAATAACAGATCATAGTCTTTAAATAGATATTTGGAGACAGGGCTGAAATGGGTGCTAAAAGGAAAGAATCTAGGCAATGTGTTATATTCATAATACTTGATTAAATTGCTGAGAGGAGGAAGAGGGGGTTGTCCACCGCATCTTTAGCATCTATAAAGAAGCCAGTTGAATAACATAGTTTTTTGGGGGCAAGATGTCATTCCAGACTACTTAATTGCAAAGTTACTGAAGATGCATAAAACCCAGCCTCTGATTCCACAGCAATGGAAATACTATTACAGGAGCTAGAGTAATAGAAGGGGACTATGATGAAAATATGGGGTAATTAAAGCAGATGATGCAGATTTGATGCATGAACACTGTTGAAGCTGGGTGTTGCAGTTATTGAGAAGGACTAATATCAGCAATTTTTAGCCTCACCCAAAGTGAACTCTCAGCAGGATTCCCAGCAGATTTCTCCCCTGGAACTAAAGAGGAATTGTTGAATAAGAGAGGGAGAAGAGGGACCAATTAATTATGCTTTAGAAGCAGACAGGAGTAAGACAAAAAGGAATAAGACAGTGAATTAGAGCACATTTACTTTTCTTTCTTCTTCTGGGCCATACAGACAGGATTGGATTTTGTTTTGGTTTGTTCTTGTTTTTTTTCTTTTCCTGTCTCTATAGTGTCACTTAAAAGATGATAATCTTATGACATGACATCTTTTAATATGGAACTGTAATGAAACTGCTGGATAACCCTAAGTTTTTTAAGGGGGAAAGATCTGATTAGAGAGAGCCCTAATCTTCTACCTTTCACATAATGCAAAGTAATGGAATGCCTTTTTAAAAACAACCAATGTATATATAGCTGCAGTCAACACTTCAACAAATGTAGAGAATTGGACTTTTATTGTGTAGGCTTTTGAGCAATTGTACATAGGTTTCTGTGGTTCAGAGAGTTGTGTTTTCATGTTAATAAGAATTAATGCAAAGTTTGAAACTTCCTGTTTGTAGACTAGGTGATTTTTTTTTTCAATATAGTTTGCAATATGCTGCACTTGTTCCTATGTCACTGTCTCTGTATTTTAGGATTGCCAAAATCAGCTCATTTATTATCCTGACACCCACCATCAGTCCTGCCATATAACCTGTAAAAGAGGACATTGCTAATGCATTTGCAGTATTACGGCTCATGGGGTGGAGCACACAGAGGTGAGAGGCTGAGTGCTGGTGCCTGTCTCTGGATGAGTGAGTGGGATCTCAGCCACACATACTGCCTCCCACGGGGAGGGGGCTCTGGCAGTCAGCATTTAACTGGGTAGCAAAGCAAGCAAATAGCATCTGGGCAGCACCAACCATCTCCAGACTAGTGCAAAAAATTAAATTAAGCTCGGATTTAGCAGTTACTGAAACTTAACACCTCTTGATGGCTGTTTCACTCAGTGTTGAGAGCTTGGTATCTCTGGTGCAGATATCCACAACTTTAAATCTACTGCTGTCTTGGCATTTGGGAGGGAGTGGATGGGTGGGGGCGATGTAACATGATCTTTCTTTAACCGTGATCTGGCAGCCCAAGGTAGGTGTAG
Organism: Oreocharis arfaki; assembly: GCA_013398015.1. Classification (NCBI taxonomy): domain Eukaryota; kingdom Metazoa; phylum Chordata; class Aves; order Passeriformes; family Paramythiidae; genus Oreocharis; species Oreocharis arfaki. Next base: position 220,504 of record VZRR01008444.1, on the reverse strand, counting down.
GATTGCATAAACTTACTTCTGAGGTGCAGATAGCCTAGAGAATGCTCAGGAGAAAAGCTTTTTGCACATATAGAGTAACTCTTACCCAACTGAGTATGTTACCTGAGAAAATATAAATGGTCAGGCACAATGACTCATAGAATTATCCCATAAAAGTCCTCTGTGTTATGTCCATGTTATGTTTACACAGTACAAAGTTTAGTGGCAGTGCTGGTTTATTGGATTTTCAGCCCCATGTCACTTACTGTGCTGCACTCATGATTCAGTGCTGCCTTAGCTGTCGTTTCATGTTCAGCTGTAGGGCCACTTGAGCTGGATTGATAGACCCAGCTGAGAAACACCGACCCTGAGCCCAGGGTAGGGCTGATAGTTGAGCTGGATCAGCTTCCTTTCCAGGCTGCTGAATGGACAGTGGTTAAATCAGCTGGCTTAGAAAGAAAATGTTTAACCCAGGCGAATAACTTTGAAATTGTTTAAGGAAATGGTTTCACAGGAAATTACACCAGCAGACCTGAGAGAACATATCTGTGAGGGCAGACATGAGTTGGTGACAAATAGCTGTGATGACCTCGAAGTGACAAACCCCTGAACAGGACATCTGACTACTTTATTGCAGGGAGAGAGGAGAACAGCTTAAGGAAGAGAAAATCCAAAGGTTCTTTATGGAAATCAAAACTTTGTGTTTGTAGGGAAGTTTCCTGGAATGTGGGATGCTATCATCTATTTGAAATTCAGGATCAAATCTGTTGCATCTCTGCGCAGTATTGATTTACCAAGTGGAGTGTTTTTCCCTTTGGGATTTCTTCCCCAATTTAGGCTTCAATTGGTATAATCTCAGAAGAAAAGCCTTGCTTCCCCTTATAAACTGTTCTCACCAGATGTCTTGTAAATTTTTCCCTTTGTTCCTTTGAAATGACTGGGCTTTGACCTTAGCTTTCCTAATGTTATTTAGCCCACATGGAATATCTATAAAAATAAGAGCTGCAAACTCTATTAAGAAAAGCACATGTGGCCCCTGCTTGTAATAACAGAATGCAATTAATGTCAGGCTTGTTTTGATGATAAATTGGGGGGTAACAAATGGATTTTGCTTTTTCAAACACACCAGTATGAAGGGAAAAGGGAAAATGAGCTTTAAACTACTTACTGAAATTTTAAAAGGCTTCTTCTTCCCCACCCCAGACATGAATCAATCAATACAACTGAATTTTTAGCAGATTTTCATATTCTAAACAAAAAACCCCCAACAAATAAACAACAAAAAAAAGTTTTCTATAGGCAAATTTTAAATGAAGGGCTGTAATTCATAATGAAGTTGTTCTTGTGTTACAAACCAGGGAAAAGTTCTGCTTGTAGAGCCCCTTAGTAACTGTAGCTGTTGCAGCAGATCCATGGGGACATGATGAAGATTCTGTTGGTTCAGAGGTCTTCAGAGGCACATTGAAAACATCTGCACCCACCTTCTAGCATTTAACTGTCATGGCCTCTCCTCTATGTTTATAGAGGCACAAAGGTGCCGTTAGCCACTGGGTCAGAAAGACTTGCTCTTCAGTTTAAGCTGTAGGTGCTTATATTTTCGAAAGGAAATAGCACTGTTTCAGTTCAAGGTAGCTGACTTGTGTTATTTGTTGATAAAGTGTTTCAGAGGATCAAGATGACTTAGGTGAGTTTCAAACACAAGGAGCAAGTTTGGCAAAGAGCAGGTGGAAGATGTCCAAGGGAAAATGAAGTGCCAGGGCCACAACTGTGAAAGAATGCAATTGCCTAGGCTAACTGACTGGATTTAAGTGACTTTCCTTCAGCTAACCCCCTCCTTTCTCTCATGCTTCAAGTCTGTGTAGGAAAGCCTTCTTTATGAAATTTGATTACTTTAAGTTACTTAAGACTGGAAAGCAGTTGGGGGGGTTTTCATCTCTAATAGCCAAATATGAATAATTCCCTGCTCTAATAAGTACTTACCCTTTCCTGTCTGGTGACTGAGAGACCATAGAAACTCTCTGGTGTAAGTCACCAGAGGTTCTTGTAAGGGCTGTGAATTCTCATCCAAGGGGCAGATGGCACTGGAATGCATTTGGAGCAGGTGGTTGCCTAGAGCAGAGAAATGCTCACTGACTATGGTGCGTGAGCAGCTGAGCTGGGAACACCATTCATTTCCTAGTTTGCTTAGGGCAGCAAATTCCTAGAACTAGTTCGCCTACAGTTGAAAAAAGCAGGGGGAACATTTAGTTTCTGTATGCAGTTTTCTACATAGCAACTTTATTTCAGTAAATCTCTGGTAAAGCAAAGAGGAAACCATGAAGAGAAAGGCAGATTACTTGTGCAGCAGCTGTGTAGATGGAGTAATTTGTCTTTTTCTCCTCTTTCAAAAAACCCCCCCAAAACAACAAAACCCCTCCCAGCTCTCCCACCAACTTAAAAATGATGCTGTTCTAGTCTGCAGCTGTGTGAATTACTGTTAAAAGTGATGTTATCTTGAAAGGAAACATAGAGTACTATGGAGAACTGCTGCAGCTATCATGGAGCTGTTTTGTTTGTATGATAGTTTGGCCATATACTTCTCCTGCTGATGGGAAGGAGTCCCTGGGCATATTTTTATACCAAGGATTTGCTCTAGGGACAAGATTTTGGTCCATAACAGTGCTCATCCAGGAGCTGGCATCAAAAGCCATATGATATGGCCCAATGTCAGTGTCTCTTCTCTTGCCAGAACACTGAACTCACTGAACACTGAGAAGGTGTACTGGGTTTGTGGCAAGGTTTTGGTAGCACATGTCAGGGGCTACAGGGCTGCCTTCTGTGAGAAGGTGTTATAAACTTCCTCTGTGTCCGGTAGATCCAATGCCAGCTGGCTCCAGGAGGGTTCTGCTACTGGCCAAGGCTGAGCCCATCAGAGATGGGGGTAGCACCTCTGGGATAAGGTAGTTAAGAAGAAGGAAAAATTGCTGTGCAGCAGCAGTTGCAGCCAGTGAGAGGAGTGATGAAACGTGAGAGGAACAACTCTGTAGACATCAGGGTCCATGCACAAGGGGGGACAGGAGGTGCTCCAGCTATTGGGGCAGATTCCCCTGCAGCCCCAGGTGAAGACCATGGTGAGGCAGCTGCCCCACCACAGCCCGTGGAGGTCCATGGTGGAGCAGGCATCGACCTGCAGCCCGTGGAGGACCCCACACTGGAGCAGCTGGATGTATCCGAAGGAGGCTGTGGCCCCGAGGGAAGCCTGTGCTGGAGCAGGCTCCTGGCAGGGCCTGTGGCCCCATGGGGAGGGGCCCATGCTGAAGCAGGATTGCTGGCAGGACTTGTGAGCCCAGAGGGAACCCCTCTGTTCCTGAAGGACTGCACTCTGTGGAAGGGACCCACACTGGAGCAGTTCATGACCTGCAGCCTGTGGGAAGGATTCACACTGGAGAAGTTTGTAGAGAACAATGTCAAGTGAGAGGAACCCCACTCTGGAGCAGGGGGAAGAGTGTGAGGAGTCCTCCCCATGAGGAGGAAGGAACAGCAGAGGTGATGTGTGATGCACTGACTGCAACCCCCATTCCTGTTTCCTTGTGCTGCTGGGAGGAAGGGTGTGGAGGTGTGTGTGTGTAGAGAAATTTGGAGTAAAATTAAATCTGAGAAGAAGGAGGAGGTAGAAAAGGTGTCTTTAAGATTGTTGAACTTCTCATTATCCCACTCCAATTTCACTGGCAATAAATTGAATTAATTATTTGACAAATTCAGTCTGTCTTGCTTGTGACAGTAATGGTTGAGTGATCTCTCCTTTTCTTGGCCCTTTTGTTGTATTTTCTCTCCTCTGTCCAGCTGAAGAGGGGTAGTGATACAGCAGCTTTGGCTGGATGCTGAATGACCACCAAGGTCGACCCACCACAGAAGGTGACATTTTTTTCCATATTATTCTTGTGAAAGTTTGATGAAGAAATGCAGTGGATATGCTGGATGACAGTCATTTCCCTCTCAGACTACTGTTTAGCTTGTTTTTTTGTATTTATGCCAACCTCACTGAAGAAAGAAACTGCTTTGACTTTTTTCTGAACTTGGAAGTTGTTTTCGATCTTGTAACAAACTTCAAAATCACATGAAAAAAGAACAGAGAGGCATCAACTTCATTAGTGTTTAAAAGAAACTAAAGTATGGGAGGTTATCAAAGAAAGGAAGGCTCTTTCTATATGATGAACTTGAAGCAGGTGTGACTATGTTTTGGAACATGGCACTTCATTTTATTTTAGATCGCTGCTGCCACCATGTGGAATAGTTTCCACTAACTTCACGAGGTCTTAACCTTGCACTTGCCTTCAGTCACCTGCTAGGTCATGGAACAGCAGTGGGCTCGATTTTTAAATAGCCCTAATAATAAGAAAAAAGCTGTTGGCTGCACCTCAGAGTTGCTGCCTAATGTGCTGCTCATCTAAGCATCGGAGCAGTCACATGGTACAAAGTGGGTTGGGGAAAATGCTTACTCTGTGCATGATGGAATTTGGAGCAAAAGGAAAAGAACTGGGTTCATCAGTAATGACACATGAGGCTTAAGGAGAAGCAGCAGCAGTTTGCTGAGTTTAACATGAGGAACTTGCACATATAAAATAATGTACTTGGGTTAATGTAGCTGGTTCAGTTGCTTGTAGTTTTTCAGTTGCTTCTCTTTGACTAGTTACTGTAGGTGACTTATCCTTTGCATCCTCCTTTTGCTTTGTAAAGAGCCCTCTGTCAATAAAGTGGCCACTTTATCGGGTCAACAGCTGCTAAAAGCTTCCTTGCCTAAGGTGTGTAATAATGGAGGGCAGCATCTGCTCAGAGAAGTGTGGTGTGGCACTTAGGAGGAAGGATTTGTTTATCCTTAGGACTGCTTGGTTGGTTAGCTGACTGATTCTGAGTGTGAGGGGGTTCCTTCAGTAGACGGTGACACTCTTGCCATCTCACACAACCCGTGCCACTGTGTTCCCAGGAAGGTGATTCACAGACTTGCGGCTCAAAAGGGCTATCATCAATGCCGTCAATATACTGTAGCTGGCAGCATTGAAATTGAATTTCTATTTTCATAAAATACATTTTAGCTGGCAACCGGACAATGCTGTTCCCTTTTTCTGAAAGTAGTCTGCAACAATGTCTAAATACACATTTCCAGCCAGGAGCTTCTCAATAACAGTTTTGGAAAAAGCTCATTTTCTCTTGACTTTGAAATTGAACATGCCAGTGATATTGAGCAGTTCAGCCATGTGAAACAGTCATTTATCAGCCTGCTCACAAGGGTGTGTTACCTGAGTATTTCCTTTATCGGGAGTCTTGGCTTCACAAGCCTATGAAATAATAGCGAGGTGGAGAAGTTCTAGGTCTTTTTGTGTGGCTTCTTTTTTCCCTCTGGGGCTTCCTAATTTCAGTTGCTTGACAAATGATAGTCATCACATGTACCACTGCACCTCATTCAAATGTATTCCTGAGGCGCATTTCTGCGCTTGTGTTATCCACTGAACTCACTGGGTGCTGGCTTCAACAAAAGCATAGAGAAGGCCTTTCATGTCCTCAGCTGACAAAATTGTGATGTGCTGCTTTGAAACTGCTGCCTTGCAACATGTTCTGCCTGCAAGCCCCTTTCTTCCCTTATGCTTTTAGTACAAATTTTGTTCTGGAGAAAGGTGCTCAAGACTAAAATCATCTCTAGGCAAAGAACAGATCCAAACGATCCAAATACTTGATAATTTAAATTATAAATGTAATTTTATAAAAAATATAAAAAATAAAACTTCAGACCATCCCTGGAAAGAACTAGAAGTGAAATGTAATTTCATTTCCAGTTCTGATTCTGGACTTTATCTTTAGGGTATGGAGGTAGTGCTGTGTTTTGTCTGTGGATGCCCATGCATCAGGATCTAGCAAGTTAGTGCAGTGAAACCACTTTTTGTGGATGTATCTAGCTGACAAATGTTTTCTGCTCCTAAAGGTAGCTATAATGTTTTGAAGAAACACTTTTTTCTTCTCTCATTGGGTGTAAGATTAAACATGGCATGAAAAGTCAGGAACATTTCATTTTACAGATGTCAGAATGCTTTTATCTTGGAACACTTTAGCATCATGTAAGATTATATATGCCGATATTTTAATAAAATGTAATACAAAATTAGAAGTCAGAATGAAATACAGGCTAACAGACAAACCTAAGAAGTTAAATTAAATATTCGATCATAGAAATCAATATTTCAGAATGTTTTGTTGTTGACAAAATTGCATTTGTCATCTGAAAAGCCATTTTCCTGGCTAGTTGAAATCTTCTTTAAACAGGGTCTGGTTGTGAATTGCTGAATTTTGTGTTCAAGAATATGGATACATTTCAAGGAAAGCATTGAAAAGCCGCTTAGATGATGATGAATCTTCATTAGTAATGTAGTGAATTTGACTTGGGGTACTGATGTAGAAAAGAATTTCTTTGTATCCAGCATCAAATTTCTATCTTAAATATTCTTAGGACCATGTTGTATTTATCACTAGGACAGATAAGTATAATCTTCTTCAGGCTGTAATTTGAGTACGATTGTTTCACATTTGATAGATTTTCTTAAGCAGTGGTTAAACCACAACAGTGGAAGAAGCAGGGATTTCCTGCTTTGCTTTGCTTGGAAGACAAGAAACAAGAAGTCACAGAATTACAGCACTGGCCTTGAGGCCTGTCAGTTACTGTCTTCAGGCAAGCTTGTCTGGATTGAAGTCTCCTTTCTACTTTGTTCCTTGTGCACAACCTTAAGGGTTTCTTTATGCTGCTTGCTATAAAAAAAGCCCTACTAATGGGAATTTAAAATTCTTTTCTTCTTGATTTAAAAACCATAATGCATCAATTTTTTAATGCAGTGAATTAACTAAGTTTTTCTGAAATATTGTGAGCAACCTAAATTTCAGCTATGCCAGAGTTCAAATTACTTTGTAAACCATAAGCAGAACAGAATTTAATAAAGGACAGTTACTGTAAGTAATTGATGCAACTGCAAGTTTTAGATAATAAACAGTTTTTCTGGCTCCTACAATTAATGTTGCAAATTCCTTCCAATTATTTGAGAGTGGGTCCTACTTTATTCAGCTTGGAAACAATCAGTAAATGTCTTTGAAAATTTAGAAGACCAGATGTGGAAAACAGGCGAGGAATCTTTTGCATTACCTATTTCCCACTCCCCACTTTTTTCACGTTTGAGAAATTCTTGCCAGTTTTTAAGGGTCCCAGAGGATCCATGTCAATGTTTAAAATTCCAAGTATGTGTAAAAGGTGTGTGAAGAAGGATACAATGTAAAAATAGTCCCAGGTTCTGCTAGTGGTTTCTCAGAATGTTTTCTGATGAATTAGTCAGGAATTTGCCACCTTGGAAAACAAAAAAGTTGTTAGATCAAAAGTTACTTTTCCATCTAGTGTAGATCATGAGTTCCTGAGTTTCTTCGGAATCAACATATGTCATGTTTGGAGCCCTGTCTAGGTCACTGTTTTTCGCTTAAGGGATAACATTTCGAAGTCAGTACAGGGGACTTGCACATCCAGCTTCCAATTCCTTCTGTTATTTTGGAAATCCTCTGCCAATGTTCTTTGAAATTTTTATTTTTTTCTCTGCTCATTCTCTTCACTGTAACACGATATGGTTTCTTCCTGCAGTTTTTGCTCAGGCCTGGTTTCCACTGGAGTCAAGTAGGCCATTCAGTAGGTGACTGGTTTGATTCTCTATGTGAGAGGGGTTTTTTTAGTAACTGTTGCAAAAATAATGCAAGTGACACTTGCCAAAACTTTTTGCTTACCTGCGCGTGAGCTGATGGATGTTACTCTAGATCACAGAAACCAATGTCAGTGTTCCAGTCATTATGGTGTAGCTGATTATTTTGATACTTTTCAGTTCACTGGATAGTGTAAGACATCTTTCTTTCAACTAGTTTTTGGTTGATTTGGTTGGAACTCCCAATGATGACATGGCTTTTAACCAAAAGTAATGTTTTTTCTGGGTCTCAGTTCTGAATCATATCCATTTAGATGACTGGTTTAATTAGAATCTTCCAATGCAAACAGTAGATTTGGGTTTCATTCAAAAAGTCATGTCCTGAAGTTGAATTTATTATAGGACCAGCATTCTGTACAAAGTCAACCCCAAGAATAAAAATATTTATGCTTGGCAAGAATACCAAAGTTTGTTTGTGTTACCTTGTCCTATAGAGTTAGGTCAGGAACCATCTATTTTACAGCTTTGCACCAGCATGTATTGTTTAATGAAAGAAAACATCAGCCTCCCAGGAACACTGAGAAATATTGGCTTCTTGCCTTGATAAAGTGAATGATGACCCGCTAGTAATGAATATCTCACTGAACTATCTTGTGTAATGACACACAATTGTCTGCACATCTTAAATACTGCCTTAGATAGAGACCTACATTAGCGTCTGTGAGAGAACAGCAGGTTGTACTGTGAGATTCTGCAGCAGTCCCTGTTGCAGTGAAATTCACAGTCTGGTTGGATGTCACATTGTCTGGCGTAATTAGTCCAGGGAATCTGTGCTTAGTGCATGCTCGCTGTATCTCATTTCCAGATATTTTGGATAAGAAACAACAATGTTTGGCTGTTGAGGAATATTTCCACTCATAAAAAGTGTAAAAAAGCCACCTCTTCCTTTTTTATTTGAAGTTTCTCATTGAAGTTTCTGTCTCTGGTTCTGTGTCTTTCCCATTGCCACAAATTACGCTGTATGCTCCATTGCTCAACTGTTCATGTTTATATCATGCAAGTAAAGACCTGTTTGACTGAAGGTCTTTTTGATATTTGAAATTATTTCATTCCCTCATCAATGTTAGCTGTAATGTCACACTATTGAGAAGCTATAAGATGGATCTAATCAGACAGAGCTATAAGACAAGGCCCTCTGTCTCTTCTTATAAATAAATTGCCCATCTGAGGAGGATTATAAAGTCATGGGGCTAGCAGCAAAGTTTTTTAGTAACTTTTGATTCATGAAATTTTTTTCTCACTACTGATAAAGCCCATGTTATACAAGCTATCTACTTTCATACTAGTTTTCCTTGCTCTCATCTTTTTGTTCTCATTTATCATATTGACGGGAGTAACGAGTTATTTTTTTGAGATGTTAAAGCTGAATAGCTAAATAAGTTAAAAAGAAATCAAATTTGAACAAATAACCTTGTGTCTGACACTACTTCTTAATCCTTTAAGAGCTCTCCTCTATAGGAACCCAGAGAATTCTACATAGAATAGTTTTAAGATAGAGTAGAACTGTGTCAAACTAAGCAATCACTTTCAGATTTTTATACCCTGCGGCTCATCATCTGATTCATAACTTTTTATCTTGTAACAGAAGTTATAACTCAAATTATATCCATAATGTACGGCCCTCAACAGCATTATTGCTGGACAGCTTTTTATTTAAAAGTAAGGGAGGCTTCCTCCACCCCCCTCCAGGATTTCCTTTTCCTTCAAGGAGAAGTTCCTTGTTTGTCATAAATTGTACTACTCAGGAAAATTTTGTCTCAGGACAGTTCATGTACCACAGAAATAAGTGAAGATTGGTACAGAAATATTGCTTCATCTGTATTCATGTAGGAATATACAATTTGCTAGCAGCAAAAAGTATCCATTTCTCTCAACTGAAAACTCAGTAAAACATTCTTCTTTATTTAATTTCAGTGTCATCAAAATACACCAAAAGCTCTTGGGAAAGTTAGTCTGGTTTTCTACTCCAGCTGGCAAGTAAAGCGATTGTTTCTCAGTAGCATTCATTGAAGTGTTTTGGAATACAAGCTAATGGGGTGGAGGGGAGGTGGTAGCTACACTGGGTTCCTCGTGTGCCTGTGCTGAATAGTGTAGTATGTTCTGTTGTGGATCTTTTTCACCTGTGTAAGCCCAGAGGGACAGTGGGAATGTACTGGAGTTTTACCTTACAGACCTGGTTTGCTCAGTGGGACCTTAATTTGTAATTATTAGTAATTAGGAGGGGTTAGGGGCTTGGAGGATCCCCAACTCAGTTTGGGATGAGTTTTCAAAGTTGGTGGCTAGGGGAAAAAATATTTTTCCTCTCCTTATAAATTCATTGTATTTGATCTGATATTACTGAAAGATGTGAACTGTGGAACCTCACATCAGTGTTTTTACAGTAACTCTGCAGAGGAGACCGATGTGGCAGATCATGAAAGGAAGCAATGTTGTTCATATCCTGCACAGGGCTTTAAAAATACATCCATAGTTCTAAGGGCTGCTCTGTGGTTTCTTGAAGATAAATATTTTTCAGTAGTGGATTTATGCCTGAATAGCTAATATACTGAAGGGTGAATTCTAATCTAAGCTTCACCTACTGCAAATCCAGCGTAACCCAGGAGCCACTGGCTTTTTCCCTGTCTATGAGATGGCTATTATATCTTTATCTGACTGTTAAATCATACATTTATGTTGTTGTGGCCCTTTTGAAGGGGAATTTAATGGCTGCTTTCTTTTATACTCCTTAGTTTTGGGTATTAAGTTGGTTAGGATAATCATAACTTGCAGTCTTAAATTGCCTGACAGTTTAATTTCTTTCTCTGACTTGTCATCCTCTAAGAGTGGGGTTTTGGGTGGGGATTTAGGTGTGTTTTAAAACGAATTTTGGTTGCTGTACAGGATATAGTTACTATTCCCTAGTCTCATGTGAAGCATTCTATTCCCTTTCATTTTCTTCTTCCACTTCTATAACTTAGAACACTTCTCCTGCATGTATATGCTTTATTGTTTATCTTTTTGCTGGCTGCTTGTGATGAATTCCTATTAAATTTGGGTATTTTTGACTATTCTTGTAGGATGTCTCTTATTTAGTGTTATTTTTATGTTTATCTGTAATCTTTAAGAAAAATTGTTTTTGAAAATTTAGTGGAATTAATTTGTTTTGCTACCTGCTTTGTGTTTGTCTATATTAAGTCTGTAATGGTTTCACTATTTTTCATGCTAGAACGTGTGAAGCTGACATATCAGTCATTTTCCCTCTACAGTTTTGGTTTCTCTAGGTAGAATAGAAGGTGTGGAGAGCTAGGCAAATAGAAAAGTAAAAAATGTAATTGTGGTCACGGAATACATATCCTTTTCATAAGTGAAACTCAATTAAATTGGGCTCTTTTGGTGCTGGAAGTAAGATCCTCCTTTGAACCACTGATGGCAGAGCTCAGTATCATCTGGAGAAATTTTGCTTTTGCAACAGACAGCAGCAGAGTATAAATGAGAATGGCTGGCTGATGCCATTGGCAGCTGTTTTCATGTATGGATATTATATGTATCTATAGCAGTTCAACAGTATATTTTTAATAGCTACCTTGACTCTCTTTTCTAAGTCTATATAACAGATCAAAATGGTTTGTTAAATAGCCTAATGACCAGCTATTAATTGAATTGTGAAATTCTATAGTAGAATAGTTTTCCTTTTCTACCAAACCAAAACTAGTCAGGCTATATCACAGCTTTCTTCTGCACTCTGAACCCTCTTATCACTCTGTCTGCTTTCTACACTGAATCCTTTGAGCACCTCCCAGGAAGCTGCTGTCATATTTCAGACATGGTGAGAGTCACTGTGACGGAATTCTGAATTCCTTGAATTGATGAATGCAGTCAGTCATCGTATCAGGCTCTGATGTCAGGAGAGTTGGCTTGGTGTGGTGTGTATATTTAGCTGTTTTGCTTTTCATCCAGTTCATTTTTGGGGAAAAGAGAAAGTCAAGTGACTTTCCTGAGATCATTCATTTAGACTCCTGTCAATTTGAAAGCATGTTTCTATACATTTCTCTTTGCTATAATAATTTCTAGGAGTGGTGTTTCTAACAGGTTATAGATAAGGATCACAGCAGTGCTGAATGTGGCATGATTTGAATATTCAAAACTTCAGATTAAATTTTTACATTATTCTTATTTAAATAGTGACAGAACAGTTCTGATGTAGCTCACATGGAACTTTTGGCGAACTATCCAAAACCTGACAACCTACCCATTTCCAGAGCAATGTTCAAAACACTCCCAATCCATTATTATTCTAGAGCACAATCTTAAATCTAGAGCAGGGGAGTCTCACTGTGTAGTCAAGAATCTCAATAAAGTATTGGAAGTATGCTCTCAAATTTTTGACTTTTGTTTTTTCAACAACACTTGTTTCAGTATGTTGTACAATTTCCCTTGTCACTTATAAGGAATATTTTTTGGATTCCTGAAACTTACTGGATGGTGGAATTTTTATTTGTTCACCTACTGTCTTAATTTATTATTGGTATTCTTTGATACGCAATTTAGTGCTCAAGGTTCAGCAGGTTCCATCCTGTGAAGCTCTTACTCCTGGTTTATTTGTGAACTTTTTTGTTTGTTTTTCATGAAAAATTGTGGTTTGTTTTCAGTTAACATTTAAAATGCAACTTTGTAGACACTTATATTAACAGTCATCTTCAAGTCTGTCTTCCATCTACTTTGTCATATTGTTTTAAAAGAGACTCTTGATCATCTTCAGGGTCACTTTCAATAGCTTAATTTAGTTTTTGGTTTGTTTTTTTTTTTTCCCCTGTGGTTCACCTGTGACACTCCCTTTTAGTCTGAAGGTAGTTTTCTTCCAGACTTAAATTTTTTTCTTTATCAGCCTTTTGTGGTACTCTCGTATGAATATTTTGGATTATTTTTAACTTGCATTAGTTTCCTTTCACTCAAAATCATTGAAATAAATGATTTTGAGTAAATTTAGGTGTTAGCATCCAGACTGGAGGTCAGATTAGTTTGTGCTGTTTCATGCTGCTGTTACAGCTTTTCTGAAGGCCTCATTTTTGTGGCTGGAGTCACTGGGATTCCTCATACGGCTCAGGTGTTCAGTGAAGACAGGATGGCAGTTCAGTTTGTGACTCTGAAAACGTAAGGTTTGTGCCTTTAATGTTCTCCACCTGCCTGATGTTAATCCCACACAAGTGGACACTTCGTGGCCTCTTTCTTTAGTGAACTCAAAAGTCAATTGGATGCTAATGTAAAAAACAGACTTTCACCCCCAGAACCAAAGAAGAAAACCAAACAAAAAATGGTGATCCTCAAACTCATCATCACTGCAGAGCAGAATGTGGTAGGATTTTGCAGCAAGTCTGCTGTGTGCTTCTCTAGTTGCACTGAATCTGTCTTTGGAGTCCATATCAGCATGCTGTGAGTCCTGTCATGGAGGATTAGGGAAAAACCCTTCCAGGAGGGATTACATGCATTCCTGAGCCACTGCACAGAGAAGTTAATTAGAGTTGGGGGAAGGAAGGCAGGATTGAGACAAAGACTGTATTAGCCATCTAATTTGGAAGAAAACTGTTGTATCAAATCATGATTATTGCAATCATTGCACCCTTGATGAACCTTCAGTAAGAGATGAGTATTCATCAGACTGCATAAATGAGGGAGAAGAAAAAAATTTGCATGAGGTCATCTAATCTGTCCCCTGAGGCCAGTCCCCTGTAGTACAGCTTCTAATGCTTGTCCAATCTGTTTCTAGACACCTCACATGATGAGGCTTACTTCTCTGTGAGTAGCTCACAGGGGAATAATGTAGGAGTGACTGGGCAAAAAATAAAGCACTGTAACATTCTTGCAGCAGTGGCTTTGAGTGCCCGTGTTGAGTGTTTGAGCTTGCTTAGCGCATAGTCCAGAACAGAGTGAGAATAGTGCTGTATGTCCTGCTGTGGTGTGGAGTCTTCTCTGAGCCCAGCCTCCTCTTTGCTGTGAGTCATCAAGAGTTACACCTACCATGGCCTTCCAGCAGCCAATCAGTTCTCACTCTGAAAGCTTCTCCCTGATGCTAGGGCTAAATGGTCTCTCCTTGTTACTCTATCTCTAATGGAAGTAAATAATTCTTCTGCCTGCCTGATGTTTATACCCATCAGATGCTTGTAGATACTAATCGTGTTTGTGTGTGTGTGTCCCCTTAATCTTCAGTAAACCAAGTCACTTTTTTTGGAGTCTTAATATTTCCTTGTGAATCAGTCCCTCTACTCATAATCATTTCTGTAGCTCGTACTTGATCTCCCTCTAATTTATCAGTATTGTTCCATTAATGGGGAACTGGGGTGCAGGTGAGCTGTATTTATATCAGAAACAACAAATTATCTCAGTGGTGACCATCATCCAGACAGAGTGGGAAACAGTGAAAATTAATCATAATGACTAACTTGATGTGGGCTCATCTCACTGTATTTTTAATCTATACATGCAGCTCTTTGCCATTTCCTCATTGTTTATTTGCTAGTTAAACATTTGCTTTAATAATCTGTATATGGCCTCTATATCAGAAATGCAGAGTTAATGACTAGGGGAGAATAGTTTGTGAACTATGAGTACTGAAAGAACTTCTGCAGCAAATTAAATGGGAAATTTTCTCTGAACATATCTGCCTGCAGAATTCAATGGCATAAATATTGCTAACTAATAAATGCAAAATATACGAGTAAATTAAGTCCCAGTGTGAACATCCTAGAGAAATTATATTCATGTAGTCAAAGCTTTTCAGTCTTTTATCTAAATGCATACTTGACTCATCTTGGTCTAAAAATGGCAGTGTTGTCAATGGATGTCCCACGGTTTGACACAGGCAGCAAAGTAAAACACTCTATTTATTTCCAAGATGAAGAATCAAAGTGCAGGTATGCTAAGAGACTTTATCAGATCCAAGGCTACAGAGTGTGGCTAAACTGAGAATTGAACCCAGTTCCCTTAATTCTCAGAGATGCTGTATCAAGGAATGCTATCTCTCAGTTATCAGTTTGCTCTTATTAGTGAGAAGTAGTAAATTTGAAAATGTTTGAGGTTCTCCAAGCATTGAAAATTTGGTTTCAGCATAGTACAAAGAAAATCTTGCTGTTGTTTCATTAATTCTGAAGGTCAGGTATTCTTTAGCTTCTCAAAACACACAGATAAATTTTTCATGTGTAGGAGTGTTTTCATGGCTGTAACTTTTGCTCTTAGCTTTAATGTTAGAGTTAAGACAGTCTTCACGTTTTAGTCTGCTTGACAAAGTAGGCTTAGCTGTCTGAGAAGACTGAGAAACTTTGCCCTCGTCCTTTCTCCCTCTTTATGTTCTAAATAATTTAAATTCATTCTTTTGAATGCTTTGTTGCCGTTCAGGAAATATGCATGTTGTGGTTGGACTGCTGAGTCAGTATGTTGTCATGTGAAAACAATGAGATTTTTTTCTGTGGTTCTAGTAGGGATAACACCAAGGTAATGCTCCCCAGAAATGGTGGGTTGCTGATCTGCAGCAGCTGAGTTGAAACATCTTCCCTCTATTGTTACTGGAGGCAAAAGAGAGAGGCTATGAAATGTGCAAAACATTTACATAGCTTTTTGTTAGGTATGGCATAAATGGCTAAATAATGATGTATCCAGGGGACTTCTTTCTAGCATAACATTTTAATTTAAAGCACTTTAACCTTTTGATTCACATTCTTTTGTGAGCTCTTCCAGCCAAACCACAGATGCATCTGATCAGAAATCAGAGCTGTCATTTTGCCCACATGATTGTCAGTTCTTTGCAATTGGGAATATTTTATCAGTGGAAGCTCTGGGCAAACAATGCTATTGCAGGGACTGGTGCAATTCTTGGCAGCTTTCTGGAGGCTGTTGCGCATCGAGATTAAGAAGTGGTGGGAGTGGAGAATGGCAGTCGAGGTGTCTTGAGAATCTAAAGAAACAGTAATTAGCCTAGCAAAGGCTCAAAGGACAATGGATTAGTCAGAAGTTTTCTATTAAATCATCCCATTTCCTGGCTCATGCAACCAAATTTTTTTTCGTAAATGATGTACTTATATTACTCCATCTCTTGACACCATGAGCTAGTCACAGTAAGGTCCCATGATGCATTTTTGGCTTCTTTAGCCTGTGCCATCTGTTATTTTGGTGTATTGTTGAAAGGTTGGTGTTGCTATTGCACATGTGAGAGTAAAACAGAAAGACAGGGCATGCTGTGTCAATATGAAATGCCAAAACATGGGCTGCATTTTAAATTAATTTTCAGTAGGTTGAAGCTACAAGGTTTCTGGATTTGAACAGAGTGTCAAAATGACACTTAATGGTTGACATTTTGGGCAGAGATGACTTCTGAGAACTATTCAGCTATCAGAACACTCACTTTTGTTCATTTTCCTTCCATCCTCATGTCAATTCTGCATTTCTCACGGAGCTGAGCTCTCCTCTCTTATGTTCTTGTTCAGTGACTTTAGGTGGTTATTTCTGGCTCAACCTTTGTCTTGTTTGGTTTTTTTGTTTTTTATATTTCCACTCCCTACTCCCAGCTTCCCTCTCTAGTCATGGAATTTTGAGGTTCCTCAGTTCTACAGGCTGAATTTGAATGCCCAGAACATCAGCACTTTGGAACATCCAGGCTTATAAAGTGTATTCTCTTGTAGTATGCATAGTTGGCCTTTCTGCATAATTCATGTGAGATGGGTTTCTTTCACTTGTTTTTTCCTGGTTGTTTTCTGTTATCCCAGCAGGTCTGGGTTCTGTGTTCACTACTATTCCCTTTCTCTTTCACTGATACGCAAAACCCGACTTCTGGCCTGCATTGCTTTCATGCTTATCTACTCTTTGTTCTTCTGTTTGCCTACCAAAAGAATTAATGATGGCACATCAAATGCCTGAGACTATGTATGTTGAAAACACACACACCTGTGTTACTACTATATAGAAGTGAGTACTTGTGTAGGAGACACATAGAAGTAGGCATATGGTGAGAATGGGCTGCTTTTTGATGCAGCAGGATACCTGTCTAGAATATGCAAAGCAATTTTCAGGTTCCTGACTGGCTGGGGAATGCTGAAATTGAATCCATATTGTTAATAGACTGAAGGCTAAAGTGTATGTCTTCGTACCCTAAAGGATGCTGAAGAAATATAATTTGTTGCCTGTCTGTGATCCTGTTAGGCTATCAGAGCAGAGAACTGATTTATTAAATGTATAATTTTTTTGAAGAGAGGCTGAGCAATGTCTTGAAGAGAGACTTCTATTTTTTTTTTCCCCATGTCCCCTTCCCTGCCCCCCAACGAATACATGTTAATGTTCAACTTGCATTCATTGCTGGGCCCGGTATTGGATATCATAGTGCAAATAATCATCTTTACGATGCATACATACTGAATTATTCACAGAAACCCAAAGTAGTTGAGGTTGGAAAGGATGTCCCTGCTGGAACCATGGTCAACTACAGCAGGCTGCTCAGGATCCTGTCCAGTCAGGCTAAGCAGAGCTCCAAGGATGAAGAGTTCAAAACCTTTTCCTTCAGCCTTTTGCAGAGTTTAATCAACCTTACAGTGAAAAGGTGTTGTTTTTCTTTTTTTTTTTTTCCTTTTAAGTGGCTAAATGGAACATACAGTATCTGTTTGTGCCAGCTGTCTCATCCTTTCGCTGAATGCTACAGAACCTGGATCTGTCATCTTTGCTTGCTTCTGTTGTGTATTTATATACACAGGTAAGATCCCCTGTGAGCCTCCTCTTCTCTAGGCTGAACAGTCCCACCCAGATCTCTCAGCTTTTCCTTAGATAACAAGTGCTCCAGTCCTGTGACCATCTATGTGGCCATTTGCTGGACTTGGTCTAGTCTGCTGGTGGCAGTTCCTTCCATCCCCCATCACTACTGGGGAGCTCCACAGTGAGGGCAGCACTTCAGATGTGTTGAACTCGATGTGATTCTCATTGACCAATTTCTTCAGCATGTCAAGGTACATCTGAATGGCAGCGTTGTGGTCCCATGTGTCAACCTGTCCTGCCAGTTTATTGTCTCCAAACTTTATGAGGGTGCATTCTGTCCTGTTATCCAGGTCATCGATGGAGATGACAGTACTATGTACAGTTAGACAGTACTATGGAAATGCTGACCTCTGAGGTTACAGCATCAGTGACTGGCCTCCACTGTTATTTCATGCACTGGTCACAACTGTGTGAGCCAGGCAGTTCAGCTGGGTTTCAGTCTACATCACTGCCAGTTTATCTAGCCCCTCTTCAGTTTGTCTATAAGGATATAGTGTCAGAAACCTTGCAAAAGTCAAGAAACAAAATCCACTGCTCTTCCTGCATCTACCAAGCTAGTCATCTTGTAGAAGGCTTTCAGGTTGGTTAAACATAATTTCATTATCTTATTTTCTTATCAATTTGTTATAATATTCTACTTTTTATATCTTATTTTGATATCCTACTATGATCATATACACTACTTTGAAGACTCTTACGTAAAAAAATAATCTTGATAGCACCAGGAATGAGTCTTACAACTGAAAGACTGCCTAGACTTCCAAATGCAAAGGTTTTTTTTCTTTTGGTGTTAACAGATGTCAGGTTATCATCTGTATATAAATACAGTAATTCCTATGGCTATAGCAAGGCTTAAACACTTAGTGTTTAGCTGAACAGAATGGAAGACAACTGGAAAGTATTTTCTCCCTTTTTGGCAATCTTTAGGATGTGTTACTTTTCTGTTAAAATAAAGGGACTGCGAGAAACAATGGTGTATGTTTAATATCCATTTTGAGTTGTAGATACTGGCTGTTCGTGTCTCTGTTATTGCTAATCAGAGCTGCATGGTTAATTTCCCCATAAGTCACAATGAATATTTACACTGGAATGTGTCATTGTCCTAAATGAATTTAAGGCTGCTGTCTCTTGCCAACAGGACATGTTTCAAGAGACATCTGTTTATCCTCAGAGTCTGGACAGTAGGGAAAAAAAGAGCCGAGGGAACCATTCTACACTTTCTTGTGGGCGCTGTATATAAGTTAGAGGGTTTTTTTTCAAATGTTCTTCCAGTCACTAACGCTGCTGCAACTTCAGTAGTAGCAGAGGTATAAGGATACTGGCACAGGTTGCAGCCACTGTCTCCCAACCTTTATTCACTTCAGGGCTGGGTATCTGCTGTTTGAATCTACTGGCCTGGCTTTCAGTGCTGCTAATATTTGGCTCTAAATAATGCTGTACAGCTGTGAAACCGTCTTCAAAACTGTCAGTGTGTTGTGTAGGCAAAGTCATGCTGTGTCAAGCAGAGCTGGATGATTGTGCAATAGGTTGACATTTTAAGTTCCTTTTCAAATTTTTAAATAAATTTGTTTCTGTTGTATTGAGGCCCCTTCCATGATAGCTCTGTGCATGCTTTGTTTTTCTTGAAACAGAAGTAGTAGTATGTTGGAAGTGTTTTAAATTTGACAGCATTCTTTTTTTTGTTTCCAATTTCTCTCCAATTGCTTATGTTTGTGTCATTAGGATTGAAAAGTAAACTGATTGAGGGGGGAGAGCCAGCTTGTTATGAGTGTATTCAATACTTGAGGTGGGCAACTTGCAGTGATGATACTGCAAATAATTGAGCCATTAACATTTATGGAAATGATATTCTGTTCAATGTGCTCATTACACTTTATGAATAGGTAAATGTTTTAATGTATTAATTTTTAAGCCAGTTTTTCTAGCTCTGGTTTTACCTCCTAGCTGGTGAGGCCACATTTAGGATGTGAGCATGAGAGTTAATTCTCCTTGGCCCATTCATTACACAGTGCCTCCCATGAATCAGCATAAGTGTAGCAGAGATGAGAACCACAGTACTGCAGGCTGTACAACAGCTCAGGAAATATGTCTGCCTGAATTTCCCCTGAAATTTTGGTCCCGTACCGTGCTCTTGTCTAACATATCCTAGTTGTTGGGGGCTGAGATGATGTTACATGGGATGGGTGCTGTGTTCAAACACTGTCAAGGGTACATTCTCACTACACATGTCTTTTGTAGTCAGAAAAGTGCATCTTGGGACCCATTCTGATGAGAGGAATTTGATAGTAGAAGATTACGACGAGAAAAGGTAGCTATCTTGCATTGAAAGTGTTAAAGCATGTTTTTAAATACTGAGGGATAGTAGATAGCTAGGACAGATCAATTCATTATGGAGGTCTAGGGGAAGATTCTTGCTGCAGTTATAATTATATTTGATGACCTCAGTGGAGGTAAGTTTGTACCCTCTGTTGTCATTGAGTGTGGATGTGCTCATGTGCATAAATATGACAGAATACACTTGTAGGAAAAATGCGTTAGATAAACTAACCACAGAAGGTGGAGCCCTGCTGTCATAATGATTTAAAAGAAAAGTGATGTATAGAAAATGCTGAATGCCTGTTGCAGGAAGTTTTTTGAACCCTTTTCTATGCTTGGAATATGTTTCCTAAATAGAGCTACTATCTCTTTTGACCTGCAAAGCCTATCTCAAAGTATTAGGCCTTGCTTTCTTGCTCTCTCACTCACTCTTCCTTTCTTTCATCTACATCTACATGAGCATATTATTTATCCTTTTGAAGGATTCATGAAAAGAATGCATCCATGCCCGTTTGTTCTGCCCTGAAGGAAAAAGCAATAAATGCATAAATGATGTTACTTTACATTGAGGAACTGTGAAGAATTGAAAAACATCTTATCAAGTGAGTGCACTGGAATTTGATTGGAAAAAAATAGTATCTGTAAACTAAAAATGAAATTAGCCAAAGGTGTAAAGTCTTAATTCAACCTGAGCTTAGATATTTAATGTTCACCTGGGGAGGTTGTTTCTGCTTGTGTGCTGACAGGACCGAGACCTTATGTGGAGCGAAATGGGTGTGCCCAGTGCACCCAGGACAAACAGGATGGCAATGATTTTAGCCACCTACAGGAAAGTTTTGAGCCAGTCAGCTTTGATCATATTGCTGTTTTCAATAGGGCAGTGTTAGAGTGATTCTATATAAAGAGACTCTTCTTATAAAACATGAAAAGTGATTTATGAACAATGTAAAAAGAGGATTTTCTGTGCCTTTTTCTCAATGTATCATGTGAGAGAAAGTGTAGAAGTAGGGTTTTGGGGGGTTTTACATAATTAAAAAAAAAAAAAAAGAGATCTTTGGGCAGGTGGAGAAAGAGGGACCTGATTCCTGGTTTTTCTTTTAATAGGAATGTCTTTATTTCCAGAATGTAATTTCAGTAGAATTAGGGGGTAGAGCCTAATAGGAAAGTATTTTTTTGTAAAAAGAAGTGTCAAATAAGCTTTGTATATTCCTCTAACACTGAGACTGAACATGCGCTTTGGATAACTGGTGTCCAGTAAGCATTCATCCACCTCGAGTGTTTAAGTAGCATGTGAGAGGCTGTAGTGTGCTTTTTTTGGCTCCTTAAAATGGCCGCTAGGAAGACTGGTGAAGCATTCACCAGGAGAATAGGTCTGAGGGGTGTCATGGGTATTTAATGGGAAAAGTAAGAAAGTCCTGTAATGTCTGAAACTCTTAGGGCTTCACTCTATAGGACTAAAGGATGCAAAATATGGCAGCATGACGACAGTCTTCTTGCAAGTCACCTTTGAGAGGGAGAAAGAAAGGGAGAACTCAATGCAGTCAAGGAATGGGAAGCCAGTTTCAAAGCCTAGTGATTTATCCTGAAGAGCAGACTGTCATTTTAAGCAGCCTCGAGCCAGGCTTGTTTTGAGGACCTGCTATTTTGTCTTAATCCCAGTATTTTAATTCTTTTTTCATAAGCAGTATCTAGGATATGAACTTTGAACATGTTTTGCCTGATTGCTGTAGGACAGGTGTACAGATAGGGTTGAATAAATGCCGTGAAAATGTTGTAGTCACAAAACGGCTATAGATGTCCTAATTCCAGACACTCAGCATTATATATTAGACAGCAGCTCTGCTCAAACAGTAAAAGAACACGTCACTATATATCCCCGTCAGATTAAAAAACTAATTTGAAAAGATTAATGTATTCCATTCCTGTTAGCCTGAATCAGATACCGCTGTGCCTACAGCAGCACTGCCTCCTGATTATTGAATTTTTATGGCCTTGTAATTAATTGCAGATTCCCTGTTTTGTTCTATTTCTTTTTCTCTGACATTTTAATTTCAACAAAAAGCAGCGGTCTCCATGCAGCCTCTCTCAGGAGATCCTAATGGCCTATAAAACAAAATGACTTATAGATATGGCACCCACTTCAGTTGGCTAGCGATTGTTCGAAACCTTGCTGATCACGCGGAATTTAATTTTTTCCCTTCCTCTATTGTACTTATTTCTTGTCGATTAAATTGCATCTCCAGTGTCCTGACTAACAAATGGATGGTAACAAAGTGCTACCCTTCCGTAATATATTACTGTTGCCACATGCAAATTTTTTCTTAAAAAATTGCAGTTCATTTTATCTAATTATAAATGAATAAATGACTCTTGCACATGAATAGAATATTCAGTCTTTGACTCTGCATGTGAGAATTTTATGTTCTGGTAAATCATTTAGATTTATTATAGATTTAAAGAATCAAATGTGTTTTAGATTCATTTTGCATTTTCTGTTTCCTCCTTCTCCCCAAAATACTGGAATGTGCAAAAATGATTTATTTCTGTGCTGTAGAAAGGCATGTTAGCATGACTTGCCATCTCCCAGTGAAACTCGTGGAGTTACTGAAGGCTAGTAGGAGTGAATTATTGTTATTTATGTTACAGTAGTGCCTTGAGATCAGAACTCCATTTTTCTGGGCACTGTACCAACACATAATAAAAGAACATCTTTGCCCAAAAGAGTTTATAATCAAATGAAAGCATCGTCAAAGGGAGGGCTGCAGGTGCGTTGTCTTGTAAGGGAGGAAAGGGTGGTAGGGATTGGCAGTGCCAGTGCATTGGGGGATGTCAGGAAAGGCTGTTGTGGTGCTGGGGAGGCTCTAGTCCAGCAAAGGGCTGACCGTGTGGGGAGCAGGGATGACGAGATGACAAAAACCTGGGATTGCCATAATGCATCCTGCAGAGGTGTCGTAGACTGGTGTAAGTGTCATTTCTGCTCTCTGCTCTGTCCGCACCTTCCCGGGGTGAAGCTGGCTCAGTCGATCTTCATGTTACACCTGTTGGGCTGAGCCGTCATTTCATTAGCACATTCCTTCACTGTGCTCCCAGGAGTTCCTGGGCAATGTCCCCTCTCAGCGGTGAAGTACTTGTCAAAGTGGTGGGGTGTGAGGTGGCTGCTGGTGTAGCAGGGCTGTCTGAGAGCTGCTGATGAAGAGCTTGCATGAACTGATTTCAAGGCAGCCAGCTGAAATGTTTGTAATCTGACCGCAGCAGCACTAAGCTTGGCATTGGATGTGAAACCTGCTTGCAAAACAGAGTGCATCAGCCTCCACGCTGCTAAAACAAGGCTGTTCTTAGATTAGCTTAAGTCTAGTTTTCCACAGACATACCTATCTCGTAACAATGTCTGAAAATTGTGAAGGTATGGTGACCACAGCAAGTGCTCAGCTGTGCATACCCTGTTGCAGAGAAAGGAATGTCTCCATGCTAAGCTTGTAGCCTTCTCCTCAGGCTTGTAAATTAGATGTAAAGGCATGTGTGGGTGAGTGGAGTGACAAGAAGTTACTGGTCCGATTCAGCATGTATTATCTTTTCAGTACAAACTTATCTAAATGGTAGCACTTAGGAGGATAGTCAATGCTGACTGTAAATTCCTACTGTTCTCACACTAGAAGTCCCTATAATAATAAAAAGATGGTTTTGCTGGATCGGAGTCTTGCTGCTGCTTTCAGCTCCCTAACCAAAATGCAGGCAGTGATCTTTTCATGGCTATTGCAAAATTATAGAGAGAATTCCTGACAGGGATGGAAATAGTGTATTTCTAAGAGGAGCAATATCTATTTTCCAACATCTCTCCTCTTTCATGGGTATGTGTAATTCAAACAGACAAAAAAATCCCTACCAACATACTCTTCCCAAATTTAGGAAAGAATAGTTTAGACGAAACAGCCCTAGTAAATGTTAATATGACCTTTGCTCCTCTGCTGTGCTGCCTTTTCGTGAGATATCAGAGCAAAAGCTATTCTGCATGTTCATCGTGCTAAAAAAGGACTTCCTCTTCCTTCCATCTCTGTTCCTAATCAAACCTATCTGGACTGTCATCCTTTACCTGGAGTGTGCCATCCAGTTTGTTTGGGCATCTGAATGGTGGCAGGAGCCTCGGCTGCCCCGTTCTGCAGATTGGGTTGTTATGATAATGTGCAGTGGTCTTGACCTGTATTAAAAAGATATGTTCAAGAGATTGCCTGATGTCTGTGAACACCCAGAGAAGCAGTTAAATTTTAAATTTTATTATTTAACTTAGGTTAATATCGAGTATAAAGAAGCGCTTTCTTGTTCAGTGTTCAAGTTGAAAATGCTGTTTGCATGGTACATGGCTTGAATGGGCTCTAGCTAAGAAACTCTGGAAAATGCATTTGTACTAGTGAAAAATCTCCTGTCTGCTGACAGTTCCTTTCCCTCTTTCAGCCTGGAAAGAACAGCATTCATGAATGGGCAATTTTTTTTTTTTTTTTAGGCTGACATATTTAAGAGTTAAAATCTGTGCTAATACATTAGATATTAGGTGGTATCTAATTCAGATGCATTTAAATCTTTTTCCTAATTTATTAGTGCAAACGAAACATCTAAAATACCATCTGTGAACATATAGATGTTCTTTTATTGTGTTGAAAAAAAAAGGCACCATCAGGAGTCGGCTTACCCAGACCTGGATAGCAAGCTCAATTCAGTAGTTTAAATGAGGTATTCCTGTGTTTATGTACTGCCTTCCAAACATAGGTGTAGAAATAGCGTGATTACATTTGCTTCTGGCTGTTTATATTTTAAGAAATGCTTTATCTTCTGTTGTCATTTTATCAAGCTTTAGTTCTGCTGTTTGGTACTAGGAATGTGCATAGAGAAAAAAAAAGATACAGGAATAGACTGGTGGATTGGGAGCTCCCTGACTGTGGCTACATGTGATGTTGCCATAAGGATTTAAGCAGGTATGTGCTGCAAAACTGAGCACAAGAAAAATGTTTCTGGATCTATAAAGCTTTCATCCCCCAGTGCACTTAAACATCACTTATTTATTTGTGCGGTTTGCAGCAGAAATTTAACACCTTGTACTGGTTTTAACCAGACTGTACCAGAACTGGTATCTAAAGAATTGCATCACATGGAAGAAAGTATAACCAGCAATTATTTTTGTGAATGGAGAAACAGTAAACCTAGATTCTAGCTCTGATTCCTTTGAAATTGTCTCTGTTGAAAAATGGGTTTTCCAGACTATCTAAGGCAACTTGGAGTGTTTTGATTTATCTTTCTCTGATTCTTTGCTTTATGAAGAAGTTTGGTATGTCTGTATGGTGGAAAAAACAAGAAGAATCCTGGTTAGGAAGGACTGCGGTGTTCTTTGATTTAGTTCTTCTTTTACCAAGGTGATTTCTCCTTTTCTAATTTGTAAGGAGAAAAGTGCTCTAGACCCTATAATTTTCACATGGGATTTGGTGTATTTTTCCATTTCAAATAGTTTAGCACATCTCTTATGAAAGTAAGAAATCCCAGTGCTCTTTCTGCATTAAAGGTGCTATTAAGTTCAGATGTGACAAAGCAAAGATTAAAGAAATGTAAGAGGAGAGAGCAGTTAGGGGAGAATGACTATTGACTTAGTCATTGATATCTTTTAAGCTCAGTGGATTTGGATTAGGTTTTCTGACAACCTGTGTGTTCCAATAGTTTTGTCAGAGTCTGAACTCTCCTACAAGAAAACAGTAACCCCACCTGAGTCATTAAAACTATGGGTTTTCCCAGGACATGACACAGAAACCATAGTGGGTGAGGGGCACTGAGAGACTAGGTTGTATAAAAAGGAAGAGGCGTTATGTGGTTATGAGGAGGACAGAGGGATCTGACCTTCTAACATCAGATTTATTTTTCAAAAGAAAGATTCAAGCTGATATTACAAAGAATGGGAAAATATTTTCAAAATATTTTCTTCCAAACGCTGTAACTGAAGGATGTTAAGTATATTATGTAGGTTCTTTCTGGGCATGAGTTAATTTTGCACACTGGAGATGAGCTATGGTGTTAGGAAAGGTATTTCAATTTACCCATGCTATAGTCTAGAGGTAGTTAAAGCTTGAGCAAGTGTTTCTTTCCTTAGAGCAAATTATGCTGTAACTTCAATCTGTGCAAAACTAGAACAACAACTTCCAGCTCCTGGCTGTTATCTTGGTGTAAGTGAAAGAAATATTTGGCACTGCTTGCAAGAGTTGTTCTTTGTTTTCAGCTCACTTGACCTGCCTTTGCATCATGTTTTCTACATATGTAGAGTTAAAACTGGGTTTAGTTTATAGTGGGGATTAATGAATTTTAAAAAGGCTGAATTTACCTAATTTGAGCATGTTACCATAACACTTTATATAAATCCTTTCATCTGACGGATTTTATTTCTGTAAATTGTGGATGGTATTATTTTTCCTAGTGTAAAGAGTATGCAAGTAAATTTGAAAAGATAAATGAGCCTTTGCTCTCCAATATAATTTCTCTACAATCCTATCTCTTATTTATACATTCAGAAAATAGACAAAATGGTATGTTTTGGCTTGCAGAGCCTTCAGAGTGTATAAATAACATGTATTATTGCCTATAAATTATATTGGAGTGCGGATGCTCATTCATCTTTTGAAATTTATCTCCATAGTTTAGTGTTCCCAGCACAAACGCTTGAAACCAATCTGGCACGTGCAGGAAGTGATACGTTGCTGTGCCCGGAAAACGGCACTAAGGGAAGCATCGCTCAAAAACTTGACTGTGACATGTACTCTGTTTGCTGCCACACCCACGAATGCAAGTTTCTCTAACCAAAGGGACTGAAGTTTTTGTCCTCTGATTATTATGATATAGCCATATTTCAGGTTGTCAGGTCCAGAGCTGTTGATTTCTGTGAACACCTTTGCAGCGAAAGCCACATAAATTAGGACCTGTACAGCCAGTTAGGAACAAGTGTGCTTTCTTGCTACCATTTGCTTCTCCTATTGCTAGTAATTTTATTATTTGCATCACCAGTTCCTGTAGGATGACTGAGTCTTTAGGCAAGGTTTACTCCAGAAGCCGCATTAGGTTAAAAATTACCTGTGCATCTGAAATAAAACGTATTAATGTTCCTCTTTTAGAAATAGAGCCAAGAAGACCGAAACACTGCAAGATAGTTACAGAGTGTGAATAGGGATAGAGGTGTTGGAAAGTGTCTTTTGCAAGGGATTACAGAAGTGTGAGAGCTGCATCTGGAAATAAGATTTTGTGAGGCATAAGAAGTTGAGTCTTGAGGGAGGAACCAGGCGCAACTTCAGGGGCATTTCAGCAGACTTGGGTAGAGGCATACTGATGTGCCTTTTCCTCTCTGCCCTACCTACCCACCTTTCACCCATCAAAATGCCTTTAGGCAAAATATGCAAAAATCCCTTATACTCCCTGGTGGCTGCTGGCATGCCTACTTGTGAAAAGTCCTTTGGCAGATTCTGCCACTTTCATGTTGCTCAGGTTTGTTGAGGTTTTCTCCCAATAGGAGTTGGAAACCTGCAAAAGGCATGGAATAGATCCTGCTGACTTGTGGCTGCTTTGCCTTGCCAAAGCGTAGAAGGACTGGACGTGAATGCTGCATGCAGGAGGAATATGTGGCCCTTTGGTAGGAAACGTAACGATGGACAGCCCGACAGGAGGTGCAGGCAGGGGTCTCTGAAGTGGTGAAGGTGTGGATTTCCTGGTACCCACAAGCCTCAGAAAAGACCAAATCTGGGTTTATCAGAATAGGTGAAACACAGGTATAAGAAGGTCCCTGCAGGTGACAAAAGGGAAGTTTGGTATGGAAATTGGGAAAATTCAGAGCTAGACAGAGTAGTGCGTTTGTATGTCATTCTGTCCACTTAAACACTCACATATCTATGCAACCTTTGCAGACTGCCTAGGTTCTGCATCCACTCAGGTCTTGTCTTAGACCTTCTTGAAATGTTATTGCCTCTCAGAGGTTGTCAAACTACTTGTTTTGTGGTGTAGCTACTTTAATTTTGTGAGCAGAGAGAAGTTCAGGGTGATTGAGATTGAGACTCCTATGGGAATCCTGTGACAATACCATTTTTCGGCAGCCAAATGCTCTTAAAAATTGCCCCATAGCTTATGAATTGAGACAGAACTTCTAGTTTTAGCATTTTTCAACCCGTAGATAATACTGCTTCTAAATTTCTTTTATTTTCACCATCAAGCTCCAATGATACCCTTTATCCACATACATGGCCTGCTTCCTGCCCAAGGCAGAATGAAGAAATTGCTCAGGAAACACACCTCCCTGAGTAAACCCTGTGGACTATATGTGTACTGTCTTGTTTTTAAATACTCTAAATGCAGATGTAAGTGTTTTATCGATTCTTAATCCCTCCCCAGTACACTGCTCTATTAATAACAAATGCAACAATATGTTATAAATACTCAGAACACCAATGTGTTAGCATAAAACCAGCAATAAATTCCCATCCATCGCATAAATTGAAAATCCCTAGTAGTGTGCTCTGCAATTTGCTCACACTAAGGGCAATCAAGAACCATACATAATGTAAAGGCGCTGCTGCGAGTAGCCAAAACATGCACCATAATTTCATTTTGTCTTCAGAAGCGCTGATATTTGAAAAGGTTCCTGAAGAAGTTCTTGGCGGAGAGTAACCTAAAAGAACCTGCTACAGTTTAGCACTGCAGCCTGGATGTAATGGTGTGTTTCAGAGTAGGAAACAAAAGTTATGACTATGTTAATAGGTTTATACTTTCTCCATCTTGTGTTAAGATATGGAATTTATCCTCTAGTCACATGAGAAATTTCTGTTAAATGAAAGCAGACAGATGGAGTTGCACCAAACATTAAAGTTTCTCATTTTAAATAAGGATGACATGGTTAAATTTAATAATAGAATTTCTGTAAGTGGCTGATCTTGGACAGTTGAAAGTGGGAATAATGAAATTCAATGTAATGTAATGACACAGACAGGTTTGGGCATTTGACAATTCCTGTGTCTGTTTATCTGGTGCATAATGTCATTCGTTTCCCAGTTGAAAATGCTCAGCTATCTACACCTCCCTGTGTTTGGCTGAGACCTTCTGTATACTTGGCTGTTACACTGCTCTCACTTATGACTGCATTAGAGCAGTTCAGTTTCTGTGTGTACAGTGAATTAATCCAGAGTGGGAGCGGTGTAAGAACTGAGTCAGCCAAATGCAGCTCCTATGCTTTGTAGTGTCTTGGACATCTCACTTTGGTATCTGATACTCTGGGATGCCCATTGGTGGGCTGGTTGTTGTGCAGTGACTGTAGCCTCTTACTGTGGTCCCCCTCATGTTTCTGAGTACCTCTTTCTGAGGTACCACGCTTGCCAGAGATATGTGTTACCTTCAATGTGGTCACTGCATCACACAATGGGTCAGGTTGGAAGGAACTGCAGTGGGTGACTCTGGTCCCACCTCTTTGCTTAAGCAGAGTCGTTCCAGAGCACATGGCACAGGATTGCATCTGGACAGTTCTTGAATATCTTCAGAGAGGGAGACTCCACACCTTCTCTGGGCAATCTCTTCCAGTGTGCGGAAGAAATTCTTCCTCACGTTCAGGTGGAACTTCCTGTGTATCAGTTGTTGCCTGTTGGTTTTTGTCCTCTTGCTTGGCATCACTGAAAAGAGCCTGGATCCATCCTCTTGACACCCTCCATTCAGCTATTCATAGACATTGATATGGTCCCCTCTCAACTGGTCAATTGGTTGGTAGCAATATACTCTTTCTGGTTTTGTTTGTATGTAGCAGGATCCTGGCAGTATGCTCAAGAGATGGCCATTACAGAAGTAAAGAGTATTGTTACTTGTAAATTCTTTAAATTTGGATGTATTGTTTAATTTCTCTGGAATATGTAGTATGGGGATGATAGTTTTAGAGTTTGATGACCTTATATCTGGTGTGTTTAGTTTTTGTTGCTCTGAATTTATCATTCTCCGTGGTGCACATGTGCATTCTTTGTCCAGATGCAATGTCATCATGACGGAACTTTGGAGCCTTTGCTGTTCTTTAGAAATAGATTAAACCCCTTTTTCATTCTTTAGGGTAATTTTCTTTTTACAGGAAGCACAAAGCTGTTGTTTATTAGAGGTTGTGTAAATAGATGGTAACATTACACCTTCAAACCCAGGCCTACTGTTGTTGTGTTGCCATGGTACCTAAAAACACTCAAGAGATGGCCAGCCTAATTCTGCCGTTGCTGGTCATGGCGCTGGCACTGATGGAGCAGTTTTATTATGAAACTGGAAACAGACCCTTTTCTGTGGTCCTCTGAGCAGTATTCAGATGGAAGGAGAAAGGAAGCAATTTGCTGCATTTTGTGAATTTACTAAACAAGTGGAACAGATAGACTTGAGAGCTGTGGTTGAACCAAATGGGTCAAGGAAGGGCTTTATTACTATTTTGCAGGCAATAGCACTCTATGTCCTTACAGTTACATGAGTGGAAAACACATTCCCATGGGGTAGAAATGTTCTCTAAACTATAGTGTGTACCTGAATTGCTGTTGTATAAAAATGCTGCAATAGGGTTACAGGAGCTAAAGATCCCCTGTGTCAGGAATGAAACCCAAGAGGAAATATATAAATACGAATAATTCCAGTTGTAAGCGTACTATTTAAATGGAAATCCAGGTTTAGTTCTATTTTGTGTCTGGCCACCATTATTACTATGGTAGTTTCTGCAGCTCAAACAGTGTAATTTTAATACAACATGCATTAGTTGTTAGTGGAAGACTCTTAAAGCACTGTACAATTTTCTTTTCTTTTTGAATAAGTATTTTAATGTAGAAGTAGATTGATTCATAATTCTGTTAAGCCAATTTCTTTAGGACAAGTGTTACTGAAAGCAGCCTTTGACTCAAACTGTTTCAGGTGATATGTGAATGAGAAAGTCCTCATCTCAAACAGAAACTATTACATGGTAATTTTTACAAGCTCTTGTAGCAAAGGTGCAGATATAACCAGACAGTATTTTAGAAACATTTCTGGACATGCTTGATGTATACCAGCAATGTTTGGTACTGTACCAGGCTGAGATGTTTGTGGATATCTTTGTTTTGAGAGCCAATGCCCCTCTTCTCATAAGCCAGCATCCCCACCTAATCTAACTTTTCAAAAAAGAGTCATAAATCTGAGTCCTTAGAAGCCAGCTGGGGATACCATAAAGCATAATCTTTTATTGCAGGCAGGATGAGACTGTTGAAACTAGTCTGTTTCACTGTTAACGTTCTCGAAATAGCTTGCCATTAGACCAATAAAATGTGTGAAAATGGATCTCTAGTCAAAAGGCACCTGTTAGAAAGGAAAAGGTGAATCTGAAGTTTTGCAAAACTCACCAGTAACATAATAGCTTTTCTTGGGTGATTGTTTCTTTGGTTTTTTTTTTTTTTGATTTGTTTTTTCACTGTGTTATCTACTATGTAATATGGATGATAGCTAAGGTTGTCTCATATTCCTACTTCTAAATATTGGTCATTTGTGGATTTGACAGTGGTTGGAAAAAGGGAATTCAGGTGTGAAATGACTCAAGGCAGTGATTCACACTTGTGAAATATTAGCTAACTGTAAGTAATTTCAGAATATGTGAATGCAACTGCAAGTTTTTGCAGTAGAGATAAAAATGCTTTGGGTAGTGGCTGAAAATGCAGTTTATCTTCCTTTTGCCTTCTCAGAGCTTCCTGGATTTTAGGCTGGGTTTTTTTTAGTTTGGTTGGGGTTTTCTGGTCATTTTTGGAGGGGAGGGTGGTACTGGTAGTGGTGTTCTTTTGTTTTCATTTGTTTGTTTGTGGATTCTGGGGGGTTTTGTTAGTTTTGTTTGTGGAGTGTGTGGTTGTTTCGACTTAAACTTCTGTGTGATTGTCTAACTTGTTGCATTATGTCGGCAGTGTATTGCTCTCCTGGGAAGACTGGGATGCAAATTTTCTATTGAGCTACTTGAGTGCAGTTCAGAATAGCAGTCTCATATATAAAGGTCCATCACATACACAATCCCAGCAGGAAAAAAGAGCATCATATGCCACCATGCACAGTAGTGGTGTGACCATCTTTATGCCCCAGCTGGTCCAACTGGCATTGGCAGTTCTGCCCTCTAATTGAATGGAGATGGAACTTGCCCCGTGTATCTATTTATTCTTCACCCTGACTGGTATGTATGAGATAAGCTGCCTTCTCAGTACTGAAAGGTCTTGCCTAGTGAGATTTTGTTGAAAAGTCATTGTGTAATTATTACTGAAATGTGAGAGAATGTTGGATCACTTGGATATTGTCAGAGGCAGGAGACATCTGGATCTCCACATCCCACTCATGGGACTGCACCACGCTGCTAACATTAGTAAGTTTGTCTCCTCCTTTCTTTATTTCCTGGGTCAGGTGTAAGTTTCTGTCATCTGTCTCTGGTAACTTGTCTTTCATACTTCATGATAGTTAAAGGAAATATTTCTTTTACCTCCTGGTATTTCAAACAATTGAGGAGAAAGCAGCTCTCTGTCAGGCTGACTATAGTCTGTCACTTCTCAGTTTATCATGTACCTTTTTTCAGTTCAGTAGTCTCTGATTCTGTGTCTGGGCAGATGCAGCATTCATTTTACACTTCCAAATGAGGTGAGATAGTCTTTGGGTACTGCAGTTTAGTCAAGGGATCTGTAGCAAGTGGCCTAGATTATCAGTCTTTAATTTGTTCTTCTCAACCTGTTAGTGTGTGTTGATGATAGCTGCTGATGGCTTTGACAAGCTGGCATCCATGGCTATTCAGCCTGATTTTAGGCATCGTGGAAAAACAATATAAGATCTATATTTACCTTGCTCTCTCTATTTCAAATATCACTGGAAAGCATGTGCTGCTATAACATTTAGACTCTCAGATAAACTACCTGTTGCAATTTTTAGGCCCTTTGGGTGTGTAAAAGGAATAGCAAGAAAAGAAATTGAAGCCCAGCAATAATATGTGACAATAGTTATGATGACTTCACAATATAAATACTTTCTCCTTTTAAGGACCCATAAATTGCATCAAGATAACTGTGTAGTCTCCTAACTGTCTTTTGCACAGTTCAGATTGAATGCCAAGAAAAAAAAGCAGCACACGGTTAAAGCTGAAATACTCTTTTTAAAAAATTATCCTTCCCAAATTTGCCTGAGTCTATATTCTATTAATTTAACTATCCTAAAATGTTTTGTGATATGCGCCATGCTTCTAAACTGTGTAAAGGGAGATGCTCCCCCAGGCTTTCATGGAAATTATGTTTATAGTACATGCTCCTGTTTTCTTCTCATTCCCTTAAGCAGAAAGGTCCTCACTGGTACATTTTCATTGGCAAAAATGTATACATCATTTAAGTCATTACAGGTCGACTGCTCATTTGTTACAATAAACTATATCATCCTCGCTAGGAGGCCAAAGAGAGCCTGTAGCCATGAATATACATCTTCCTGGGGTAACTCAATTCAAAGCAGCAGCATGCCACAGTAAAGTATTACTTAATTTATACTGCTAATGTTTAACATTGATTCTGTGTGGGAAAATAAAGCCCAACACATTTTGAGAACCTACATCATTAAGGTTTAATAATTTAGACCTAGTTAATGTGATAATGAATTTACTGACAACTAAAGTGCAGTTTCAGTACTTACATTTCTAGAAATACTTACTCTGAAACTAGGTTTTCTAGGCAGAAAATGTATATTATAGGATTGTTTCTGTAATTTACCCATCCTCAGCCTCTTAAACCAAAGCAAAAAATTTATCTTTAGGTGTATTTACTAACTAGTGGAAGGCAATGCTTCTTTCGTTCTGTACATCTATTAAACTATGCACTACTAATAGGGTTTAATAAGGGATTTGTGTGTTTTAAAAACTTCTTAATTGATGGAAGCTACTTAATGTTTTTAAAATGTAGCAGAGAGAAAGCTGTTATTGTGGTCCCAAGTGCAACACTTTGCTGCTGTGAGCTCCAGACTTGCATACAGGGAAAAGCAAACTCTCTCTGTTGCATCCCGCCACTACCCTGTCCCAATCAGGGCTGCTGCCACTACTATTAGGTTGTCCTGCATCACCACTGAAACTCCTTGACAGAATGATATGTAGGTCATTTCCAAAGCTCTCGTAGGAGGAGGGGGTATTTATTTTTTAAATCTGACATTGTGTAGTCCCCCTACCTCTCCCTCTGACCTTCCTGTGTCGCTGTGCAGACTGCAGCCATCTTCTACTGCCCCTGTGGGTGTCTTATATCAATCAGGCTTCCTTTCAAATGGCTAAAATAATGGGTGTCCTCCATGCGTCCGAATGTGTCAAGGCTTCTGCGATATAACTCGAAGCAGGAGTCAGGGGCACTCAGCACCTTGTGGGAGGTACTTACTCAGCAGCTTGCTGGATTTGGCCTTGTTGCAGGATGTTTCTGAATATCCTTTGTATAGTCACCTTGGTTTTATTGTACAACACTGCTATAGGGAAGACAAAGGGAAGCTGGGTGTTCTGTTAGCAGGGTTTTCCCACACCCCTTTTCTCTCCATTTTGCTAGAAGTGACAGCAGAGTGTTTGGTTGGTGTTTGTGTTGGGGGGGGGGCTGTGTATTATTGATCTTTCAAGCTTTAGTAAGTCTTGGATCTGACACAGTCCATCGCTTACTTGAAGTTTATAGCTCAAAAGCCATTATGTGTTATCATGAACAGACGTGTATTGCCTGACAGTGTCTTGGATCAGATTAGAGAGAGCATGAACCCTTACACTGGGTTTCACAGGGACACCTGTAGTTTTGGGTTCTGGTCAGAGAATTCAGTGTCCATCCTGAAAGAATTTCCAGGGGCTCAAAATAGTGGTGTTATGTTTTCTGGTGTGTTGTAGGTGTGAAATCAGGTTAATGAGATGTTTGAGTGTTCCAGTTTTGTCCAGGAGAGGGCAGTTCACATTTGTCCTCGACAGACAATTATTCTGTTCCTTAAGTATGTTATTATTAGCAGTATGGCTGATCTGGATTAGAAAAAGCACACATAATTTTCTTGCACAGTTTTGTATTTCTCCAGACATATTCCTGATTTCAGATTAGGAACAGAAGGTAGCATAGACACGTACAATTGTTTTCCTGGTGGTTCTTTCAATTTGCACCCTCGACAAGAGATTTTTTCTCTTGGCATACATTTGATCACCATTTTCTTTCCACTCCCTGTGTAATTTGCTGTATCAAGGTTTTCATCTTTTGGCTAGAAGGCTGTCCCATGATGCATTCAATGTGGTAGAGTCTGATTCTTGATTCTTAAAGCAATATAAATAATGAAATTTGAAAGGAGAACCTTAGTCTTGCAAAACAGCCTTTACATGGGAGTCTTTTGTGTTTAAATTGTGGTGTGAGTCCAAACAGATGTACAGACCATTTAGATAGGTGTGATCATAGTATCATTAAGGTTGGAAAAGATCTCAAAGATCGTGTTCAACCATTATCCTAACGCTGTGCAGTCTGTCACTAAACATTGTTCCTTAGTGCCGCATTTACACATTTTTTAAAAACCTCCAGGGGTGGTTATTGAACCACTTCCATGGGCAGCCTGTTCAAATGCTTAAGCACCCTCTTAGTGAAGAAATTTTTCTTAATATCCAATCTAAACTGCCCCTGGTGCAACTTGAGGCCATGTCCTCTTGACCTGTCACTTGCTACCTGTGAGAACAGACCAACCCCATTCTCACTACAACCTCCTTTCAGGCAGTTTTAGAGAACAATAAGGTCTCCCCTGAGCTGCCTTGTGGTGGTTGGTAAATAAATTAGTAGCTTAAGGACAGGGTGAATGGATTGGCTC
Organism: Oreocharis arfaki; assembly: GCA_013398015.1. Taxonomy (NCBI): domain Eukaryota; kingdom Metazoa; phylum Chordata; class Aves; order Passeriformes; family Paramythiidae; genus Oreocharis; species Oreocharis arfaki. The sequence continues at coordinate 184,844 of VZRR01008444.1, read as the reverse complement.
CTCCCAAGGTTCTTTGTTCTTTCATAAATTGCATATTCCCCTTTTTGTTATTGCTATGGATTTTGTACCATCCCTTCCCTTTCTTCCCTGTGTGTCTCCCCTTCCGGATTGTTCTCCCCTCCCACCTCTCCCCTTGTCCCCCGTTCCTGGCCACTCCTTCGGGTTTCCCCTGTT
>VZRR01008444.1:2898-184396 GCA_013398015.1 Oreocharis arfaki | reverse complement strand
CCACCGCCGCGTCGAGGAGCTGATGCTTTGCCGGGGCGCGAATGCTCCGAGCGCCTTTGACGCTCCCGGGAAGGACATGGCCTGCCATGCCGCTGCCAGGGCGCCACTTTAAAAATCTTTTACAACACTGCCTCCTCTCCAGGCTAAACACCCCTGGTTCCCTCAGCTGCTTCTCATAAATCTCGTGCTCCAGACCCTTCCCCAGCTTTGTTATTCTTCTCTGGACACTCCAACATCTCAGTGTCTTATAATGAGGGGCGAAGAACTGGACACAGGATTCAAGGTGTGGCGTCACCACTGCCAAGTACAGGAGGAAAATCACTGCCCTGGTCCTGCTGGCCACACTCTTTTTGATACAGGCCAGGATGCCATTGGCCTTCTTGCCCACCTGGGCACACACTGGCTCGTGTTCAGTCACTCCTGACCAGGACTCCCAGGGCCTTTTCCACTGAGACACTTCCCAGCCACTCTGCCCCCTGCCTGTAGCCCTGACAGGGGGTTGTTGTGACACAAGGGCAGGACACACTTGGCCTTGTTGGACTTCATACAATTGGCCTTGGCCCATCTATTTAGCATGTCCAGATCCTCCTGCTCTTCTGCAGATCAACACTCCTGCCCCACTTTGTGTCATCTGCAGACTGACTGAGGGTGCACTCGATCCCCTCATCTGCATCATCAATAAAGATGTTAAGTAGGAGTGACCCCAAAACTGAGCTCTGGGGGTCACTGCTGTTGACTGGCCACCAGCTGGATGTGATACCATTCACCACCCTGTTCTGGGCCCGGCCATCCAGACAAATTTTACCCAGCAAACACTGCAGCTGTCCAAGCCATGGGCTGACAGCTTCTCCAGGAGAAAGCTGTGGGGAGACAGTGTCAAAGGCTTTACTTAAGTCCTCAGCATTTCTCTCATCCTCCAAGTGGGTCACCCTGTTGACCAGGGCTGGTCAGGCAGCACCTGCCTTTCATAAATCCAAGCTGACGGGGCTTGCTAGCCTGGTGTCCTGCATGTGCTACGTGATGGCACTCATGATCATCTGCTCCATGACCTTCCCCTCACACTAAGGTCAGGCTAGCAGACCTGTAGTTGCCTGGATCCTCCTTCAAGTTCTTCTTATAGATGGACAGTACATTTGCTCAATTCCAGTCAACTCTGACATTCCCAGTTAACCAGAACTGCTGAAAAATGATTGAAAGTGCCTGAAGCATTCCTTTATGTGGCTCACCTGTTTTGTTTTTTTTTTTCCCTAAAATATTACCTATAACTGTATTTGAGGGACGCTATCTGTCCTTTGCCTGTTGGAATGAAATGCCATTATGGGAAGCAGGTTTTCAATGCTGCTAGATGCCCATCAATGAATTTAGTATATCTGAAGTTATTTTCTGAGCACTCATACATCATCAGATAGTACAGTCATTTCCATTTAAGTGCGGTGGATCAGTGCTGTCTTAGTAGACTGTACGAAGGCTGATTTTCTAACCGAATCTGATGTGCTTGTCTTTGCTGTCCAGGCTGTGCAAAGTGTCATTGTGCAGTGTTGTCCTGATCACGCAGGTTTCCTCTCCAATGTTATGTCATCTGCAACCTCCTTCCATTCTGTAAAAGCTCCTTCCTTCTGATTAGTTGAAATTTCCTTCTTTATCCTATGCTATTCGAAGCTTTTATTTCTGGCTGAATCTAAAGTTTTGTAGAGCTTTTATTTCTTCCTTTTGTCTCTTCCAATTTCTCTTCTTTTTGTAATGCTGTTCCTTAAGTTTAGTATGTGCCTGGTATCAACATAATGTGAGAGGCCCTTGTGACTTGAACTGCTTGCTGTGTGCCATAGCACTCATTTATCTGCTAGGAGCTAGTGATGCAAATAAGCTTTTTTTTTTTTTTAGGCTACCTTGCAAAAATACTTATATGTTTCCTAATTTCCATTCTCAAATTTTATTAAGACCCATTAAGTATTTGCTTTATCTCTCTTTCATTTCCAAACACAAACTTGGCAAATTTGGAGTGTCAGTTGTCTATCAGAAGCCTTTTTATTTTCACAAATCCATAAGAAAAAAGTACTTTGGAGCTGTCTAGAAGCTGTGGTGAATAAGTATTGCTGAATTTCCTTGGAGTGGTTAAAAAGATTACTCCTTACCCCAAGTCTGTAAGGCCTTATTACACAACGGAGATTGCCATGTGTCTAGCCTTCAGCTGCAGTCGCTCATGGTCTGGTTGTTACTATAAACACTGGCTGATGAATATTGTTGGAAAAGAATAACAGAATGTTTGATTTTCCTATTTGGATGCTTACTCTCTGTAGGAGGGTGCTGCTTATTTGATACTTACAACACTGAGTTGTGTAGCTTGCTTTTGAGGTTGAAGACCAAATTTATGTCTCTTCTTTTATCACTGTGTATTGGGATCTACACCTTTGAGAGCAAGGCAGTTCACCTTTGGAAGTAGACTGGTGGAAGAATGGGGTTGTCAGATTCCTTGGTGGCTCTCCAAGATTGCTCCAGATGTTGCTGATATGTGGCTAAATGAATTTTACCTTTTTTCCTGCATTTGCTTCCAGATACTGCTGACAGCTGTTTTGTGACTAGTGTGGGCCTGAGACATCTTGCTAGAACAGATCAAGTATCATTACCGTGTACAGTATTTCAAAAGGAGAAAAATTATACATTTATTTCAGCTAATTTTATATATGAGATGAATGTGCTTTTCATAATGTTACACAATGTAACCATAATAACACAGCCAAGATGGTAAATTCATTTTAATTCCACAGAATTCATAATTGGTGACATCACCAGTGGGAGCAATTGATCTCTGCTTTCCATTTGTTCTTGACTGTTTCCACTTCGGTGAATTAAAAGAATGGGGCTGTTGGGACCCCACCCTCTGCATGTTCATACAGCATATTATGCAAGAGCAATAGCCTTCAGAAAATTGCTCGTAATAGACAATGCATGCATTAAATAAAATAGGCAATAGTCCCCAGCCTGACTCAATATTTTAATCCTTTTCAGGTTTTTATTATACCTGATGTCTTTTTGTTCTGTGGTGGAACTAAGGAACAGGTGTAATTCAGTGTAGCTAAATTGCATTATTTGAAATTAATGAGTTCTGTGTTTATTCTTGTAAATTAATACAGTTTCTAATAAATCAAAAGAGAATATGCACTTCTCTGTGTTGGCCTGCGTATTACCTCAGTGGGAATAATTAACATCTTGTGACAGAGAAGTCATATGTCAAATCTGAGAACTTATTGCCAGCGCGGTGAAAATGATGGTGCTAGTGACCTATATAGTGACCTTATTGATGCAGTTAAGTTCACTCATTCAAGATGTTCAAATCAAGTCTTGTCCCTTCACAGTCCTCCCTGTTCTGATGGAAAGGAAAAATATTAATGTATCTAAAATAAAAATTAAAAATCAGAGGTAGCTAATGGGGTAGATATCAACATGTAATACCTTTTGAAGTGCGTATAGTTATTACTCTTCTGCTTTTCCCCCATTTTTAAAAATAGAGTAACCAAATGATTTGTGGTTTTTAGGTTTTTCTGCTATAATTGAGGCTAGGTTAAACCATTTTCATATGAAGTTAAAAAAAGTAATGTTTAAGGTGTGTTATCAGTAATTCTCAGTGGGTAGGACAAGTTTCTTGTGCCCAACTCCTTCCTCTTCAAGGTGTGTCTCCAGGTTGTTTTCAAGTCTCAGGCATTCAGCTGATTATCTTGCCAATGAAAATCACAAAAATTAGGTGTGTTTTTTGGGTCAAAACTGAGAAGAAACTATTCTGTTGTGGCTCCTTCGTGGTTCCCCTAGTTTCATTAGGATTGGAAAAACTACTGGATTAGGTGAAGCATTTAAACATTTTTTGATAGAAGTAAAGCTGTAGAAATCTGTAAATTCATTGAAGAAACTTTTGGTCATCCTGGTTGAATTTTGCCCTTTGGTAATTCTTATGTTGATCCTAGTTCTAGATGTGACAGGGCACTGGTGTTAGGAGATGGACTCTTTCCTCTTTAGATGTGAGATTAAAGAGCAAATACTCGAAGAGTTTCCTCATTCGAGAGGAGGCTGTGCACAAGTACAAGTGAGTAGCATTCTGGTTAGATAGTGCACTTTGTGTTGAAGTGATCCAAACTTGAAAGAAATGGGAAGTTTTAGGCTGCTGTGAAATATGACAAAGGTCTTAATGGGGGAAAAAAAAGCTCAAACATTTCTTCAGTGGTAGTCAGCAGAGTAGTTAGGCATGCTCAGTAAATTCTCATGTGGATAGCTTCGCATCTCTAGATGCCTCTGCCTGAAGTTGCCCATGTACTGTGAGTATCCTGTTGCATAAAGCCGTTTTTGACAAGTCTCAATGCCACTAGATTAATATGCATAGTACTGTCTGTTTTCAAGTTGCAGACATTTGTCTTCCTTTTTTTGAGCTACTGCTGACTTAAAAAAGAATTTATATGTGAGGGAAGCCTGAGGGGGTGACCTGATTGTGCTTGATGTGTCATGCCTGCCAGAGTTTGCACGTAGTCTCGTAGTCTCGTACAGTAGCTATGAGGTGAGGATAGTGTTAGTTTAATATGTTTGTGTACCAACTGAAATAATCGTTGCTTTTAGTAACAGCTTTGTAACATACTTAAATTCTTATCACAGTCCATAGGAATGGAAAAGCACTGGTAACCATTTGAACTGTTTACTTTAAGTGTTGGTGCCCCCAGGGCTGGAAAGGCACAATCACTTGTATTCGCCCAACTGCCATGACCAACTGTGTCTACTCCAGTTGATGGAAAACTGAGCAAGAAGAGGCCACAGTGAAAGAGCCTGAGCACTAAATAGTGGAATATGTTTTCATAGGGGCTTTATGAGTTACATTCCTGTGATCTCTGTTAATTTTGTAGTTGGAGATTAAGAACAGAAAAGTCAAGGCATCAAAGTGAGGATGAAAAAAGGAAATGGTCACTGCTACTTTAAGTTGGGCTCACATTACTGTGCTTGCTGAGCTTTCCAAAATTTTCCTTATAAAAAACGCTTCACTTTACAGTGATGCACATGGATAAAACATTTTATTTGTACTGTATTTCTGCTTGCAAAAAGCTCATCGAGTATTCCTTTGTGCAATTTAATGGCAGCAGCCCATATTCCAACCTCAGTTATACCAGCTGAAATCTAGAGTAGCACTACTGAAATCTGTAAATCATCTTTTTCAGTTATGCAGCTGATAATGGGGTACTTTTGGTGTAATATATCGGTATTGGTATTTGTATTATCGTAATTTCTTTATCAATCTGTCTCTCCTTCTGTCTTTGTGGATGAAAGCAAGTGTATTTTCATTTTTTCTGACTTCTCTTTCAAGTCTTTTTTGAAGTGGCACTGGTATACTCATTACCATGGACATCCATTGACTTCTCTGTCTTTGAAGGCTTAATTAATTTCTTCATTTAAAACAAATACAGTCTGTTGGGTATCATCAGCTGGGCCCTACAAGCACCAGGCTGCAATTAGATCATGATCAAATATCCTAAAGCAGGTGGATTGCGGCCTGGCTTCTTAGAAGTGGAAGTCTGCCAGCTCTCATCCTTCAGGTCTCTTCCCAGCTATTTTTGGGATGCAGAAATTATTGGAAAGGCTCTTTAGAGAATCCTTTCTTTTTCAGCGAACCGTCTCTTAAAGATACCACTACAAATATCTTTGGAAGAGTCTTGGTGTCACAGTTGTCCTTTGACTGGTGTCCTGACACATAGGCCATGCACCCTTTGTTGTTCTCCAGCTCCTGCTCCAAAATAAAGTGACATTCTTTGCTGGGAAAGCATATAACACCATGGGCTACGTTTCTTTAGAAGTCTTAAATAAGTATTCCTACTGTTGGACTTAATTAGGTTTCATCTGACAGTGGTGAATTTTTAAATTATTTTTTAACATCTATGTGCTGTTTGCAAACCCTCAGATTTATGATGGTTCTTGCATTGCTTAATCTGGCCCTAGAATGATTCAAGATCCCATGTGGAAGTCCCATTGACATTAAGGATGTCCTTCAGTGGCCCCATATTCTCTTGAACCAGGCCCCAAGTGTTTTATTCAAAGTCACTAACTGAGCATAAAACAGCACTCAGAACCTAATTGTCCTCTACTCTTCTTGTAACTGGAACACCACTATTAGGCATAATTCCTCCTCACTTCTCCGTAACAACTCATCACCACTAGTTTTTTAGTTTAAGTCCCTGGAAAATGAGGAAGGAGAAATCCTCGGGTTTTTTTTTTCCTTCCCTATTCTTACAGATTTCACAGTATTACATCTCCTTTTCAGTGTGTGAAAATGAAGTGTCTGACAATTTCTTAATAAGTTTTAGTTCAATCATTGCTTTTTCTTGGTCCTTCAGCTAGTGTGTTTTCTGCAAATCCTACATACCTTTTAGGCTGAGAAAAAAACCCTTTTAGTCACTTTAAGAGTGAAGAACTAGCATTTCCTGGCTGAAAAAGACAACTTCTGCAGTTTCAATTAAAGGAATTACTGGGATTAGGAAGACAAAGGCCCACTTCTGAAATCAGCTTTAGCAGCATTTATGAGGATCAAGTGATCACTTCAAGTTTCTCATTCTTTTCTAACTGGCTGCTTCTCATGCTCTGAAAACGTTGTGCAGTGTTTGTACTGAGAATAGAAAAATATGTTGAGGCTATAGATGGTTGATGAAATGAACCTGATTGACCATAGAGCTGGGGAAATGTACGTGTGTCTTTTATCCTTTGCAGCTGCATGCAATGGTGTTCTCTGAATTTGTGTGGGTTTTAAATTAACTTCTGTTATTTTTAAAGGTAATCTGATACAGGGAATAACTTTGATTTCAGAGCCAAGGCAACTCTTCTAGTACCTGCATCTCTTGCTATAACAGCTAGCTTTACTCAGATTAGCAGAGTCAGCATCATTCCAGGAGATACTAAGTTAAAGTAGCAAGTCTGTCTGGTTAGCATAGGAGACAGGGAAAATTGATTTCTTGGGCTATGAACTGATTCCTGTAAGATCAGCTCACATCTTTACTGTGTTAGGAAGCTCTCATGCTGACCTGCATCTTGCATGTGCTTGCCTCTTCAGCACTGTGCTACCTAATCCTCCTAGAAGCAGGTTGGATATATGGGATTTAAAACTCATGGCAGATAGGTCTGTTAAGTCTTGCAGCCATGATGAGACTGAATATGCATAAGGAATAATAATAAAAAAACCCTGAAACAAAACAAAAACCCCCGCAGCAACAACAACAAAAACCACCGTCTCATTTTTATTATGCAGGCTGTTAGTTACCACCTTACGATCGTATGTCAAGCAGGGAGTCTGAGTGACCAGTTTCTCACTCGTCATTTTGCTGCAGTTTAAGGTGTTTCCATGTCCATCTGTCCACCCTATTTCCCTTCTCAAAGGTCCCTGCTTCTACAGCAGTTTTGGCAGGCTGCCGCGCTTACCTGCGTGTTACCTGTTCCATTAGACAATTGATACAACTAAATTCAAGCACTGTGTTTGGGCTAAGACACCAAACGCTGAAAGAAGTTGGCTGAGATTTGGGCATCTGCTCCACTCTGCCAACAGCTCTCCAGGACTGGTAACGGGCTGGGTGAGCAGCAGCCTGTGAACCTGGAGCAGCCGATGCCAGGCTGAGTGCAGCTGGAGCCAGGCAGGAGCACATCTTGATGTGGCACTGGGCACTGTAAGATCACAAGGCAGCAGCCAGGCCCCCCCAGGCCTGCTCAGAGGAGGAGTTGAGTAATCCTCAAGTATTTGCTGTCTAGCCATTAGTATTGCACTCACTGTTGTTGTGCCCTGATATATTCCTAATTCACATCTCTCACTGGCTTAGCAATGACCAGCCTACCGCATTTTCTGTCACTGCCTTCCTTTCAGGGAAAGATTGTGCATGCTGTTTGTAAATTTATAGTAGGAAAGGAAATATTTTTTTCTTATACATATAAGAAAAGTTCCTGATGCAAACAATGCTTTAATGTAGTGTCTTAAGAGAGCATTTTAAGAGGAGGAGGCAGATTTGTAAACCAGGAAATCCTAAAGCTTTCAGAAAAGGGGTCACATGCATGTTCTTATGCACATATTTATATGTTTGTCAAACTGGAGCTGTCCTCATTCTTGTATTAATATTCCTGTGTGTGGTTACAAGAGTAAAAGTACCTTTTTTTTAAAATAGTGATTTGCAACCCAGAGACCTCTGAAGCTGCAGGTTGATGGATCCTAATTTAGTGACACTAACATGGCACTCCCAGAGAAACGTGTTGTGTAATGCTTTAATCATTAATTACCATCATTCATCATGCAGCCTTCCTTTTAATGTCCATTAGCATCATATGCCACTCACGAATGCTTGTAAGTGTATAAATATGCTGGTAATCCTGCTGAGTAGGTTTACATTAACTGTAAATTATCTTTTTGACCAGTTGGTTGGCCTTCCTGGCTGATGGAGTCATCTTATTTGTAGCATTAGCAACGAGTCTGGGAAATGAGATACACAGAAAATATGTGCAGGTTTGTCTTAAAAGCTAGGGCCAGCTGCTGCTGGGGGATACGCTGTGAAGTGTTAGCTCGGTTGTGCCAGCACACGTCAACATCTTTTGGGACAAAAACCTACCGCCTGTGATCCACATGGCAACAATCCTGGAGAGATTGCCTAACACTTACCAGTTTGACTTAGTTTAAGCCAGCCCATTTAACATACCAAAACTGTTTTTTAAAAAACCAAAACAAATGTAAGTGTAGACAAACTGTTTGGGAAAACATCCCAAAACAACAAAACACAAAGAAACAAATGAAAATAGGTAATTGCAAAGAAGCATGAAGGGGCCCTTTCCCACAGCAGCTTGTGAAAGTCAAACAAGCATGTGTCCATGCCCATTCTTATGTCATTTTCCTTGTCTAAGCATTATATGGGCACACTCTGTCTCCAGAAGCATAATGTGGCTTTAGGAACAACATTATGTTCTGTATTGCTGCATTAATGATTCATGTGAAACATGCAAATCAAAATGTAACACTTGACTACATGTCATTAGGGAGCAGTTGAGAGAACCATGACAAACAAATAGAGAAGTATCAATTTTTTTTATGTATATGAAACATTTAGCGTGAAATGTTGATCACTTCCTACTGACAATCAACTCCTCTTGAATTAGCACCCATGTGATTTTTGTCACACAGTTCAAAACTGGACAGCCTTTAGAGATAATCTCCCACTACATACAACAGTGCTTTCACAGAGTTGTGCAAGACACATTTGCTGGTTGGAACTGAATTTGACAGCTCACCAGGCAGCAGGAAACTTTCAACACAGTTCTCACTCTACTATCTTTGTTGGATAGATGGAGCACATTTGCTTGCCCCAGGATCTGTTGTGGGATGCAGCTAACCACCAAAGGCTAGATCCTGATTTCTCATATGAATGCACCACAAGGCTTTTATAAGAAGTGAATTTATAGCACAATTTAAATTGTTTTATTGACCATGAATGTACCAGGAAATTTTTTGTCTGGTTCTTCATTTCCTTTAAAAGTAGTCAGTTTTGGTGATTGCCTGCTGGCATGAGGCTAGATTTTCACCGTTCTACAGTGCGGCAGCAATTTTCACTTGACAGACTCTCTAGAAGACAAACTGGCATGTTGTCACCAACGCTCACAAATATTTGAGCAGTTTGATGTTTTGCTTACATGCCAAGCATCAGGTTTTACATAAAACTCCGCTAACTAGGGGTCTCTGTATCTCAACTAGTGTCAAATTGTGGCCATGCTGAAGCTGATTACAGGACTTAGAGGCAAAAATTCTGTGAGAATATCAGCTCCATTGAATCAAGTTTGTGAGTTTATTAGAGATTCAAAAGTTTGTTCAGCTAGGTGTTCTCTGTTGGGGTGGATGAGCTGGCAGCGGTAGAAGCTGGGATGCCAGAAAACCCTGGTCCGGGAGACCCCCTGCGCTGGTGGGTCAACTCAGAGAACAAATAAGCTCCCCCTGCTCGGGTTACAGGGAAAGACTTCTTCTCCCATCAGGCAGTACCTGTCTGGTACCTGGTCCCCCACTCCGCCCCTTCCCTCTCCCCATTAGTTGTTGTATCCCTCTGCCTTCTCCCTGCCCCTTGCCCCCAGGTAATTGGTTGCTGGTGCTGTGCCAGCCCCCCTCTCTGTTACCCCTTATAAGCTTGTACACGAGGCCTGCTCGGCCTCTTCGCCTCTGACCTCTTCGGAATAAACCTTTCGGAACTCATGCGGAGAGCCCTCCACGCTCCTTGCTCCTGGTAACATATGAGCTATCTGGCTTAAGTACAGAGCTGTGTCTCAGTGCCAACCATCGGCACGGGGGCTAGGAAATCGGCCTGCTAGGTGCCGAGCTGCACCCCCAGGGCATCCCTTGCAGGGGATGCTTTCGGGTTAAAGCGGCGATTTCAGCCACCCCTCAGCACCCCGCATCAGTTCTCATTTCTTAGCAAAGCTCTTTGGGTTGGCAGAGCCCTTTTTTTTAACGTGGATAACATGAGAAGCAGGGTCATTAATATTTGACTCTTGAAGCACCTCTATCACAGCCTGCTTGAAGGGAATTTTTTGCTCAGATCAACTCATCTGAGTCCAACCCCACCATTATTTCTGTGCTCTCTGTTTTTTTCTGTGATCTGATTGTGCATCTCAGTGCTGGGGAAGGGAGAGAACTACTCTTCCACCAGGTGAAGAGAGGAGGTTGTGCAAACTTTTTCTGCCTGAGCAGAGAACTTTTATCTCCTCGTTGATTGATACGGCAATGGGTGCTATCATTAGATTCACTGACAGGAGAGCATACACACGGGTTGGTTTTTTTTCTTCAGCGCAGAACACCACCTGCTGTCTTCACAGAAGGCAGAAGTTTGTTGAGGGTAGAAATGCTAATTTGTTGTTTTCAGCACAAGTGGGGCACAGGAAAAGACATGTTCTTCCTGAGCAGCTCTGTTTGTTCTGGGATTTCTGCCACCTATCATGATATGTCCCCACTGTTGTACATCCCCTGTCTGTCACACCCTCATCGTATTGAGGTCACGGAATCTAGAGTTGCAGCAGACATGGCAAAACTATTTTCTCTTAGAAGGGTCTTGTGCAGTCTGTTGAATTGGTGCCTTCCCACTCACCGCCACTGATGGTACAGACCCTCTCCCTTCCTCGTATGTGGTAGTTGTGCTACACTGAGCCTGGTAAAGGAATTGTTTTCTTTGCTGTGGACTATGGAGACTACCAATTCAACCAAATGCACCATGCCAGAGTCCAAGCACAGTCCCAGGAGCTGTGATAATTATTCATTTAATTCAGGGGTAGAAAGGTCCAACAATGAATTATGATGGTATCTGATTCTAGTTTTCCAGTTGAAAGCGTAAATGGGACCGTGGGACTGTGTCAACAATTACCTTAAGAAAGGAAAGAAACCTGGAGTGTTCAACAGATGTCCTGACTATCCCCTTTTGGGAGAGAGCAATCCTTCCGCTTCTCTTCAGCAGGCTCTGACTATTTGTTCATGCTTCTCTGGGGGCTTATTTAGTGGTTCTGGAAATATTTTAAAAGACATTTAAAAGGAGTTGACAAATGTTTGACCTGTTTCAGTGTCCATGAGCTGAGTTAAATTATGATGGTATCCTTTACGTGCAACCCAGAGGCCTGGAGTTGAAAGCTGGGGGAGACTGTAGGAATGTTAAACCCATTTCAGTGACAGTATCCAACATATGGTTTATCTGGTTGAACCATAGGAGTGAGGAAGTAGTGGAGTTATGTGAAGGGTTTGGGTACGACCAGACCTTTCCACTAAATATGCTGTAGCTGCTGCTGGGTTCCGGCTGTTCCAAATGTCATCTTCCCAGCCACCTGAATCTCTCTGCTTGCAGAATTTCCAGAAGGGAAGAGAGGCACTATCTCTGCACACAGGGGAAAAATATGATGCTACTGCATCAGGTACTCTTTTTTCTGTAAAACTACCCTGCTTCTTAAAAGTATATATACTAAAAAAAACCCATCCAAAATTGGTTACTGATTAGGCTGGGGAGCTTGATGTGCTTTGTCCTTGGCATTCTTCGTTGGAAATCCCTCTTTTTTGTGGCACCATATGTAACTAGTGCCAAACTCCCTTCTCTTGCCTGGCAGATTTGTTTGTCTACCTCTTGACCAGTTTATCTCATTTCTCCTAGACAGTCTTTGGGTCTGTATTATGCTGGCTCTTTACATTATTTTGTTTTTCCCTCCTGAGCTATTCTGGCAGGCACCATTATCTACATGTATGATACTTCTGTGTCCGAAACCTCTGTCCTTTCTTCCATGTATTGTCTGCTCTGTTTTGACTTCATCTCTTGATTTCTTTAGCCAAGAATGTTCCTGAGCCTATGTCTCCCTTTTCCTTTCTATTTTCACACAAAACTTCTCTTCAGTTGTAGCTACCATTCACTGACAAACTCGGGGGCATCATGAATAGCAGGGAAGCAGGTCTCACTTGAGTTGGTGGATTTCCACAGGAGGCTGTCAGCAGTTTGCACAGTGGGTCACCATCCCTCTCCAGCTGAGGTTTCTTAATCTATTTAACTGTTACTTACTGGAGGAAAAAAATCTAGTATATAGTTCAATTAAGCCTATCTTTGCCTGTTTTGTCTTTATTTGCCTTAGTTTATCAATTTCTTCTGTGTAAGTGGAAGAATGAACATTGTATTAGTCAAAGCCTGAGACAAGCTGCAGTTGCTCCTTACAGGAATCCAAGTTAAACTTGTCCAAATATGACTACCTGCAGTTAATGTCATAAAATTATACTTAAACATCTAAGTCTCCTGATTTTTTGGAAGATTTGAGCAGTTGCAGCTCCAGGTGCAGGAGATATGTTATGTAATCATCTCTGGAAATCAGGGCATTTTTATTTAAGCTTCTAAATAAGAACTGGGGTTTTTATATTTTATACTTTCATGTTTTGTGAATGTTTCCTGCTGTGTGTAGGTTTCAATCTGTGTTAATACCAGGAAAAAAGTCACCTCTCGCCACCATCCTCTGCCCTCCTCAGAACAAAACCATAGAATAACATTTGCCACGTCTGAACTGTCTTAGTGTATTGTTTAACTTTTTTGTTTCCTCCTAGCAAGGAGAACTGTGACTGAAAAAGTGAAATGCTGCAAGATCAACTTCAGGACTAGGCTGCTAATTAATCAGTGTCTAAGTTTCACATTGTTTAGGAGAGGAACAGAAGATTATTATCTGTGACTGACCTAAACTGCGAACTTTTCAGCTGTGCCCTCAAAATTAAAAGTTCTCTTTCCCTCTTGGAGGCATTGAGCAGTAGCTTTTCTGAGATGTGCACTTTTCCTCCCTAATACTTGAAGCACAGCTTTCTAATGTGAAAAATATTTTTGTCTTTTTTTTCCCCCCACTGCTTCAGCTGTAACAACACTGGATGTTTGCTTGGCTTGGGTGGGAAGGTGGAAAAATTCTTCTAAAATTTAGAAACAGAGGGTTTTCTGATGTGTGCAGTAATCTTAAGGCAGTAAATTCTTTTTATTTGATTTTAAATGCATAATTTAGTATACAATATAAAAATGTATCCAAGGGGGAAATGAGTTTTTTTTAATAACATGCTTCCCAAGGCGAGTGGTAAAACGTGTGTGTTGATGGGAAGGGGAGGGGATAAATTTATATCCTCAAGGCATGACTTGTGGTTTTGAATAAAATTGAGATTGGTGCTGCTGTTGGCTTAATTTCTCCTCGGCAGAGATGGGTTATGCTGTTCACTGGGAATTCAAACACAGGCAAATTGGGTTCACTTACAAGACTTTGATGATGCAGGGGTTGCTCCACAGTTCACACTACAGAACGTATTGACTTCTCTGCAGCTCAGAAAGAAAATTTGTAGACGGGAGATAATATTTCTCTTGTCAAGAAAATGTGGTCCTGTTTTGCCACCCTTGTGCACATGAGGCACCCCTCTAGCACCAGTGAGGTTCACTGCACAATTAGGGGTCACATAAGGGCGACAATTACTTTGTTTTCAGTCTGTTGCTACACAAACAGTGTTTTTTAGACCCCGATTCATATGACAGTGATAATCACTTTTCTTCAACATTAAACAGACTTATTAAGAATAAAGAAAAATAAGTATTAGTTTAAAACTGCTTGTACATCTTTCTTTGGGGAATGAGTTGTTTGTATTCTGTCTATCTGGCTGCCTGCAAGAGGTTTAAAGAGAGCATGTTTATTTTCTCACCCTTTGGGTCAATTAAAACATATGATTATAAGTGTTTGCTTTGATTTTTATAGATACAGTTTTTAACTGATGATGCAAACTGAGATAATCACATGGATTTCAATTGAAGATTTATTTATGCTCATTTAATCTGAATCAGCAAATGGAGTCTCAATTTGAAAGCAAGTTCATGATACATTTGACCTGCATGTCTTCCATTCATAGGGGATTAAAAAGAAGTCCATGAAATAGCCTTGATTGCCTGAACTTAAAAAAAAAATCTGAACTCTAGAGCTGTCTAGAAAGTGTATGTGCTTCCTTCTAGTGTCATTCCTCATTTCTTTTCTATTTCTATGCCATATAGTTAATTCATCTTTTAATGAAATAAATATATTTTTAAAACTTATTGTTTGTATATATGAAACAAAAAAGAACTTCAATTACTTTATATCTCTTGCTCATGTAAGAGAGATAAAAATTACTGAAGTTGGTTTCCACAGTGCAGTGCACCTTAAATCCAGAGCAGCTTGCAGTTCTGGAGAGACTGGAAATCTGTAACACATCTTCATGTGCTGTCTCCAGCATGCACTGGAGTCTGGGAAAATTGCAGCCTGTATGGATTTGCTCAGAACAGGATTGTATAATAGGATGGCTCTTTCTAAAATGAGTTAAATACAGCTGCTTCTGGCATTATTGGTCCTGTGTCAGAATGCAAAATGTAAAATATAATGAACAAATGATGAAGATAAGGCCTGCCTCCAGGGAAATGGGGCTGGGGAGCTAGTGGAACCATGCCTGGTGTAAAGGTGATTTCCCCGGTGGTTAAAGCCCACACAGAGACACAGGCAGAATGAGCTGTGAGTCGTGCTGCCTTCTAGCTTCTCTAGCCTACTAAATGGTCTCATAGGAGCCCACTGCAACTAGCTAAAGGTGTGGCATTGCCTGGGGGACTCCAGTGTGCTTTAGGGACAGCTTCAGTCAGGTGAGGTGCTGGGCAGGTGGAGCTGCCTCCTCCCCTCCAGCTGCCTTTGGCTGGTGTCAAACCTGGCCCACCAGCACAGGATTTGCAGCCAGCCTGCCGTTCCTTAGCTTCCTGCACTCTACAGCATGAGGGCATGTTCTTCTTAATGTGAAGTGAACTAACCCATGAACTCATGTTAGATCTAACTATTGGTCCACCTGTGAAACACGGGTAAGGTTTTAATTTCCCTCCTTTTGCATTATTGGACTTTCTTATGGGTTTTGCAATATTGCTGCAGTGGTATTACAAACCGAATGCCAGATGTGCAACTTCGAACTGTGGTGCCTGGGTAGCCTGATATTGCAAATACCAACTTATATGAATTACACGAAATAAGGATTAAGTTGTCTGCTTTCATTGGTTTGTGAAATGGCTCTTTTCCAAGCAGTTCTTCTCTTTAAAATAACATATAAAAGGTGGTTTGGGCCTAATCCTGTCTGTATGCGGCTCTCTGAGCTTTCAAAGTCAGCTGTAGCAGGTGAGGGGGAAGCAGAGGCTTGCAAAACCAGCTGTCTGAATTATTTTATTTATGACACATTGAATGTGCCTTTGCTGTTTTGTTCTATGACGTCAGTTGATTGGTTTATGCTGAGCTGTAATGAAACCTTACAGCCTAAACGCTTTAAACTGTGCATCAGATGATGTGCTTCAGTCAAACAAGGCACCACCAGTCCTGTTTTGCCCCTGGTGCATTGTGGGAATCTCGTCAGATGCTGCTATGTAAATGCTCCTCACCGATGCCCAGCAGAGGGTGATGTTGGACAGTAGGTTATAAATCTGTGTTGTAGCACCTCGCACAATTATCTGCAGCCATTCCTTAGGTTTTCATCATTTTAATCCACTCTTTAGAGCTATTACTTAAATGATATAGACATGGGTGATATAATTACAATGTGCTATATCTGCCATTAATTTATAACATATGATAGGCTTATAGATGTCATAAAAGTGTATCTTGAGAATGCTGTGAACTCTGTTTAACCCTGATATTTCAGAAAAGTTTGATTTTTATGGCTGAAGTGTTTCATCACTGCAACAAGGTCTTTGTTTCTCCTAGAAAATATGCTTAAAATGAAAATTCAATTTTCTCTCCAGGCTTGATATTCTGGAATTGTTGTATGCAAAGAAATATCATGTTGTTACCTCAAGCATCAATACAGCTATCCTTACTTGGATTTGAATTTCTCTAGTTCCAGGGATCCTTTAAGTTTAGGGACAGGAAATTAATTTATAAGGTGAAAGTTAAATTTGTGCCTCTTGATCACATCCGTGTCTTCCATAAAACTTCGTCGCTGAAAGCTGTACCTAGTGTGAAATACTGTCCATTTGTGTATTTGTCTCCCTCTTGTGGCTAAACAATTTTTTAGGCCTTGTATTTTGAAATAGCTGGTTTTATTCTTCAGCTGAGATTATTGAAGGGATTTTTATATACCTTCTTGTTTCTTGTGGATATTTTTCACATATGCTTTCAATTGATGTGTGCACCAAACTGTCACAGTAGTGGCCATCTTCTTGTTTACTGCCTAGATTTTGGCATTCTCTGAAACGAAATATTGAGTCAAGAGTTGCTGGTTTTCCAAAGAGAACTGCATTTACTTTTAGACTATTCCATGGACCCACTTTCATCTGGTGACCCAAAATGTCAGTGAGTAAGCAAAATGAGTAAACTAGGTACTTCTATATGTGCATTGTGAGGAAAGAAGTGCTGAGTTTTGGAAGGGTCAAGGTTTTGGTAGATTGCACTGTTGGGCAAGGATGGCTGCTTTAGTCTGGCTCTTAAACAGAGTAAAGTAAGTTGGGAGTAAAACAAGTATGAGTTTGCCATCTCTGCTCCTGCAGACTGCTTAGAGACTGCTTTGTGAGCCTCTAGAAAAAAAGATTTTGTGACACATTTCTAAATTAAAAGGCCAGTAAAGCTGTCAGGTCCTTGGGAACGGAATCACCTAACCTGAGTGAAGAAGGATTTTTAAAGGATCTTTTCCTATAGGTTTTCAGTGAAATGGGGTAGAGAGGATGTGATTGCATATCAGACAGAATAATTTTATCTTAAAAATGCTATGATGTCTTGCAGAACAATCCATAGCCAAAAGACATCTGGGTTTTTAATCTGGAGCACTTTAATTTGCTTATTCACAGGAAGTTAGTTTTCTCTTAGGTGCTGTAACTCCACCTTACAGTTGCTCTTCAGCCATTCCATGATGCAAATGTCCTGCTTTGTGCCTCACTTTACACCACGATTGCTAGTGGCAAGCTTTTCCTTGAACTTCTAGTAGAAGACCATGTTGTTTGTATTTGAAGGGTTAGATATGAATCAGAACAATTTTGTCTCTTTCAGGCCATTTGCAGCAAATGGTTTTGAGAGACTAAAGCCACAACTCCATATTTTCTGCAGTCAAAGATGGAAACAATTCAAAACCTTTTGAGTGCGACCTGTGATGACTGGGAGAGCCAGGTGAAAGGACTTTTTTTTTTTTGCCAAAGCTGAAAGGACTTTTCTACACTGTAAGAGGAGTTCCTAGCTTCTACACCTTGACGTTAATATGTTTGTCCTGAAAAAGGAAAAGAGGACTCAGTGTGCCCAAGGAGATTGTCAGTTTAATGTTCAGCCACAGCCACTGGCAGAACACCACGGGTACATCTTACTGCGTGTCCTCTCCAGTATGTCATTACGTACCTTTGCTCTCACCAGTTGGCTATGATGCCTATATTTTCACTGGTAGTGCAGTCAGGTACTTGAATGCATTGCGATTATTCTTCGGTCCTAGGCTTTGAAGAGAAAGTTGGATCCGTTTCTAGCTGCAGCGGGCTCTTGTGTAAATAAAGAACTGTACCAAACCCCAGACAACTGAACACCTCCCTGCTTTGCACCGGTAAACTCCTGGCAAGGAAGTTCCCATTTCATTTAGTGAACTAGCTCATATCTCTGTAGTTATCGTGCTCCTCTGCTAGACTACTCTGGTTTTCCCCTCTACTCCACAGCTCCTTTTAAACTGCAGCATTACTCAAGCTCTACAACAGGAGACAAGACATCTAACGAAAAAATCTGGTTTTATTTCTCCTCCTGTCAAATTCCCCTAAATCAGACTGTGACCAGACATGGAGTGGAAGCACCCCAACCTTTTTATAGTACTTGCTCTGTGAGATAGGGAGGAGGCGAACTCCAGCTCTAAATCTTCCTGATGCCACCCTTAATGACAGGGAGAACAGGGTGCCAAAGTCTATTATGTGCTGAAAGGCCCCTAAGTGTTATGGTAAAGGGCTTCTGCAAACCCACCATACATTTTCATCTGAAGATTTTTAGGCTTGCACTGCATGGCAAAAAAAAAAATGGTGGCATATTAGTAGTGTGTATCTGCCATATTTTATAATAAAGAGTTCTTTCTGAGCAGCTCTTTTTTAATTATATCTTAAAATGGTATTAAATGTTGGCTCTGTTCATGCCAACTGCTGTTTGGTTGTAGTCACTGCAAGAGCTCTTGCTTGTTGAGACATCAATTTTCTTTTCATCGATGCTTTGCTTTTATGTTTGGACGGGAATTTGAAAGCGTATAGGCTGAAGCAGAAAATATTGCTGAGGCACACAGAATGATAAATTTCCCTTCTGATACAGGAGAGTCTAAGGAGGAATATATGTTTTGTTCCTTTTAAAAAGTTTTCCTTGCTAGATGATGTTTTGAAGAAGAAGGGGGGGAACAAATTTTTACTTTTATGTGGTGAGGAGAGGAGGGTGTATGTGTGGGTTTGTTTTTTCTGCCTCTTAAAGTCTACCTTAAAGTGGATATTTTATTACCTGCTTCTCCTGACTTACGTATATTGGTAATTGAAGGAGAGTGCTGAACTGCTGGCCTAGTGCATTATTTGTGTTTTCTGAGTCTTTGGGATCTTGAAGGAGGTGATTATCCCAACAGCTGCCTCTTGGGAAATGCAAGGGGAGAGGGGAAATTGCCTAGTTGGGTAGATGGGCTCACCTCTGAAAGGTCATGAAGAGAACAAAATGCTGATGTATTGATACCTTGTGGACCCTTTCTTCCCAGCTTGACACAAAAGGGAGCTTTAAATCGAAGGAAGACTGTGCCACTGCAGAAAATAGTTCACGTGTATTTCTGATCTTCTTGCCAGCCAGACAAGGTTTGCTTCTGTAAATCAGTTCTTCCCTTTTTTTTGGTGTGACTCCTTTTCATTCTTTCTACGGATGTGCAAGAGGGAATGTCATTTACTGTCATCAGCTTATCTTGCTTAGCCTTTGAGGATGTTAATTTTGCAATATTAAATCTGAATATTGTACTAGGATCATTCTTGTTGGTGACCTTTTGCCTGCTTGACTAACATAGATATGACAAAAGCTGCAGTGCAGCCCTGTAACACAGGGATGACAGCTTCTAATGGGGATTACACAAGACCTAATACATTTCTTGGTATATTTGGTGCTTCTGAGAGTGTCCTTCACAACATATTCAATAATTTGCAGCCCAGTATTATCTGCTTGTCTTTGAGCTTGAATTATGAACTCATAATTCGCCTTCAATCACAGAAACATCTTGGATTTTTTTGGTGGTGGTGTTTTGTTGTTTTTTTTTTTTCTTGTTGTTTTCGGGTTTTTTTAGTTTTTTAAAAGGAGTATAATTTTGAGGTTTTTACTTCTTTTTGAGTCTGGGCTGTTATGTTTGTACTGCTTTTAAGCAGGCTTGGTATGTGTTCTATAATAAAGTCTGCATCAAGATTTAGATCTTTTATTTTCAGGAGTCAAATCTTTGTAATTTTGGTGGTGTTTTGTTGTTTACACTCGTGTTTTACCCTCTCCTGTCCCACTCCGGTGTGTGCCATGGAGAGTAGCCTATAACTTCATTTTGTTCAAATGCTTTGTTCTCTTGCCACCTCTTGTGTGTTTGATTGCACACTAGTACACTTTCAGGAGGAGGTATGACCCCGCCTAAGATGCTTCAACAACCTGATAGGCAGAACAGTCTCCTCGGAGTAAGGTGTGGGTTTGAACCCGAGGCTTTAACTTCCCTGGTGAGTGCTTTAGCTACAGGGCTATTGTATAAGTAGCTGCTTCAGGTGTTTGTGCTCAGTGAGAGAGGAAAGTGATGCCCAAGAGCTTTACAGGTGAAATGATTTCTCCCTGAACCCCTGCTTCATTTAAAGCACACATCAGGGCTTCATACTAGAGGGCAGTTGCAGGACATTATCCCACTCAGGATGTGCATGAGTGTTTCACCTTGTGCTTTTGTCCTTATCTTTGAGACTTCACTCCTCAAAGTCGAATGACAGTTTGTTCCCTCAAAATTGAGGGCCGAAATATTTGAGTAAAAAATTACAAGGGAAGGAAGGTGAAGGGAGAGAGAGATGTGTCTTTGAAAAGGACATAGTATTCCTGTTTATTCAGAGAGAGGCATGCATGTAGTCAAGATGTAGAGGAAACAATTTCCATATTATCACAGGGGCAGCCTCTAAAACACAACATTCAGGAATAATTACAAAGTTCAGTGTCAGCTGGAGTGAAAACTTATTTTGACAAGCTATGCATTTAAACCAATATAGATTAAACTTTTTTCTTCCTCATGTATATTCTATAACTGAAGACATTTTCGAAAGGGGGAACAGGGATGTGTGAGGTATGGTGGACCATAAAGCATCTTAGGATTTCAGTAATTTATGATGAAAACAAATGTGACTGATGGAGTTACATATCATCTGTAAGAAAGACCCTAAAGCACCTACAGTTATGTGCTTGGAGACAGCCAGCTACAATGCACCTTGATCACATCTTTATAGCATTTGTCCAGGAGTGAAAAAAACAGAATTTTTTTTTTTCCGCCTTTGAGCAGCCCTCGTTTATTCAAAAATTTGTGCCTAGAACAGCTTTAATGTAAATAATTTCAGCATTTATTTCAGTTCAGGTTCATTAACAAGTTTACTAGTTTAAAGGGCACACTTGACATTTAGCTGCAAAAGTATGAGAAGCATGTTAAGTGCTTGTTTCCATTAGCCCTGAGGAACACTACAGGGATCTTGATGCTTTTTAGTGAGGTCAGTGTTTAGTGGGGACTACTTCCAGTAGAGAATGTTCTCTGGACTCTCAACTGAGTAGCTGTGTAAGGTCAGTTGTTCTGTACATCTAATTCTAATAAAATCAATGGAGCTGTATATTGGAGTAGTGTAGGATTCCTCCGATTGTTACCTGCAGTCACTTCTGCCCATCTTACAAAAAAGCAGATTGAACATTGCCCAGAGTCTCCAGTAGATTGCTGTGAAACAGTACAGTGCTTTGAGGAAAAAGGAATCTCGTTTTCTCCTTTAAACACCTCCAAATTAAAAGAATAAATTTCTATCTGTCATAAATGAAACCCAAAATCCTCTAGACTACTACTACTTTATCTGTGGGCGGTTTTGAATTAGTTGTAAAACTTAAAGCTTTGAAGAGTTTATCTCTGGTTTCTTGATACAGTTTGCTTAATGTCACCAAGAATTAGTGCTGCTTACACAGTGCAATTTGCATTGTAACATATTTTTGCAAACAAATTTAATTGTGAGAAGTGGAAAGTTTAAAGGACTTTGTGGGCTTATGGTAGAACAGAGAAATCTAAAAAGTATTCAAATAGGATTTGCAAGGGCTTCAGTGTGAAATATCTCCTTTGTATTGATATTTTCTGGTTCTTAAATACTTCTCTAAAATAAATGCATTACAGCTGATGTGTGTAATATTGCACTTCGTGCAAGCGTGCGTTGACAGAGAAGTTTTTTCTTTTATTTGTTGGCACTTTTTTATGTTCGCACTAATGTGTGAATTTTTGTGTCCAACAGCTGAAAATTTTTGGGAAGAAAAACACTTTGTCAGGTAATAAATTATTTTTCCATTTCTGAAATAAAAAGGATGTTTGAAATCTGCCATCCCCCTTCTCCCAGCTGTGAACCTCCACACAACACTGGGGTATAGTTAAAGCAGCATCAGTGCTTGGGCCTTCTGCAGCCAGGTGCCACTGACACCACGCAGCGGCAGGAGCGGCAGCGATGCCTGCAGACTGCATTGATCCCTGCACTCAGTGTGGGGCTTCTCTCGCAGGAACAGCATGTTGTCCCAGCTTTTGGAGTCTGTCCTATGTACCACAAAGTAGATGAGCTGTGTGAGGAAAAGGGGCTCCTTTATCTTAATCGTTTCCTTTGTGTGCTGTTATTACGGCATTACAATCTGTTTACAATTATAAAGTGTCATTTCTCCTCTATAAGACCCCACTTTATATAGGGCGTAGGGGTGAGTGTGCAATATGGTATAATTCAATTTGTTGAAGTAGCTGTAAAACTGGTGTGTCCTGTCTCCAAGTGCTGATATAGAAACCTAAATAATGGTTTCATGTGCCTTGCTCTGGGTTTTGGATTTTTTTTCATGTTGTGTAAAGGTGTTAGCTATAAATCAGTAAGAACTATGGAAGCCAAAAGTGTTCTACTGATTTACAGATAACTGCTTCCCAGGGCAAACTGGAAAGTAAATTGGCCTCCCAGCCTAAATCGTCACCTCCCAGGAAATTTTGACAAGTGTGATAAGCAGTTTCCACATGCTGCAACTCTAGTATTAACTCTAATACCAAAACTGATTTTCTTATATGCAATTAGTATATACGTATATGCAACTAATATACAGTTTGTGTACCAAAATCAATGTATACATGGGAAAAATTATTAATGTCACTATAAAATAATTTGCTTAATAATTGAGTATCTACATTGACATACAGTTCATATAGAAATTGATTGTGTTTCAGGGTAAGAATGCAAACATTCAGAAAGCTTCCTAACTGTTGCCCTGGTTTTTCACTGCATGCCTTGTTCGCATTAGCAGTGAAAAACCAGGGCAACATCCTAACTATTCTCTCTTCATTACTTTTAAAATTCTCTTGTTGATTTGTGATCCAAATCTTTCTGAAAATCTGTTGAACTTACTCTAAATTTTGAATGTGATATATTAGGATTTCAGAGTTTGGTTTAATAGATTTGAGGGTAAAATGAGAGATGGAGAAGCGATCCTGCCATAGATTTGATGTTTGACCTTTGACTTTTCTGCGCTCAAGTATTGGAAAATGTGACATGGAACATTGTCCATTGGTATCCAATAGTTGTGACATAAAATGTGACAAAGCTGAAGTATCCTTATCTGCATTCTATTTTTTATATACACTTGCACATTTGTTTGTTTGCTGTAACCTCTTGCTGAATTATATTCTTTCTGAAGTCACATATACTCTGGGTTTTTATTTTGTTTGCCTTATTTTGTGGTTTCAGATGGCTTTGTTTTTATTTGTTACTTTGTATTAGCTTTTACTCATTATAAATAACAGTATGCCAGTTCTCATTCCATCCCAAAATGTCTCTGCTCTAGAAAGTATTTTACTACAAAGATGCTATGCAAACTAAGAAAGATCATTTGTGATGGTGGTGGAGTGTAATTGCTAGAGACTCAAACTGATATTTAGGGCACTGATATATTAACAGATGTGAGTCTAAATGAGTGACTTGGAGTATAAGGCAATAATACATTGTCAGGGAAGTATGGTGGACCGTGATTATTAATGGGCTTTTAATTAGTGAATAAGCAAGACAAGCCTGTTATTATTATTGTGTGTCTAGCTGGATACAGTCTCAGACCATTCCTGCCAGGTCACACCTTTCTTAAGGAGAAATTTAAATGAGTATTTGTCTTTTGCTATTACTCTTCCTAAAGATCTGCCTGGATCGTGGCTTTGCTCAAATGGAGAGTTTCAAGCACCATTTTAGGGGTACCCTTGTAGATAAGCAAGGAGACAGGACACAGACTTGGTGTGAGATGTGGTTTTGTGTGGCCAGATGAGCCTGGCTCCCAAGTCTACATCTTATCCATGCTAAAAGTGCCTGCAAGGTGCTGGAAGCCTTTATCAGGATTATTTAACACGGAGAATGACCATAATGAACATGCAAAAATCAAGTATGGGGTCAAGCCAAATGTAGTGGTACTTGGAAAGTTTATGCAGTCTAGACCTGTGTAAAGCAGTGAAGTTTCCATCCTGGTTCTGGGAGGATAGGGCTGTGTTGCAGTCTCTGCCATCCATCAATCTGTTTGTCTTTCCTGAGAGGGAAATTTGCACTTAACTCATGACTAGAGGTACACTTACAGTTCGGCCTGTGGCTCTGTCAGTGTGGCTACTGTGCTGTGCATTCATTCACTGACCTCAGCTGGCCAGCCATGTCCTGCTGGGGTGCTGGAGTCCCTCTAGCTGGCTGTGGTTTAAGTTCCCTATATATGAAAGTAAAAATACTGGAGTAATATCCTTACTCTCACAGTAGAAGATCTGTCCCTTCTTAGTGTATGTCTCACATCTGTGCCTGTGTCTAGTCACAACAATTGTATGTTTTATAGAGTGAATTATTTATCCACAGATTGTGTTTTCAATATAAATATTTCTGTTTCCTATTCAGCTCCACTGTTGTTTGTGGTCTACTGTTCTTTGTGATGCCACTTGGCCAAAGATGTTTTGTTCACTATATAACTTCATGTGGAACAGATGAATGGACCACATCTATGACGAGTCAGTCGGTGTTTTTGTGGGAGTGCTAATGTAAAGAGATGCTTTGTACAATAATTGGAAGTAGGAGAACAGACGTGAGGTTGTGTCTCCAGCACGGATGGTATTTAGCTTCCTGCTAAGTTAATAGTCTGTCTGTTTAAGGGACTCGAGCTGTTCTTTTTTGTCCTATTGTTTTTCCCTACTCTGTCATTTCTCTTCCTCTCATTTAGTCACAGAGTTAAATTAAAGAATAGCTATTAAAGTCACTTGTGTTTCCCTTCCAGAGTCCCTTCCGTCAGCATCTGCCATGCCCTACAAATGTAATCTGATGTTGCTTCTTGGTGTGTACTTCCATGCACACTCTCCCTCTGCGACTTGCTTTTTTATCCTTTCTATACTTAACACATCGACAGCATTTGCTCTACCAGGGAAATCCGTCTTCCATGTTCACTTGTACCCTCCGAGGAAAAGGGATACTGGTCATGCTTGTGTGTCCTTGTAACATTGACTTCACCTTTCTATTAAATTCTTCCAGGTGCTGAAGATACGTTTTATATTGTCAGAATTTAGCTCTCCTACCAATGTCTCTCTCAAGAATTCCTTTTTTAAAGTTTAATTATGTTCACATACAATTGCTGTAGGTGGATACTGCATGCGTATAGTTTGGCTTGTCCTGCTTGCTTCTTTGCTTCTTCTTGGTTTCTTTCTACATCTCTCTCATGGTTCTTACTTCCATCTCTCTCCTAGGCCATACTTCGCTGTCTCTCCCTCTGGCTTTCGTTTATATTCCAGGGTTGCAAAAGACAGGAGAAATAACTGTTTAGTGAGGTTAATAATGCCATAGAAAGGACAAATATCCTGGTGTGGAGGGAGACGTTTAAAGCTGCCCTTGTGTAGGAAAGGCAGCTGGTACGAGAAGATGCATGTTGTATGTTTGTTCAGTCCTGTGTGATGCTGTAGACTAGCTTGTACTCAAGCCCAACTCTGCTCCTTTTCTTTTTAAGTGTCTTATTGTCATTGCCAGAACAAATTTCTTAGACCAAACAGCAGTTATCAGCTCTGCAATCCTCCTAAACCTGTGCTTAGCTTTTCATAGACAGCCTCTCCATAAGATTTCTGCAGCTCTGGCATTGAATCAATACTTTTTATGAGTGCTCCCATTCCAGATGGATCCACTGAAGGAAAATGCTTCTTGAGATTTAAGATTATTACTCTTGAATATCAGGTGCTACTTGTACCTGAACAGAAAGGATTGCTCTTTGTTTTCTCATTTACATGTGGTTCATTCTGGGGTAGGTTAGTTTATCTCACATTAAAACTATTCAGTGGAATCAATGTGCAGATTCCAAACATCTGTGTCTCTGACAACAGCTCACTTGTGTATCTTTCCTTGGATTGATGGCATCCTGAGGGCAGGAGAAAATGATGTTTATGATATAAACTAAACAACAGCCTTTGAAGTGATTGTTCAGAAAGTACTGCAGGAAAAAGAAGAGGGGAGAAGCCCCAAGTGTAGTATGTTAAAAGAATCTGGGGTTTTCAGAAAGCACAGTTGCTACTCTGCCCCTTCACTCATCAATAATTTCAGTATTTTCTTCTCTGCAAGATTAAGTGCCCCCCAGTAAAAGAACAGAGTAAGATCGCAAATGTAAGCCCACCCTTGTCCTTGCTTTCTGGCTGCCTGCTATGCCAGGGAAGTCAGGGCAACTGTGTATTAAGAAAAGCTTTGGTAATTCTGAATTCAGAGCCCCGTTTTGCACAGCAACTTTATCAGGTCCTAATCTGAAATATAAAATATGTCAACCTTTGAAACCTTTTAAGTCATTATAGAGAAATGCAACATTCTTGTGATGGAAGATGGTGTATTTTGCCTCATGCTGACTTGCAAGGGCCTGCTTCACCTGTTATGTATGTTATAACCAAATCTTATATTTGTTTTAAAATACATGTATTTGTGTGGTGAAATTTTATACACAACAGATCTGGGCTAAATGCACTTGAGCTATGCCTTATGTGTACTGGTATGTGAGTGTGGTACATGGGCCTTGAGAGAGCAGAGTAAAGCATTTCCCTTCTGTGATTTTAGATGACTTTTATTTTGAAGAAAAGAGGTGCATTTTGCATCAATATTTGATTTTTCACTGTGATGTGTCACCATAATTTTCCTTAACAACAATGTAAGGATGCAGATTTCTGTCTTGGTGGGTTGCTGTATGTGCAGAACGGCTTCCTGATGTTATCCTGTCTTTAATCTGCCAACCCTGACAGGGAAACATCACGTTCCTTTTATCTGTCAGAATGAAATCCTCTTCTCTGAAGAGCTCCTGGATTTCAATTTTAGAAGTAAAGATAAAAGCAAAAACAAAGTGGGGGTAGTAATCCAGACCTTTTCTGGCTAGGATTATCGATTACCCAGTCAAATATTAGATAAGATAATTTGACTTTTGTCATTGAGATGGCATTGCCAAAGCCATTGGTATCAAAATAATGTCTTTTAAGTGCCGGAACCATAGTGGATGAAAGAATTCCCCCAATGATATTCTGCCTCTGGTTATTCTGGACTCATATTTTCATTTCAGATGTATCACTATGCTAGCACAGCCATGTGACAGCATGCTTGCATTCCTCAGGAATGGTGTGCATCACTTGTTTTGAAAGTGAAAAGCACTTCAGTGCTTTCGAGTGTATTGTAAACATCAGAAAAATGGAACCATTTAATATCATTCCTCCAGTACTTCTGGAAGGGTAAATAGTAAAACAAATTATAGCGTTCTGTGTTATTTTCTGCCAAATTGCTATAATTCCATAATAAATTAAATCTGTGGATATAAACTCCAAGCATCTGCAATTCGAACAGTCTTCCTAAAAACCCTTGCAAAGATGATTCTTCTTCATTTTGGAAATATGGTGTCAGCATCTGAAAAGGCTCTCTATAAGTAACTAACTTCTAAAATCGCTTCAGCTGGCTATTGCACTTGCTCTGTTTGAGGTGGCACACCTCCTTCAGCTAGCAAAATTTCTCCCCCACCCCTCCCTGTTAAATACTGTTGTTGATCTTTGTTTTGCTGGAGTGTGGAGGCATATGCTAAGCAAGTTTGTTGTGCTTCGTATTTTTATCATCTGCTCAGCTTACCACACAAAATTAAAGATTTTACTTGCACAATCAACACGTGCTTTCATAAATAAACCTCAGGGTGAAGTGATGCTCTAGAGACAGTGGGGTTTGGATGTTTGTAATTGGAAGCAGAATCGGCTCCTTGACTTTCTGTAACTCGCAGTGACTCCATGTCAGAAACAGTTAGTATGGACTTTATGTAGAGATCCAGCATGTGTGCAGGCCCTCTAATGAAAAAGTCTTCATAGACTCATACAAGTAGAAGCCAAATTTGACTGTGACTTTTGCAGTCATGTAAATAAAAACCAAAGATGCGGCTAACATGCTGGAGAGCAACATAGCATGCTTTATTTTGAAGCTGTAAAATCCAGCCTCACATCTGACATTTGTTACTGCTTGGATGAGAACACTCTGTTCAGGACACATGTGCAGCCACAGCTCAGGAATACCACATGCATGGTGGGGGTTAGATCCCATCAGGTTTTAAACTCCTCCCACTGAAGAGTGAGCATCCTTCATTCCTTCTAGTATTTGCAGAAGCTAAGTCCACTCAGCATCTCACTGCCTCAGGCCTTGCATTCCCCTCTCGTGTTGGAAAATGTGAGAGGAATGGAGATTTCAGGTAGTAAATGTCTCATTTACAAGCTCCCCTCTAATATCTCAGTCTCATTTTCATTGATTCTGCAATAAAAAAAACCAAAACAAACTCCAAAAATAGAACAGCAGCCTTTTCTACGTGTGTCACTCCATTCCCAGCACAGAGTTTAGACAGCAGAACTGCACTTACAAATATTGTACAACTAAATACCTTTTAGGCTGAAGTAGAATTGGAAGGATTTTTGTACCTGCTTTTCCTGAATATGACTATCTTGCATTGAATTTTATAAGATTTCATCTTTGGGATTGCATCCCACACCCAACTGTTAAACCGTATTGGATCCAAATAAAATTTTAAAACGGTTAATGTGGAAATAATTACTGGACAACAGAAATATGAAATTTACTATGATTAGATAGTATTTTTTAGTTTTTTTATCTTATCTTCTGTCAGCTTGGATGTAACTTCTGCAGTAGTAATACTAGAACAAACTAGTAAGTGTATGTCCTATTATTGATAAATTGTTTTAAATTGGTGTTATGTTATTTTTGTTATTATATTTTATTTATATGTTTATACATTCGAACTGATGCCTTGAGAGGCTACTTAGAAACAGAGACTAGACAGGAGTAAGAGAATAAAGGTGGATATTTATTGGAAAGGCCTTCAAAGGTACACCCTGGGTAGCCAAAGCCTACTGCTAAGATGGACCCCAAGGTGGATGACGAGTGACAAGTTCTGCACACTTTTATAGGTTTGGTCGATTTGCATATCAGCATAAATTCTCCAGTTAAAACTTTAGCTAAGTGATGTAATTTATCCAGGCTGACTCCCCTTGCAAAGATGTTGGTTTACACATTTTGAGTTTAGGACAGTCTGGGTGTCTTTGAAGAGCAGGCTTGGAGAGGCTTTGTTTTGACTATCTGGCATGAGAGAACAGCAGAGAGCAGGCTGCAAGAAACTTCAGAGCTACACACTAGGCAGCACAGGATTTGAAAAATATAAAAGTTAAAACTTAAGGCATCATTACTTCTATGTTTTCTGTTGTTATAGTTGTTTATATTCTATTATTGTTAAAAATATCGTAAATTGATATTTTTCCTTATGCTGCTGATTTGTAGTTCCTGGAGTTAGTGTATCCCTAGCAAGTCAGGCTTCATTTATACCTGTTGGGAAGTCTGCCTTTTGCAAAGTGGATCATCTTGAACATGTCTAGGAATTCATGCCAGAGACATGCTAGCTGTGCTCCATTTGCTTCTTATTAATATTTAATTTTAAATCTTCCTTAAGTCTTTACACACACTAATAAACTTAGTGGCACATGATATAAATTGAGAATTGTAAAGTCATTCTTCAGAACTCTCCCTCTTATATTCTTGATGTCTTTTATCCCATAGAAATTCCACTTCAGTCATTGCAGTGGAGTCTCTCTCCAACACCACTTGCTCTCACCCCAAATTACACTTCATAGTTGTAAAGTTTAGTCTGATCATTTGACATCAGTTACATCACTGGGTAAATTTTAGGAATCACATTGTGTTATTAGGGTGAGAGACCTGAAAGACAACCAGCTAGACGCAGGGTACTAAATAGCACTGGCAATAGCAAACAGTGCAGTGGCATAATAGATATTTTTATTTGTCGTTCTGGGTATGTTCTGGAGCCTCCAGATCTTTTCACACATTTTTGTAGAGTATTCCCTTCACAAGAAAAGCTTCTTGCATTGTCGCACTTAAAAGCATTTGGCTGAAAATTTAGTGATGTCTAATAACTGTACAATTAAACTCCTTTTGTTCATTGGGATGATGTCTCTTTTATATAGAGTGTGTTGAAAGGTATAGTGATCATTCTTCTCTTACTCAATTACCTTTATCTTTAAAATCTTCAGTTTGCCTTTTCAGAGCTTCAAAAGTGGTAGTATAAAATCCATATCCTTATCAGACTAGATAATTATGCTTGCAGAGAGCTATTCAGGGTTAGCTGTCTGTACATGACTGAGTCTGCACTGAAGCAGGGATGAATCTGCACATAATGGTTCACCTAAACAAAAGCACAGTATTACTGGGGAATGTTTAGCTCAAATGTAGCAACCTACAGCACATCAAAATGTGATTTAGAGTAAGAGTTATTGTTGAGACCTTTTGAAGGTAGCTAATACCAAGGAACTTTAAATTTGAAAAGTTTCAGTATTAATTCCAGCATCTGTCTTAAGAGGAGAAGACAGCAAGAGTCAGCCAGGGATAATCATAGCTAGGTTTATCATGTGCTTTGAGCACTTGGATAGGGGAACCTGAGGGGAAAATGTGCTACTTGCACTGTCTCTGAAGTGTGCCAAAGTGCACCAAATGTACAGCAGCTAAGAAGACCTACTTATAGCACAGTTCTGCAGTTCCCATGGCATAGAAGCCTGAGGCAGGGTCTGGCCAGGGTTTAGTAGAGATAAAGGAAAGCACAAATTTGCATGCTTAGGCTGCACACCATGAAAAGCCGTATGTAAACTTATGGCTATATGTCTTTCAAGTGCTTTGGTGGAAGATTTTAGGCTTCACAGATATTTAACCTCTGCCTAGGTAAGTCAAAGGAGGTTCACAGCTAAGGCAAAGAACCTATCCCATTATGCACAGTGGGGTAGGAAGCCAGATATGTGGAAGTCTTCCTAGCCACTGTGGGGATTAAAAAGGCAGCTTGTGTGTTGGTTGCAAAGAGGATGCTCTAGGGTCCAGCAATAGCTGATAGTACAGGTGAACATGTCCAAGCTTCACTATAATCTTTCCTGCTGTAAATATTTTTTGGGTAAGTTATATGTGCAAACAACTCCAAGGCATGTCCCAACTCCCTAGGCCGCAGGTGAACAGTTGAGTGCAGAGATGATGCTTAGTACCATTTCCAGTGCTAGCTGGGGCGTGCTGTACTGCATGTGCTTCCAGAGGCAAGCCAGCTCTACTCAGGCAACTCTATGGTTCATAACCATGGGTTCAAACCCATGGATTCCCTGTAATATCATCAGGTGTTTTCAGGTTTGGTTTGGGTGGTTTGTTGGGTTTTTTGGGTTTTGGGGGATTTTTTGGGGTGAGCATTGGGGTTTTTGTTAGGGTATTTTTTGTTTTTTTTTTTTTTGTTTTTTTTTACAATTCAGTTTTCTCATCTCTTGTAGTCTGGGTTTCCCTGCTCCTCTCATTCCTTTGGATAAACTAGGATTTTCTAAACAGTTGATGACTAGGGGGAAAAGTTACCTTTCGCTTTAGGGACTCTTCATGCATCAGAATTGGTCAGCACCATTCAGGTTGTTTCTGCTGTTCGTTTGTGCTGGGTGCCTGAGAACAAAGGGCTCTCCAGAGAGTTTGTCCTGTCTTGGACAATTAGTCAAGTGTCCCCGAATAATGTCTTCCATGTGCACTCTTAGTTGCTTCTACTGAAAGCATCTGAGAGTGGTTGGTTTGTTGGTTTGGGTTTGGTTTTTGTTTTGATCATTCAAAGCACAAGTTCGAAGTGGCTGAAAACTTGTTTTTGCCTTTGCAGTCTGAGAGCATTATAGCAGGGCAAAATGTCATTTTTGCCAAGGCAGAACTAGAAAGCCCATCTTACTCACAATATCTGTCAGGTTATGTTTGTATGGATCTCTTTTTTATGCATTCTATCCCTTTCTAAACCGGTGTTATCAAAGTAGAAGCAAGGGTGTAAATAAATTCAGTCTTTCCAGCTTTGACAGATGCTTAGCAAACCACAGGCCCAAGCAGATGTAGAGTCTGGGCTCCAGTGTTTGCTGCTGCTTGGGGCTTCTCCAGCACCTCTGAATTTGTTGTCCATACTCATGCATGCCCATTCATCCCAGTCAGTATTCAGATATTGTTTCGTCTCATGTGATCTCTTGGGCTTCTCTATCCAGTCTGTCAGGACTTTCATCTTTCCTTTAAAATGTATTCCGGTACTGGCTTAACACGACAATGAAGAGATTTTAAGGGTAACATGATTTGCAACTTCACTTCTGTAAAATCTCTAGAACGGCTTCTAACAACCAGTCAAAAAGCATGTCCATTTTCCCACTTCAGTAGTCACTTTAAATAGGATCAACTTCCATGGCACTATTTCGGTGGTAAGTTGGCCCCACACTAACTTGTGTGGGTGCCTTAGCTGTTGAGGCAAATGAGCATTTTCCCTCTATGGGATCCTACGAGACCAACATTCAGCAGTCAAGTATGGGTAGAGCTTGGAAGGAGCAATTTGTCTTTGCATTGACCCATTATGCAAGAGGTTGTCAGGGAAAAACTTGTATAGCAAAAATTATGTCCTTTTCAGCATCAAAAAATGTTCTGACCAACTGAAAGAGACTTTCATTGAAATGGCAGGATGATTCCCTGTAAAAAAAATTAGCCTAGATGTTTAATTCAAAATGGATTATCATTCCTGCAATATTTTGTTATTTTAAAATATTGTCTAAACTTGAAGCGCTGTTTTTTCACTGACATCCATGTTGTCTGTTCATGGGGGTTTTTTTCCCCTGTATTTGATGAGGTTTCTGTAAGAAAAATAAATGGAAACAAAGTGGAAAGTAAAAACTAATGGCTAGTGAGGGTACTTACTTTTTTTGCCTATAGGCTTCACTGTTCATGTGAAGAGCATCTATTTTTACAGTCTTGTTGACATCATATTTGCAAGCCCATGGGTGTCGGAAAAAACCTCATCTTTACAAATACAGTACCCTGTCTTGCAGTTCCTGACAGAAGCACCCCCTGAAAAGACCTGCCAGTTGCATATGTGGGTCAGACTTCAGTCAACACCAAGCCCTTGCATAATACATTATCTTTATCTGAAACTTTTCCACACTGGTGCTATTTTATTACAGGAATTTTCCTCACAGCTCGGCCAGCTGAGGATGGTTTGTAATACCTGTGCTATTCCAATGCAGACTTCTTTAGATAGTAGACACCCTAGAGATTTAATGCATTACTTTCATCAAACATGATAATTTACTTCTTTGTTTATACTTTTTAATAACAGCATCTTTTCATCATTGTAATTCTTTTGAAAGAAATACTTTATGAGAAGCCTTAGGTGGTTGCTTTGTGCCTTTTCACTCCAGGTGCAAGGCTGTATATTTTAATAGGAAGCCTCCAGACCGTTTTTCTGGTCTATGTTTTTCTGTACCTCCAACACTTCATCTGTGCTGCACGCACTGCTGACTCGCTTGAAGGTTTCAATAGTGATCTCTCATCAATCACTAAAAGAAACAAGATTACTGGGTCTAAAATTCGGAGTAAATCTTGTCAAAAACATTTAATCTTTTCCGGCAATCTCTGCATTTCAGAGTTCTGCTTTGAAATAATATGTTGCAAAGAATGCAGGGCGATTTCTAAAAAGTAGCTACTATAAAATATATGGGAATCATATATTGGTTCAGGGTGCTGAATGAGTAGTGGAGGTGAAATAGGAAAAGAATGTCAGTATTTTAAGTGTGTGGCTGTTAGGAAGGTGCAGGTGTTCGTGCCTGTGTTCAAGCCTGTCTCTTGGTGTGTATTGTCCCATGGGGCTTTGTCACCCACGAGTAACATCAGTCAGTGATGGATGCAGTGCAGTGGTCACAGCTCCCTCATCTCCCAACTCTTCCTTTCCTTCATCTCTCTCCAGACCTATAGAATAGATGCTAGAATAGGCCTTTGAATAGATCTGCATCTATCCCTTGCAAATATTTCAAAGGTGACTAAAATGGCCCACCATTCTCTGTTCTCTTACAGAAACTTGCTATGTCTGAATAAATTGCTGCATTATAATAATTTCACCCAATAACAGCTGCAGTCCAAGGATCAAAATCTGTGTTGTGAACTCCAGAATAACTTCCCAGTGCCTTCAGACTGAGCAGATATGGCTGCAATTGCTTTACAGAACAAGCTGAAATACAGATAATTGAAGCAGTTTGCTTGAGGTTATCACAAAAGGAGCTTGTGAGCCTGGGCAGAAATTCACCAGATCTCCCTTTTCTTAGGCATATATTGTAACTGCAGAAGTGCATATTAAAGAAATTCCCACCTGACCTGCTGGCCTGATACATGTGTGACTGAGACTTAAATCTAATTCTCTCATTCTCTTGAACAACCAAATGTTATATAAGATTAAATGTGGATGAAAAGCCTTGATGCTGGCTATTGAAATTATTATGAAACCTAATCTATTTCTGTGGCAGGATGTAAGTGGGCCCTTCACTCTCAAAATGACCCAAGTCAGCCTGGCAAGCATCCTCTCGTCACAAGGAAGTTACCTTCTGGCTGGGGCTCTGCCTCTGCGCCTGTTTCTGTCAGGTGCCAACCTTTGCTAGCTGTGAGCTCATTGAGCTTTCTCCTCCCCATCTGCATCTCAGCTGTGACTGTCCCTTGCATCTTCCACGTCGATCCAGTTGGTTCTTTCACTCTCTTTCTGTCTTTCCATTTGTTTCCTCCCTGAGAATGTTCCCTTCTCCTAACTGCGCATTCACACAGGAAAAGAAAACCATAAATCTGTTGTGATATTTGAGGTCAATGTATACTTTATGTTGGAGAAACTTCCAAAAGTGCCTCTTCCTGTCTCCTTTTTCATCTCTGTAATAAGTAGCTGGTAGAATCTGCTGCAATGGTCATAATAGATAATATCTTCTATTATCCATTGTTTCAAAGCAAAAAATTGGGTTGTTAACCTATGAAAAGTAACATTACAGTTGCTTCAATCTTTTCTAGATATATCACTAAAGTGAGTTCTAATGAATTGATGTATTTCAAATAATTTCGAGTCGCTGGAAAAATTATATTTATTTGAAAATGGTGAAGGTTTTAATTTCTTTTCTTGTGCATTCCCTGAAAGCTCCAGTTTTTGAACACCGACTTAAATTCCTTTGTAGTGCATCTAGCCTTGCGTGTAAGTTGAAATCAGTGATACTAAAATTCAAATATAAGAAGTGCTTAATCAGCATCTAAAAATGCATGGTACTTTGTGTGAAACCCTGACTCAGTCCCTGAAGAAAAGCCTCTCCACTTTTTTGTGAAGAATTTCGATCTTTCACTTAGGAATTGAAATATATATGATTGCTGTACCTCCAATTATTTATAATCAGATACTCAGGATGCAAAACTGTAGATTGGAAGTATCCTACATTTAATTATTTGAAGCCATTTGTTTTTTATCTTTTGGATCCATTCCAAATTCATTTTTTTCCTCTCCTACTCAGTGTGTGTAAAACATAACATTACAACTTAAAGTTTAGCTGCTTTGTTCCTTTTTACTTCATAACCTTTTATAGGGCTTTGCAAATTAAATTTGGTGATTAAAACAGACAAGTTTCTTTAACGCAAATTATAGCCTATCTTAGAATGCATGATCTGTTTCATAGCCATTACTGTGACTAAGTGGGTTGTGTGGCAGGAGACTCAAGACTCTAGCTTAATAAATCATTGCCCGCTTGGTCAGTTTTAGGCATGAAAGAACAAAAGCATAATATAATTTCTGGTTCAACTAAAGGATTATCAAGAAAGATTTGTGAGTTGTGTGCAACCCCCTAACCTTCTGGGAAAGAAGGTATTCTAAGACTCACTTATCTTCCCCTGAATAAATAAAACTGCCTTGCCAATTAAAAATCCTTTATTGATAACCTGCAGATTTATTTCGTGCTAGAGCTACAACGTGGGTACCACAAGACAAAGCTGAATGCCGTTGTGTAGATCTCCCAGTGGGAGGCAGGCAATGTGTCAAAAGAGCCTCACGTGCTTTGTGAATGTGAGGTTTTGGAAACTGTGCACAACTTCCCTATCTGGATGGCCCTGCAATAGACTGTGAAACCATCTTCGTAGGAAAGCAAATAAACAACTTACAGGAGCTCTAAGAGACAGTCAACTGAGTGATCTAGAGTTTCAAAGATGCAAAATACATATGCCCAATTGAATGGGAATTTCTTCAGAGGTAATATTAGGATCTTGAATGCATGCAGGGGAATGAAGATGGTTGAATCATAGATGAATGAAGTTCAACTTATTTAAATGTCACTCTCTGTCTCCGCTTCTAATCGTACCATATGGTATCACCTAATAAGAGCCAAGTGTGGATGCCAGTTACATCGCAGTATGATATATTATAAAGCAATCAAATTTGAAGTGAAGATTTATGATGGAGCTCTTCCTTGTTAAAATGAAGCAAACAAAAATGCCATCTGATCCATTATGGTCACTGAATAGGCCTCTGTCTTAAAGCTCCTGTTCCAAAGATGTTCCTTGGTGTGCATCTTCCATCCCTAG
Source organism: Oreocharis arfaki (assembly GCA_013398015.1). Taxonomy (NCBI): domain Eukaryota; kingdom Metazoa; phylum Chordata; class Aves; order Passeriformes; family Paramythiidae; genus Oreocharis; species Oreocharis arfaki. The sequence continues at coordinate 147,689 of VZRR01008444.1, read as the reverse complement.
GAAGCCTCATACAGGGTTAAGAGCTGAGGGAAGGGTTCCAGAGGTTAGGCCTACTTTTGTGCTGCAGCAAAAATGCTTTGCTCAGGAAGAACAAAGTGGCAAGGTCCTGAATGAGCTGAGGGGTTGTGCCCTGCTGGTGTGCAGCTGATGGAGCTGGAGTGCCTGATATCCCGATGCTTCTGGTAAGTGCATTTAGGAGTCCCGTTTTGAGATTATCATCAGTTTTCTCTCCCCTACCCAAACATTTACTGCTACGTGTTAAGGAGGTGGAAAAGACCATTTACTAATTTAATTTTAAACTCTGTGTAACCCAAGGAACAAAGTCTTGTTTTGGGCAGTAGGTTTGAACGTGTGACTGTGAATATTTTTGAGGAGATGCTTAATCACAAAAACCCAAAAAGTGATGGAGAATCCTTTGCCTACTTTCGTGTCTGGGTTAGTACTATGTGGTTCTAGAAAACTTAGACAAACTTGAAAATTAAATTAGGTGCCAGTATGCTTCCTAAGCCTGCCTGTGTGTACGTCATCATTAAAAATGAATAACTCGATCAGTAAAGTGGTGGGTTTTTTCTACATTTTCTTCTCATTATTTACATCCAGAATTCACAGCTGTATTTCAGTCAGTCACAGTAAGCCCTCAGAAGCTGCAAAACTGTCATTTCTTTCCCTGCTTTGTTACAGGACAGGCAGTGAAATTCGCATTGTTGTCATTTTACTTTTTTTTCTAACTGAGGAAAAATCAGCATAGCTCTCTGTTTGTTTCCCTTTTAATATCTCCAAGTGATTACTGAAACCTTTAGAAATACCACAAAAAATGATAAAACATTTGCACTTGTTCCTGTGATCGGAGGGAAGGCATTATAGTTGATGTTAATTTGCTTGAGATGGTATAAAACTCAAAATAATGTGGTAATATGCTTGGTTGAAGAAATAGCTACTTGGAAAAAATTTCCAATAAGTTTGACTTTGAGTGATCTATTCAGCCAATTGAAGAATTGCTCTTTAGAAAAGATAATCTGATATTATTTGAAACAATTTATCATTCAATATCAAAGCAATATCCTGCTGGAACACCAGGAGGACATCAGCATTCATCTGCAAACAGAATTCAAACAGTAATTTCTGCCATTGCCAGTTAGGGAAGCTTTAAAATAACAGTCACCAGGAATAATCTGCAGGTGAAGAAATTGCAACACATGTGCTTTCTGACTGTAAGTTGACCTGTGTGCAAGCATGTAAATCTCCTATTATTCCCAAACTGAATAATCCTTGGATAAAACCAAAGCCATCAGGCGGAAATAATAGTCAGAAGTATGTAGCACTGACAGTACACAGAGCTCACTCTTCTTCTCTGGCTTTTGTTGCACGGCTTGCTGAGCGAGGGGTGAAATAAAACAGTTCCATGAGAGTGTGTGAATCTTCAACTACAACAGAATGATCTGTCCAGACTAAAAATACAGGGAAAGATGAAACGGGAAGAATATTAGGGTGGATGTACAGGGTCTGAGACAACACAGCAGCAATGCTTTTCTCCTGCTGAAGAGAAGTGCATGGGTTTGATCAGATGGGCTAAGCTCTGAACTGAAGGATTCCTGGTTCCTCCTCACGTATGCCTTTGGAGACCAGGATATTCACAAAGTATTTTGTTACAGAAGTAAAGCAGTGCCCTGGCAAACTCATGCCATACGTGACATGAAACAGATCCTCCCAAGTGGAACACAGCATACATTTTCCTTTCAGACTTACCCCCAAAGAATTTTCATTGTTCCTAATAATTTAATCCAGGTTCCCTCCTCTCTCTGCATCTTATTTACAGAAGTAGTTCAATGTACAAACTCATTTGTCTACTTTCTTTTGCTCTTAAAAATTTTCAGGGAAATGATTGGAGAAAGTTAAGCATAATTATTGTTCAGATTTTGGCCTGCCTCCTGAGACTGTCCTCTCTGGGAAAATACTCATGATGATTTTTCTGATACCTCTCTCTGTGGAGAGAGTCTGCTGTTGTGCTTTTGTTGCCTGGTCTACCCGGGCTCCTCGTAGAGAGTGGAGAGACAGAAATTTTTCCAGAGGGGAAAATCAAAGCATCTTTATGACGCACCTCTTGTAAATTGCCCTCTCCAGAGACTGGTCTCTTCCATTTATTTTAGGTGGTATATAAAACTTGTGTTGAAGCAGCAGTGCTGTATCCCCGGGAGATTTTTTGCGTAGCCAATGCAGTTCTAGGTTTGCTCTCTTATAAGTTGATTTAGCTGCATCTTGCTAGCTCTAGCTGGGGTTATTTCTGGGAATGAGTGCAAGTAGTCCAAAAAAACACATGGAGTTCTGTCAGGTAGGGTTGCCTGCTGGAAATCTCTTGTTAGGCTGTAAGGTGATGAGCATTTGAAAAAATCCCTGTGGCCTATTGCAGTGAAGAACCCCTGGAACAGCTGTGTCTCATGATAAATCGACGATCCACAGTTAGAGGTATTTGGTCTGTATTTCTGTGGGGCTGTACCATGCTTGTGGATGAAAGGAGGTGTGCTGCCTGAAGAAGGTCCTGGTTAAAGGACATATGCTTGACAGCTGCGTTGTACCTAATAATCCTGCTGAAGGTAGTAGCTCACCGAGAGGAAAAGCTTCAGGATGTGGCCTAAGGTAAGAAGAGGGCATTATTAGTGTTGATATTTTTAACAAGAAGTGAGTTGCCAGTTTCATGGTAGCAGATTCTTATTAAATTACTCATATCTGATTTTCGAGCCAAAGGAGGACATGTCCCAGTATCACTGCAGTCATGCTATCTCCCAATCTATAATGATTCCACAGTGGGCAGAACCATGGTTTGTGGTTCCCTCAGCAGATTCCTGGCCTTGCAGTTGAAGTGGGTGCAGACATCTTGTGACTATGTGGGCCCCTGCCTTCCCATGCAGCCTCCTGCAGAAGTTGCGTTTTTAAGCTGGCTGAATGCTGTGCCTTCTGTATCCAGCTAGAAAAACAGAGCCCTTGTGCCTATGACACCTGAATAATGAGCATTGTTCTGACTGACTGGCTTCTCCCTTCCAGTTCATTTCAAGCATCTCTGGTAATTTTCCTCTCATCACCCTGATGCTGTCACACCCACACCCTAATTGGAGCACCTTCCCATCAACTACCGTGTCACCCTTATTACCACAGCAATCCTCCATCTAGACTCTCAGTGCTTTCCACCCAACCCATTCCCCATGCACTGCTCTGTCCTCTCTCTCCCTCTAAATCTGTATGCATAACTTAGAAGTTTCTGCTCTTCTGTCACCAAAATTGAAGCAACCTCTTATACCATTTTAAGATACAGGCACCAAATTCTTAAAGAGAAGGAGATAATTTGTATACTTTGGGAAAATCCATGAGTTTTGGGTTAGTCTGGGACGTTTTACTCACAATAATAAATGTGTCAGTGGAATCTCATTGAGCATCTCCTCTCAAAATTCAGGTTTTCTCCTTTGTGTATACTTGCTATGCAACCACCAGGTATTGAAATCAATAATGTTTTGTTTTCTAGAGCACAATTTGTTTCCAGATTTAAAGCAGCATTTTAAAATCCACTGATAGAAACTTCATTCTTGGACAAAGAGAACATGACATTGATGCTTAAAGTACCTTTCTTTCTGATAGATCAACAATGGATTTTTTTTTTCTCAACAGATACTATTCTGAGTTATTCTTATTCACCTACTTCTCTTCCAGATGATTTTCGTTTCAAAATTACACACCAATCCTTTCTCTACACATTACACAAATAGAACATTTAAATTAACTGTGGCATGCTTGTCATTAGAACTGAAAGTGTGCTGAGTTCCGTGTCTCTGCATTACCATAAATTGTTTGAGACCTCTTTGCAAGACTTGTTAAAATTGTTTTGAGGAATGTTTCCCACTGTTTGATCTGGTTTTGGTCAGTATCTCAGTCATGGATAAGTGCATTTTATTTTCTCTGCACAGATGTTTTATCTGTCACATATAATGCCAATCAGATTAGGTAATTCCAGGTGATCTTGTCAGTTTGTTCTATATAAATCCTTGCAGGACAGGCAACCCGTATGGATGAAGTGCAGGAAATTCATTTGTCTTCTGTTCATTGTCATACTTGGCTGTCACAGAAAACCATTTCTCACAATACCATATGTGCTAGACCCCTTATTCTGCTCTATGCTCTCTCACATGTATTTTATGTTGACTGGTGCTTGGTTTTCACGTTTTAGATTAAGAGGAGTGACTCCATAACATGTTCTGAAGGTGTTTATCAAATTCACAGCTCTTGTCACACTATGTCCTAAAGAAATTAAAATAAACAGTGTTGGTGTGCAGTCCGAGGCTGGGAATTACCATTTAAAACAGTTATTGTAACGGTAGTTTGTTTATTTTAAGAGGAAAAGGAAGTCTGTAAAGTATGAAACAAGTTCTTCCTCTCTAGGTATTATGTGGGCTGGGCCTAATTCTTTGGAAAGTATGTTAGAAGGAGAGAGATCACCTGCACTGACTTGAACTGCACATAGGCTAGATGTTTAAGGGCAGGACTTGACACAATACCTGTAGAAATGGCAGTAAAATTATCTTAGGTATTAGCTTTCGAAGTCCATCACAAGCAATTTTTAAGTGACATTCAGCCGGCTCAGGTTCCTGCACAGACATTAATCTCACTGGGTGACTCTTGTGTGGACAGAGATTCTTACTGATCGTGAGATTCAATGTTAGAGTTCCAGAACCAGGACCTAAGAGAGAAATGTTTTCAGCTTTCAATAGTTGTCCTTATACCATGTGTCTCTTCATCATTGTGGCATTTTTTGACCTTCAAATGATGTGTTAAAAAACCCACTTAGTTCCTGAGTAGTGCTTGAATTTTGCAATTGCAGTGGCAGTTAAGGATAGTTAAGATGGGGGGAGGAATCTTTGCCTTGGTATGGTTTCTATTCATGATTTTTGATATTTGTACTGAATGAACTACGTGTCTTTGAAAGATGAGCTTGTTTTGCTTTAGCATAGTCCTCTGATGTCACCTGAGCAGGAGAGCAGAGTTCAAGTGTCCTGTCAGCCTGTGAGCTTGCAGAGGTTATCTGGGTATCCTTGAGTATCTTAGGAAACCATTTTTTTCTGTTCTTTTCCCCAGACTTGAACCATTTCTATTTAGGATGATCACTCCATTTTGCACCAGAGCATAGAATTTTGGCTGTTGAGGTTTATGTCAATCAGGACTGATTGCTTAAAGCCAAGAGTAAATCCAAGAATTTTTACATATGCAAGGAGCCTCTCTGCATGATCTGTTCAGCCTTAGTAAATTGATTAACTTTTCAAACCTCTCTTTGCAAGAGAGAAGATCAGCTTTTTCTCCTTCCCTCCTCCTGTAAAAATGTTCTTTACAGCATGAAAAGCTGTCATGTGTAACGGAGACCCCAGGTGCATGCCTCAGTGCTGGGTGGACTTACGGCAGGGAGAAGAAGAGAAGATATTAGGATCTTTTGTAGACAGAATAGACTAACTCATCTATTTATTTATTTCTTCATTTATTTATAGAGGAAGGATTCTAACAATTTATTTTATAAGACCCACTAGCCCTACTGGTAAATATGAGTTTTATTACCCAATGTGGGAACATAGGTGTCATTTTAGCAAACCGAGCAGGGCACATCTCTAGTAAAATAGCAAATGGTATGGATTACAGGAGACCTTGTGACTGGATATTGCTTAGCAACTACATGTGTTTTGATCACAGACCTGGTGAGGTAATCCATGCTGGGGATGAATAGGTAGCGTCTGACAACATAACACACACCATGTTCAAAACAACTAACCCTTTCACTGCCTTCTGGCAGCACCCTTATATCTCTCCATGCCTATCTTATTAAGGCACTGTTAAGGATGAGAAATGAAACCTTTTCGTAATTTGGAGAATTTTGAAGTTCCTTCTACAAAAGTTGTTCTGATGGAATTTCTGTTCTCTGTTGTCTGGCTAAAATTACACAGGACATGTCACAGTCAAGAGTCAATGTTGCTGTAGAAATTTTGACTTTTTTCTTTTATAGCAGCCACTACATTTTGAGTTCCTTTTCAAACTAATAGTCAGACCTCCCCCTGTTACCCATATGTCACAAAGATGGTACCCTTGGTATAGAAGGGCATGTTTTTGCAAAGTGTTTTCTCATGATGGATTTTTTTCTGTGAAAAAAATTTGAAAATTTTATGAATGTGTCCATACATTATTATCTAAAGTTGAAAAACAATGTTACTTTATATTATGTAGAAGTCCTAAAGGACTTGACTTTGTCCAATGGTTTCTTGAAGATTGCTGTAAGGATATAACCACATCCCAAGAAGTGAGCATTATGTATATCTGCAGTGACTTCTGCAAGTGGATATTGCCCAAACACTGTGGGAATCTGCTTTTTCCCAGGATGGAGATGTGTGTGGTTTGTTCTTAAAAAAACCAACAAATAATACAAAATATACCTGATCCCCTCACCATTTTGTGTTCTTTTAAAAGCTTCATGTATTTTCCTTGCTCTTGGCAGAGAAGTAAAAATAAATTTTTTAAAACAAAATTGCAAAAATTCATCCCTAAGAAAAGTGTGGTGTTACGTAGTCACTCATCTCTATTAATATACTTTACCTAAGTATTTAGGAAGTGTGATGGGCATCTTTGGTGTCCTCTGTTTCAGAGCATTCTAAGTGCCTCAAGGCTGAGGTACTTAGGTGAGAAGGTTATGACTTTCTCATGCACTGATTTCACTTGCAAATCAGGAACAGTCCTAATTAATAAATAGGTCTTTCGGAACAGGCAAACAAATTGTATGTTGTGGTCTGGCAGAGATTTTGAATTTGAATACCCTTCCCTTCCCCTCTACCTCTTTGCTAGGGAATTGTTGAAAAGTGATTTTAATTGTGTAAAATTTTATTATTAAGCCCAGTTTTCACACCTAGCACTGCCCTCATGCATAAAAATACACAAATGTGGTTCTGAGATGGTAAACTGATTATTTTTTTACCTCTCACAAGTAAAAAAAGAACAGCATTAAGAGAGATTCCGCTCAGGCCATGCTGTGTAAAGGGATTCATATTTAAATTGTAAAAAGAAAATTGTAAACCAAATACAAGCATTCAAGTATCATGAAAAGTTGTAAAAATCACATTTTATACCTGAAATTTGTAGCTTCGTTTGGAATTTGAAACTATTAGCTAAAATATATCTGATTACATAAAGTGCATGAAGTGTTAACTAACTGAACAGCTCACATTGATATATATGTGAGCAAACTGCTGAAATGAGAACTCTGAGACCTGCTCACTGTGTCCAGAGACAGGGCCAGACTCGGCATGTTCTAACTCAGAAAAAAGTGTCATTGTCTCTATTACATTTAATTAATGTTCTTGGTCTACAGTGATCACGTTTAAAATCTCACTTATGAAATGAAGCAATGTGTGTGTGAGTTTGTGTCTGAGAAGCATCTGGAGTTGGGCTCATCTGTGGCTGTTGAAAGAGCAGTACCTTGCTCTTCAAATACTGTCCATCAATTCAGGATCTTACTGTCTTCCCAAGCCAGCCTGTGACACCCCTGAGGAAATAAAGATAGAAAGGAGGGAGATCATTTTTTCCGTGTCCTATAGGAAATGCGCTGGAATTGGAGCCCATCTCCCCTGAGTCTTGCTCCTTTTTCTTGATCAAAAGACTGCTCTACCTCTCCATAGGTATCCAATGTGTGTTTCAGCTGACCCTCTGCTCTGTGGGGCACCCTTCATTTTAGATCTCAATTTAACTCTGTTTCATACACAGCTTGGCTTTTCATGCCACTGTTATAATAAATTATAAATCTGAAATGCTGATTCACCCAACAGTAAAAACTGTTACTGTTACAGCCTGAGAACATGATACTGTTTTAGAAACTGAGATTTGGGGCTTTTTTTAATTCAGGAGAGCCTTAAACCTTTTCCTCTGTGATAAATCCCAGCGCTTGATGTCCTGAGCATCTCTGCATAACTGCTGAAACAAATGATTGCTACCAAGCTGGCTTGGTATCTAGAGGTTGTGGAGTCGTGGTTGTCTGAAATGGGAAATGCAGATGGACCCCAAGGTTTTTTCCTTATCAGCATGATTTTTGTTGACTTTTTTTAATTAATATTTTATGGCCAAGGCGGTGAGTTGTTTAGGGGAAGAAGAAAAGCTCACTCAAATCAATCTATGTAGGATGCTGTTGATTGTCTAAGTGCAACTTGAAGAAGTAGAGTTGAATGTATTCTCTACTTGCCTGTAAAAGAGTCTCTGCACCCCCAAAGGGTTTGTGCCTGCACAGCACAACCAAAGTCCCTTTCCTGATTTAAGCCAGACACAATGCTTGGATTGGATCTAGTGGAGCAGAGCCTCCATTTATAGCCCTCACAGCAGTTCGCACCCTCTGTGTGGATCCAGGGCTTGTGTGCCAAATCTCACCTCTGCTGCCTGATTCAAGCCCTAGCCTCTATTGGCATTTAAACTGCACCTAAATCTGAAATGTGGGTTGTTCAAGGTTCATCAGCCTGTTAGCCTTCAAATCTCATTCATGAGACCTTGTTCTTAGGAGTAGATAACATCTGTTCTCCTCCTTTCTGTCAAGGGCAGTCCCATAGTATTTTGCAGGGAACTTTCAGTGGACTTTCAGAGTTCAGCAGCCTTGTGCTTGTCAATAGACATTTTGGAGACGACTTAGAACATTACAGATTTTCCCATAATATGGACTTGTTTCTCTTGCTAATAGAAGAATATTGCTGCAGTTTACTCAGGAGGTCTGCATGAGAAGATTGGAACAAATGTCCTGAATGCTTGGGATGAATTTAGCACGAAGCAGTGACTTCAGGACTGTTGGCTGTTTTACTGTTGCATCTAGTTGCTTGGTGAGTCTCTGTTTATCTTTGTTTCCTAGTTTGTGTTGATTCCTTTACTGGATCTTACTTTACCATCCTTTGTCACAGGAAACTCTGTGTGTGCATTCAAATAACAGCATAACATAAAATGTGTCTCTAAGAAATACATATTTTTGTACGCTACATATAGATGATACATTAAAGATGCAGGCATCATCCCAGCATAGGTCTTTCCAAATAATTCAGTGTTTAGATTGGTGTGGGGTGGCTGGGAGGATTTTGTGTTTTTAAGCAAAACAAACCATTAAATTGTAAATCTGACAGAAGGTGTTGTGCTATAGACTGGTGCTAGTCATATCAGCCTCTTGGCTGATGGGTATGTCCCTCATTTGGAGGCCTTTTGTCTAGATGTCTTTCATAATATGATAGTAGCAACATACTTTAACTTGAATTAACTTAAAAACTAATTTTAAAGATTAATTTAAATTTTTAATCTTTTCCAGAGCACCTTCTTGAAAAATCAGTTAACCTGTGGAAGGGAGCCAGCCAGAGACAGCTCTGAAACGATGCTTTTGATCTGAATACCCACCTAATGCAGAGGTCAGACACAGACTGCATCTGGCTGACATCTTTTGAATGAACAATTTCAATCCTGTTCCATGTCCCCATACACTCCTGCAGGGAAAACACAGAGTTAGGTTCTAGTCTGAAATTATCTTCTTCAAATATGAATCGTAGATCATGATTTACCAGGAAACACATTCTGCTAGCTGCCCCTGATATGTAACAACGATGTCAGAAAATGGAAGGAAGGGAGAGAATGGTTCATTCACTGTGGGGCTTTGTTCATAAATGGCAGCTTGTCCAGGTGCTGTGTTAGCAATAATTTTCAATTTGATTGAATAATTGGGAATACGTTGCCTCATTCACTCAAAGTCCATTAGCAGTAGAGGGAGGCTAGCTGCTTCTCCATAAAACATGCAGGTGTTGCTCATATTCTGACTGCTCTAAACTGTACAAGTGAGAATGGGGCTTCTGGTATTGAGTGGTGTGATGGAGCAGGCAAAACAACCCGAATAAATCTGTGGGAGGATCCTTCCCTCTTTTTGAATGAGGAATACATAAAGTGTCTACCTAGTAGTGATGTCAGTTGAGATCAAAGCTTCCAAAGGGCATCTCCAGTGATAGACTGGTTTAAAGGGAAGTGTATAAGGAAGTAGCAGAGGTGTAGAAAGGATGGTAGCTTCCAAGGCTTGTTGGGGAAGGTGAATTGACAGGACGACAAGGCCATTTCACCAAGTGGTCTAAGTGACAAACTGTTTAGATTGTCAAAAACCCATTTGGCTGTCACCTAGCACTTACGACACTTAAAATTTTGCATGATAACATTGATGTAAATGTTGTCAAATAACCAAAAATACTGCTAGATGTTGAGATTGCTGACCCATTCTGGGCCTTGCTTTAATCTAAGCCCACCCAGACTCACAGATTAAGTGTTCAAGTGCACATTCACTGGGCTATCACCAACAGGCTTCTCTCAGAAGACCAGTTCCACGTGTAGGACCTAAAACCCAGGCTGGTGGATTAAAACAGAGCACATACTCTTTAGGATGTGTTAGGAAAGAGCACAGGCCTTAGCCCTTCCTCATTTCGGAAAAGTGAGATTGTAATTCCAAGCCTCTTATATTCAAGGCTGTAAATTTTAAATGCAAATTACCAAGGTCAGGGTCTGGGAAGATATATTTCTAAATTGCAAAGACAGGTGGGAAGTCAGAAGATAGAGGCTCCTCTGAACTCTCTGTTGGCAAGCTTTATTTGCTCCCTGCTGAGAGTGCTGGCTTTAGACACCCACTTGTGGTTGCCTTACTCTCTCCACATTCCATGAGCAGACATTATAACAAATATTAGAGTGCAAGATTCCTTCATGGGCAAATCTGGCCTGCTGAGCACTTCAGAACTCATTTTCCCTTCCAGTATAAACAGAGGGAGCTTTACTCCTTTCAGCTGTGATTTTTACCTCATAACCATCACTAGCGCAGTAGAAAGCAGGTGACCTGGCTGTAAATTAAGGTCAGAATTGCTGCGTGTGTACACGTTTTCTACCGTCAGATAGATACACGGATAAACATGTGGTAGCTATTTTAATCAATCATACCCTGGGAGCTTTGCCCACTGTGTTCCTAAGAACAGGTCGCAAGATGCAGCACTCTAAAGAAATTCCACACATTGCAGCAAGTGACCCCTTACCAAAACCGGGGCTGAGAAAAACTGTAATTTCCTTATTAGAATCACATGTCATCACCTTGCCAGCTACATTCTTGAATGTTCCTCAGCTCTTTTTTTTGCACTGGCTTCCCACAAACACTGCAAATAAAACCAGGGTGACTCACAGCATCCTTCTATGTCAAACAATTCTCTGACAAGGCTCTGCTGGAGTCATTTGATGCCGTGTTTGCTAGTGCCCTGGAGGCCTCCAGGCAATCCCCAAGTCAGCTGAGTTCATGTTACGAGAGACAAGTAGCTGGCACTCAGACTGCATGCATGCACAACTGTGACTTCTTTTGAGTGATAAAGCCATTTTCCAATTTATGTGGAAATCACGTATTGCTCACCAAATGTAGGTAACAGGTCACACTGCAGTCAATATTCTCCAGGTGCTATATTCTCTCAGGTCAGTTCTGATTGGTGACTTATTCAGAAGTTCTTTTTGGCTTTGGTTCTTCCTAGCTGAGCTATTTGTAGCAAGCAGTGTTTATTTGGCAGATAACCATGTTACAAATATGACTAAACACTAATTATTTACAGGATAGATAATTGCCCAAGGGAGCAGTGATCACCAGGTTTCCTCTTTTTCCCCTTTTCTTCTTCTGTCCCCTCAAAGTCTGGATTTCTGCCTTATGCAAGAAAGTTTCTCAGAGTTAAAAAGTGGAAAACACTAAGAGAGTCAGGGAAGAAACAATTTCTGGACAGCACATCCAGGGAAGTCTGTTTTCAAAACTTTATTAAAGTTTTGAGGACTATATTAAAGCTGTAACTGTTCAGAGTGAGGTTTTCACTTTTTTACCCTGGATCCAAGTTTACACAGCTCTCTTTATGTTTTTAGGAAGTATTGCTTCAAAGGAACTCTGAAACTCCCTCTTAGATGACGGATTGGGGTTCTCCAAAGCACACATCTCCAGTAAGACTGCTGAAAAGAGGCAGTGAACTATCTGAATAACAAGCCTCCGTTTACTCAGGTCCTCTTAATCTCAGCCCACTCTCATATGATTAGCAGGGTGCCTGCTGGAGGAAGCCTAGTCCTCCACATGCAGTTGGCCTTGCCTGCACTATCAAGGCATGAAACTTGCAAGCAGCTTTTCCTGTGGGCCCCACAAGACTGCATGCTATGCCTCAGCATGAGGAAGCAGAACAGGATCCTCCAAGGGAATGTACTCGTCAGTTCTCTCCAGGACGGGAGATGAAGTTATGCTATCCAGATGAACTCTCTCCTACTATTCACAACTCAGCATTCCCTAATGTTTAAATGAAACTGAAGCTGCAAAGTTAATGTTTAAATTCATTCTGTGTAAAAGTTGCAGAGAAACCATGAGTCTTTTATCTCTGAATTTTTTTTACTGATAATAAGGAAGATTTATAATCTTATTCTAATTCACATTTTGTGCAGCGACAGGTTAAAATTTCACTGGGGGTTAGGGTGGGCATACAAAGAGACAAATTGTAGGAGTGTATTTGAAAACTGAAGGTGAGACTTTGAAGAGCATTCTTAGGCCCAGAAATTAGAGCTCAGCACGTGAAAGGCTGCGATTCCAGAAAACTAAAAATCCTCTTTGTGAAAGAAAGAAAAGTTTTAACCTTTGCCCTTTTATGTTTGGATTTGAGGAAGGGTATAGACTGATAATATATATCATATATATTCAGAGCCAAATATATCAAGTTGCATGGCTGGTCTTTACTGTCTGGTGGCTGTGCCAGCACATACAGTGGTCACCAGTGTATTTTTGTGCCATTTCATTTGTGTGCTCCAGCCCTCTTGTATGAGGCTGCAATATCAGCTCTTTAGGCATTTCAAAAAATGAAGAAAAACATCCTAGGGATGGAATAGGAACTCACAGAAGGAACACAGCTTTAAGCTTGGAATCCACTCAGTACTGGAGCAGTTCAGGACATGGGAACACTGGAAAAGGATAAAATGTTTATCATTATCAAATGTTTATCAGACGGATTTCTCTGCTTGAATAGCTACTACCTGCCTGAAAGCCCAGCCATTCTTTTGGAGCCACTTGAGGTCACTGCCTGTAATGTCAATAAAGAGCCCAACAGTTGGTGAAATCCTCCATCATGTTAGGTTTCCCTGTTTCTCATGGTGACTTCAAGTGAGAATTTGAAGAAAAAGTCGATTGACCTGTTATACTGGCACAAGGTAAGACTGTGATCTTTCTAGTGCACCCAAAATAATCCTTACCTTTGCAAATGAGTTACCGTGTACCCATGCTCAAGGGCAGCCCTGAGAGTGCGCAAGATAGACAGACTGAAAAAGCCGTCACGCATCTCCCCTTCCTGTAAAGGAGCTTGAGTTCTGTTCTGCACCAGAACAGCTTGCATAAGGACATCAGTCCGAATTACTCAAGTTATTTTGATAATGGTTGCATGTCTAGGCAGGCTTTGAGAATGCCTATGCCAGATATTTAAGGTCTCTGGAGAACTTTTGGATCTCTTGTTACCAGAAATTTTGAGTCTACTCGTTGTAGACGCATTAGAATGAGCTTGTGCTCATTAAAAAGAGGCCACTACAATAGCCATAGCAGTATTTCACAATAAGCAAAATTGAATTATAAGCATGAACACAATTCCTCTGTGTCAGTGTCCTTTTGTCTATAAACAGCCATATTTTGCATCCTGCCTTTTTACCTTTAAAAAAACCAACCCCCCCCCAACAAACAACAAACCCCCACCACCAAGCAGCCAAGGCTCAAAGCATCAGTAGAGCACAAAGAAGCTCTGCTGTGCCAGCTAACCAGCTAGTTTGGTGTAGTATAAGGTGCAGGAAAGGAATGAATGTGACTTGTTGTGACTGATTAAGAGGGGCAAGGAAGGAGCATGGGGAACAATGAGTGCATGCTGTGTGGAGTGTGCATAGTCCTGGAAAGTAAGAGAGTGAAATGCTGCTGAAATATTGATAGGGTGGATAGGATCTGGAGTGATTGACGGCATGTGTGTGTGTCTTGGCAAGTTTAATTGGATTTGTTGGGGTAGAGGGTGGAAGAATGTGGTGCATTTCCTTTTATGGGTTTCTTTCTTTCAGTCTCTTCTTTTCTTTCCTATAGAATTGACATTCAATGCATATACTTTTCATTGTCTGCATAGAAAACCTGGTCTTTATTCCCCTAAATTTTAAGGTTGAGGGAGCTGCGTAGAGGGGATGAAAAGAGATGTAAAACAGCTTTCTTTGCTTTTTATTTACTACTTGTCTTCACTCTTCACTGAGCAGTCATGCCTAGTGAGAGTGGTGACTTGGAGGGGAAAGAAAAAAAAAGAACGTGTAACTGAATGGTGGCTAAATGAATTTCAATCTTATGATACCCATCGTAACAGGAATTCTTCTATGAGGACTTGTCGATATGCTCTACCGAGTATTACTGTGTTTTTCTTTTTGGCTTATCATCAGTAACCAGATTCCTATCATTGTGCCACAAGATGGGAAACTGAGGCTCTAGGCACGAAGGTCTTAGGTTATACCAGAGTGGTGAAGTCCAGGTCCCTCAAAATGCTGATCACCCTAATGCCTGTTCAGCCTCCTGAGTTCTGCTGAAATGAGTAGGTATCTGTGGGGAGCCACCTCCTTTGATGGTCAAAGCCTGGATTCACAACAGGTTTCCAGCCGCAGTGTATGTGAGCTTTTTCTGCAAGGCTGTCTTTTAGCCGCCTTTTCTCCCTCATGCCCTTCTGCAGCACAAGTATCCTGTGCTTTTAAGCAGAACTGTTGAACCATCTGTTCTCTTCCCAAGTGTGACTTCCCATTCTGGTATAAATCAGTAGTTCCTCTGATGTAAAAACTAGAAAGCAGAAAACCACCGTGGATTGCTGCTTTCTGTAAAGTTGGGGTGGGGGTATGGGTTTTGGTTTGTTTTTGTTGTTTTCAGGGCTTTTGGTTTCGTTTGGTTTAAGTTCTTTTTCATCATGGATTTTGGTGTTGTACGTCAGAGAGTTGATGCTGAGGATAACAGCTTCCAAGGTGTTTCAAAGCGAGAATCCCAACTGCTGCCCCTGGGCTCGGTGGAAGAGAAGCCTGGTGTGAGTGTGAGTGAAGGAGCAGAGAATCTTGGAGGCTTCCCTTGTGTGGTGAAGATGGACAACTACTGATAGAGGCCACTGCATCAAAGGGTAAAAATTTTCCCTTGCTCCTGTTCTGAGTTCAATGTGACTCACTAGCCGAAGACTTGGTAATCCTTTCTCAAGCTTGTGATCTTTCCAAGCCCTTGGACATATACTTCAAAGCTTTTGTTTCTTCCCTTCTTTTTGCTTCACTCTGCCCCACATGCAAGCTTAACAGTCTGTGAAAACCGATGGGTTGGCAGCTATAAGGAGGGGGGACTTAATGACATGTTCAGTCATCTCTGAAGAGATGAAGCCAAACATGTGTCTGGTAGCAGGATATTTTTGGAGCTGTTTGTCTATTTTCAAATAACAAGTTTAATGTAATAATGTCATTACACAGCTCTAAATTCAAGGATGTGTTTTCACTGAAACACAATAGAAGCTAAGCTATCAGTCAGATAGCTGATTTTCATTGCAGTAACAGCCAGTTTCACTGGCAGAAGTATTTCTGAATTTTCCTCTTTGACTTTCTTAAGGCTGCTTTTGGCGTGAGACAAATGTATCTTCCTGAGACCAATTAAAGACTTCTGGGGAAAAAAGAGGCAAAGTATAGGAGAACAGTCTGCTTGTTTTTCTGATCTGATTTGTTTTTATTAGTGTGTAAGCTAAATTCAATTTCTGAGTAAAATTGTCGATGCAAGAAACCACACATCATTTTTCTGCTCTGGATGTTGTACCTCCTTTCCTGTGAAAAACCTGAATTTCAGGGGAAAAAATCCAAACAGCAGAGATATCATTCATGAAGAGTCAACCAATGTCTTTATTGCTCCACTAATCAACAAACATCTATCTATGCCTGCTGCAAATTTGCTCCCATTGCTCCAGATGTTAACTCTTTAATCTTAGCACCCTCTGCTGTGGACAGCTTTAACAACATCATACTGAATTTTTCTTGGTTTATAGCTTGTGTATTTCATTTGTACCAAAGGGTCTACAAATGCAATAAAACTTGTATCAATGGAGCTGCATGAGTATGATACGAAAGATATATTCATTTTCCTGAGTTAATCTGGAAGGTAACCTTCTTTTCAAATGTTTACTGAAGAAAAGATGTGTAGAATACAAACAAAAGGTTCTAAATTTTTGGAGATTAGAGAGGATCCCAAACCATAATCTTAACCTTTGCGAAAGAGATGTGTAGGCATACAGCCTTGCTTCAGTCTGGAGATCACGTCCAGTTGCCAAGGCTATAAGCAAAAGCCTGTATTTGCCACATGCACTGATCATATCACATCTGCCTCTGGCGATACCGCTTCTAAAATGTCAAAAAGGAAAAGAAGTGAAGAGTGGGTGCAACATATCTGGGGTGCATAGCATCAACAGCTGGACTAAAGAGGTGATTGTCCCACTCTGCTCTGCACCGATGCAGACTCGCCTCAAGTCCTGGGGGCACCACAATTTTAAAAAGACATTGAGTTGTTAGAGAGCATCCGAAGGAGGACCACAAGGATGGTGAAGTGTCTGGGAGGTGAGGCCTTATGGGAAGCAGTTGAGGTCACTTGGTCTGTTCAGCCTGGAGGACACTGAGGGGAGACCTCATCACAGTTACAACTTCCTCATGAGGGCAAGAGGAGGGGCAGGCACTGATCTCTGCTCTGTGGTGACAGTGATAGGATATGAGGAAATAGCCTGAAGCTGAGCCAGGGGAGACTTAGGTTGGAATATTAAAGAAAGGTTCTTCACCCAGAGGATGGTTGGGCACTGGAACAGGCTCCACAGGGAAGTGGTCACAGCACCAGCCTGGCAGAGTTCAAGAAGTGTTTGGACAGTGCTCTGAGGCACATGGTGTGATTCTTGGGGTGTGCTGCACAGGGCCAGGAGTTGAACTTGATGATCCTGATGGGTCCCTTCCAACTCAGCATATTCTATGATATCTGCCTGATTTATAAAGGAAATATTGCAGGGATTAAACTTAAAAATCAAACTTTGCTATTGTATCTTTCCAGTAACCAGTTCATTTCTTTTAATCTCTCAGTGACAGGGGAGGAGTACATTTGATTTTAGCAGAGGTACAGTCTGAAAACTGAAGGAAGAAACTATTTCTAGAAGGTAAGTTAAGAATGACAGATTCTTTCATGTTTGATTATGGACAGAAAATCTCTTTTTCCTCCTTAATGAAGGGTTTTGCCCTATATCCTCAGTTGGACACACTGTTTCTAGTGAACCTTTCTTCTCCTTCATCTCACATTTTGAACGTTTCTCCAGCTCTTGTCAGGTTTGGAGGCCAACCTGATGGCTTTCCCGAAAGGGTGCTTTTGAGAAATGCAGTTATTTCAAAATACACATAAGCACTTCTCTGTACTTTCAGTGTCTTCCTTTAAATGATTAAGTATTTGATATCAATGGTCCTTTCATATTTTCTGTTTTCTAGAAAGCCGCATGTGTAACAGCAGTAAGAGTAAGAATTAGTCTTTCCCTTCTCACTCCTCCAACTCCATCTGCTGATCACTCATATGAGAGCTCTAATAACAGAACTGCTTCTGAGCATTGTTGAAGATGTGGAACAGTGAAATCTTTTTTGTCAAGCCTCCAAGAGCAAATAGCAGCAGAGATGAGATTTTAAATACATTGGTAATACTGCTGTATTGATCTCAAAACACTTTACAAACATTAACTAATTAAGCTTTAAAACAACAAAGTAAGTTTGCATTAATGAAACCCATTTAGCAAATGAAGAAGTGGAGGTAAACAAAGGGTAAGTGAAGTGACCAGAGTCAAGTGATGAGTGAAGGTCAGAGGAAGGTCTCCTGTTTTCTGTTTGTTCTGCTTTTATGTGATCTTATTGAGAAAATTTTTGCAGTGAAGCTTGCAGCCATTTTAGTTTGAAACATTTGGATATTTTATTACAATCCTGAGCTTTTCTTACAAGAATCAAGGTTATATAATAGCTCGTAAAAGTAATAAACGTTTTCAGGCTCTCAGGTCCAGCTTTGACTATCAAGAGGAAAAATTTCTTATAGCAGAATGGGGCCAGCAGTATTTGTGGGGTTTTCTGTGTTGTGAGCCTTTTTTTCATTTGTGTTTTTCTGGTGGTGCTAGCTTGACAGAAAAGTGCCTTAACCTGCAAAATGGGAGTTCATGTGGGCTTGACAACGATGTCATGCGTCTTTCCCACTCTTCCTATGGGAGGACTAAAGCCTTCTCTTGAGGGATTGCTTTGCTCTGGTGATCCCAGCCAGTCTGTGGGCCTCAGGGGCTGCTACAGAGTGGAATGTCTTAGAGTCAGTGGAGCAACCCTGGATTAAAATCAGTGTTAAAAAGTGGAGGATCAGGCACACAGTAAGTGAATCATGCAGAGCAGTGCTGACCCAAACAGAGGATGATGGCTTAGAACAGGTTCCTTGGAGACATTAAGTTATCCTTGGAAAGGGAGGTCTCAAAGCCAAGCCTTATACTTTCTTAATGGGTTTCATTCAGAAGAAAGAAAAGGAACTGGAAAAAAAGACATGTAGCTTAAAAGGGAACAGCTTCGGCACAGTCTAAAATTTGTTCCATTTTTCAATAAAAGAAGCCAATGCTGCCTTGAAATTCATGTCCCTTCAAAGTTCAAGGAGGCCTGTATTGTTGGCCTGCTCCGTCAGAACGCTCCAGCCACTTATTGTATGTGGAATGCACTCCAGGGACTGACTGAAAAAATATGATTTAGTGAAAGCTTGTACCCAAAACACATCATTGGCCTCTGATCTCTGAACATTTAAATATTTCAAGCTTACAAGCGGACGCTGTCACGAGGACAGACCCTGATCCCTAGCTGATTCTAGAACATCTGTTGAGGCATTTACCAAGTTAATAGATTAGCTATGAGAATCAGGCAGGTGTTTTTCACCAAAGCCAGAAAACATCAAAATCAGATTGCCCTCCAAGTCTTTCAGCACAGGCAATCGAGTTAGAATGACTCATAGAGTCTAACAGATAATAAAACACACATAACATTTGCTTTAAGGTACAGGTGGGGATATTTTGTACTGCACTTAGGAGAAAGAAAAACTAACTCTATTTGGGAATAGAGTAATTGAATACAGATGGGAGGAGGCAAATGAAAGAATTTAGCAAATATCTCAGTGGAATAGCTAATGGGAACGAGACAGAATAGGAAATTAAAAATTATTCGAAGCAGATGGACCATTCTTTGAGTTTTTTAAAATTTATTAGGGCTGCGAAAAAAATGTGTCTGTTTATTTTCCACGGCCATGAAATTAATGACTTGGTGAGTTGTGCTTGTGCAATTTTATGACTGCCATGTCATTTGTCATAATTTGGGTTCTGTTTGATATGGATTTATGAATATTTCCTCCCCCCAACATGATTTATGGGTGTTGGTCATATGTGAATTAGACTGTCACCTTTAGTATGAAAAAGTACAAATGACAGATTATAAAAAAAAAGAGTGCTCAAGTCCTTAGTGCTCAAAAGGAGAGTTCGCAATTCCCTGCTCTGCTTCTTCATTGGAAGTTTTTGTTTGGAGCTGATGATTAAATGTTTGGACTCGAGTCAAGCATATGGAAACATCGAGAGGGCTTGAATAGATCTGAACTCATCTGAACTTCACCTGTGAAACTCAGCTTGAGTCATCCTTTCCTTGTATTATGCATTGAAAAAAAAAGTCTGTATGCTACTTTCTGTAGGAACAGCTGATTTACTGTACCAGAGCAGCAAGTTGGCCTTGAAAATTTGCTGTCCTGCTTCCAATAGTGGCTAGTTCTGGGTGAACCTTCCATGAAAAGTGGAAATAGTCTTACTCAGTATGTTCAGTTACGCAGCTCTGCACAGTTGAAGGAGTGAAATTAAAGGACTTATGAAACAGGCTGGATTCCTGTAATAATAATAGTATTCTAGGTTTAGATCCAAAGCACTAACTTTTATACTAGCTGTTATCACTTCCACGAAAACTACTACTATTTTCTATTTGTTTTGCAATGTGTAGCAACAGCATGCACCAATTTAGGACAGAAGGAGAAGCACAGTTGCTCCTGGATTTGCGCCACCTGACTTCAAGCATAAAACTGTGGCACCTAAGTTAGTACCTAATCACCCAAGGCTCCCTCATTGATGCCGGAAAGCGATAGGCACCTCCAGAGGATAATTCAGCCCACGTGTCTTCATCCATTGACTGTGCAGGCAGAGAAAAACAGTACCCCTTCCTAATTTAGCTCCCCAGTTTGGTCTAGAAGTTCATGTGGGAGGAATTAGAGCCCAGCATGGGATACAGCTTGAAAAAGAAGAAACAATACACCTTGCATGTCAACAACGTGTTGCCAAGCATCTTGCATTCTGAGCTAGCACATGTTTCCTTTGTGGGGGATACAACTGGTTCATTCTACAGTTCTCAGACAACTGTATGCTGAAGCCCATTTACTGAGGCCCAGACAGCACTGCTTTTCCAGTGGAAGGCTGATAATTCTTACTGGATATCTCTGCACTTGTGGAGAAAGGATGGTTACTTTACAGGGAGCCACCAGACCAGTCTTTGCGTCTCTTGCTAGCACCTGTTATCTCTAAGGCTAATTGAGCTCCTCTTTTTTTTGGTTGTTTTGTATTTAATAATTAGTCAAGCAAGAATCTGCATTAGCAAATCAGTGTCATTTCTTCTGTTGTGATGGTAGCTGAGATGCTTTGCAGTGGTGATACGCAGCTGCACAGAACTTGACTAGCTTGCAAAAATAAATTTGGATCACTTGTACTGAATTAAAGAGTAACATCCAGTATCTTAGAATCATAGAACCATTTAGGTTGGAAAATTCCTTTAAGATCATTGAGTCCGCCATTATTACTTTGCTGTCTCGTCAGGAAACCTGCACATCTTTTGGAGAAAGCTTGGCTCATCAATTGTGGTACGTTGATATGTTTCAGAAATATTCTATTTGCTTTGGCTGATGCAACTTGTATTCATCTAGCACATCTAATCAAGCTATTTCCAGGCTCCAAAGCTGCTTTCACTGTGTAAAAGTAGCTGATCTTAAGGTTGTCTGGCACTTCCAAGGTGCAAGTTTTTCAGAAGACAGAAAACTGAAAAAACTTCAGTTTCAGTCAAGTAAAATACAATGAAAATAAAATGCGCTGCTTAGGATTTACCTATGTTTAATAAGTCTTTTCCTTACTTGAAAAATATTTCCGAACAAGCTCCTTTTGAATTTTTTTCAGAAATAGTTTTCTAAAATTATCAGAAGTTAATAATTTCAGTCCTTTTCCAATATTTAGGGTTTTTTTCCGCCTAGATGGAAATGAGGGAAAAATTAAAAAAAATTTCAGAACTTTTGTTTCAACAAGCCTGCATTTATGCCCCAATTTTTTTTTTGTCAAAGCATTGAGCCTAGATTAATTCTCTTAGTTTCTATTTTTTCACCCACTGGATTGTCTTGTAAATTTTGCATTATGTTTCTCCATATTTTGAAGTCAGTGGACTAAACAGAAAATCCACTTCTGTAAAAACAGTTATACTAGGTTTGGGGTGGAGACAGAGGAGAATATGAGCTGTTGGATAACAGTAGTGTTCTCACTGAGCTTAGATTGAAGCTGTTTTGACCGTATCTGGCACTTAAAAGGCCAACCTGCTCCTACCCTGTTACCATAAAGAAATTTGCCAGGAAGGCAGGTGTCTAACTATACAGGCAATCAGATTACAGAGCAAAGTAATCATGATTTCTGATTTTCAGCATAGGTTGCCACATTAGCACATGCACTTTGGAAGAGAGGGAGGAGTAATCAGAGCAAGATAAGGACAAGAGTGGAGATCATTTGAACCAGTACAGTTATAATAGGGTAATAAATTTTATGTAGCTTTTATTAAACTATTTTGTTTCTTTTATATTAAAAATAGGATAAGGCTATCTGAAAATGAGAAAATCCCTGAGTTTGCTTTCATTTGTTTTTAAGAGTTACTGAAGTGTAGCAGTGTGTTTCTTGGGAGGCACCATTTGCACACACATGTCTGCAACTCTGAGCGAGTCACAGCTGCAGAGTTTCTTTAAGGCATGCATGCTTGGCTTTGACATGCTGAGATTTATGGTGAGATTTAAGTTCTTGTACCAATGGTGACGTTTCCTGAATAGTTTTCATCCAGATGGTCTCCGAGAGGATAAGGTTTAACAAGATTTATTCACTGAGAGGGGGCAATGTGAATTAAAATTACAAGGGGTACTGTATATACACGCTAATTCTTTGCCGTTCACTGCCTCGTGAAATGTAGAAAATCCTTGGTCTTCATTCCCCTCAAACGAAGTTAAATGGAGTTGCTTCTTTCAACATACTGTTCCACTCTGAGCAGATTAGGGCTCTGGCAAACAAGTGCGATTAATTTTGTTGGGGTGGAGGAAGGGGTTACTGCCCTTAATGTCTACCCTGCCACTTTGCCACAGTCTTCCACCTTACTAGAGGAGGCAGCAGATGTAAGCTAGTGCCAGTTTATCAATTGTTACAATTTGCAGACCATTGGCAGTTAAAATTAATGTGCTGGCTCAGAGCTCTGTGGATGAGGGCTGGACCATATCGCTTTCTGATGGCTCTGTTTCAGCTTCTGGTGGGGGACTGCTGCAGACAGCTGGGAGAGGTAACCTCCTAAGCCATAATCACTAAATCCAGCACAACCTCTCTGAGTGAGCTCCAAGTCTTCAGCCTTTGAGGGCTGTTGGGACTACCAGCACTGTTTGGGGTCCTGAGGCTGAATCTTAAATGGGTTATTTAAAGTCGGTAGAGCACCAGCAGTTTGTGCAGGCTGAGTATCTAGGCATGCTAATTCTGATTGTGATTGCTGAACCTAGATTTTCTGGAAAATTACACATATTTTACAAATGAAAGAATTTATGTCATACCTTGTAGGTTTTTGTAAGGTTATGGGCTCACAGTGAAACAGTTAAGCACATGCTTAGCTGCTACAAGGTAAGTATCTTCATCAAAGAAAACTAACAGGTATTGCTGCCATGCTTAAAGCTAAACAGTTTATAAGTGTTTTGATGGACAGAGTCAGTTTTATTGTTTTTCAGGTTTTTCTATTTAAAATTCTATCAAGTGACAATGAAAGCTCTAGAACTAGAGGCTTATTCAAGTTCTACTTAAAAAAAAAGTTGAGTTGAGGTATCAGAGATCAGTGTCTTTTATCCGTTTTCTATTCTCCTCGCTTGCAGGCTGAGTTTTGCTCCCATATCTAAAAGTATTGGAAGTGTCTTAATGGTTAACAATTTACCTTCTTTAGCAGGATCAAGACATTTCAGTTTGAATATCATAGAATCAGTTGAGTGACAGAAGGCAACAAGTTCATCTTAGAGGAGAATTTTGAAAAATAGAGTGTACTGCTTGGTAACAAGAAAAAAAATTGACAGCGTATTGCCTTTAACACTTTAAGCATGTTCAAGGTTGGTGGGTATTTTTATTATTTTGCTTTTCTATCTCATATTATTTGCAGAAATACATTTCATTCATTGCCTGTTGCCAGCTGAGCTCTAACATAAGATCTTCACAATCAATGATTGGTTTTGAGTCCTTCAGTGTCTGAATTGTCGACTTAAGATTCTTTTATTTTTGAAAGGTAGCTATTCAGTGTTTCATAAAATTGTCTGCACTTCGTGTTGTCTCAATTACAGCAGCTGCAAGTACAGGTACTGAAAAATCACTAACTGCTTTTATAGTAATGGGCTGGTGAACAACACATTTTTAAAACAATGGGAAAATAAGTGAGAAGACTTTGTGATTGTTCTTTATGTCTAAGAATGGACAGTCTGAGTAAAATGTAAAAGAGTTAGTAATTGTAATGAAATAGGTCTCATTGTATTGTAGCAAGTTAAAAATGTGCCTCTTGCCCCAGAGCTTGCATTAATATTTTTTGAGAGAAGTAGCATCAATGCACTGTAATAGACTTTTATTAATAGGCCAGAACAGTCATCAGTCTCTGGGTTGGTGTGATAGCTGAATACAGTGAACATGAACATCTTGACAAGCAAGAAGCAAAATTTATCAATCACTTTCAGCATGAAGATGCTGTGATAATTAGGTTTACACTGGTAATAAAATATGGATAAATAGTGTTCAAAGCCATGGAAAATGTAGGGTCCATAGTGAATATCCTATGAAATGTAAAAGAGGGCATCACCATAAATTCATCTAGCTGTGTAGGCTGAGATCATTATTCTCTTGACCCATCTTGCTATTTTTAGAATAAAACTCATGCATTTTTCAATCAGCACTGTTCAATGGTAAAATCACTCCAAGGCTTAAAGCCTAGCTTGGATTCTTTTCTTGCTCTGCTCATGTGCAAGGATGTTCAGTGTCCTTCCTGTTGATGGTGCTGATGCCCTCAGCACACAACTGTGGTGGCATTTTTTAGCTCGTGCTAGTCCCTTTTTCTTTCCAGTATTGGCCAGATGAAGATTGGGGTGTGTTCTGCTTCTTTTTTATGTGGCTCTGTGTGGGTGGTTGACTCCATTTATTTCCATGGAATTACTGTAAGTTTATGGTTTAAGGAAAAACAAACTTCCTGGTCTAGTGGCTTCTGGTGCTAATGAGTCAAAGTCTCCTTGACTGAGAAATGATCTTTCATCTTCTGGGGGAAAAAAGGTCCTAGTTTTTTGGTTTTGTTTTTGGGTTTTTTTGGGTTTTTTTGTTGGTTTTTTGTTGTTTTTTTTTTTCTTTGGTTTTGGTTTTTTTTTCTGTTTTAAGGCATTGTCCCAAGCAAGACAAGCCTTGTGTAGTGGGAATCCATTGTATTTACATCAAGTTTCAGTCTCTTTATAGTGGCAAGTTAATCTATACTTCAGCATAAGGAACAACATGGCCTAGTCTGAGTCACTAATCTGCCCCACACTAGATGGCCCCTGATTTTTTTTATTGTTTTAAGAAAATTAGTAAATTCATTTCCCGAGAAAGGTGCTGGTTTGTCAGTCCACTAAACTGATGTCTTTGTGCTAGACTGTGGCACTGCCCTGCTCAGGCAGCAGCAGAGAAGGCTTCTCCTGCCAATGTGCCTCTGCCCTGGCCTGTAGTGGGGGAGAGGTAACTTTGCTTCTTATGCTTCATTTAATTCTTGGCGCTGTCTTCTGAGAATGGCAACAGAGTTGCCAGTTGTGGCATGCAGGTTTATTGCTGGGAACTGAGCCAGAACCACCAATCCATTTTGCACAGACAGTGAACAGCAATGGTAAATACTTCTTGTTCATTACTAACCTAAACTGGATTTGAACTGAAGACTTGGAGGTGAAAGACTGTCTCCCAGTCTTTAATCCCCTTAACATTTCAGTCTGCCTCATAAAATTTTCTAAAACCAAATGTAAACCTTGTGTATAAAATGAAATCCAGAGGAGGAAAGAAAATCTAGAGTGAAGACTGAGACTGTTTTTTTCTTCAGCAAGCTTCTTTGCTAGTAATGACCCTGGAAAATTGTTCTCTGATTATTCTCATGAGAGATTACTCTAATTTCTTGCTGCTGTAGATGGCCATATGATCAATTGTCATCAGTCACTGCCTGATGATGGGACATTACTTACCAGTGCATACTTGGGGGAAAAACCACATGTGACTTCCATTAGGCAGAGTGCACCTACATCAAATATGAAGTATACACTAAGTTCTTATTAATAACATTTCAAGACCGTCCTCTTAAAATTCCTAAACAGAAGCTGCCTTCACAGTGGAAGAACTGAAGCTATGAAAGATTTGTAGCTTACAGCCAGGTAAATGAGTATTCCCCTAAGTAAAAGATCCGATTGTCAGTTGAGCATTTCAGTAACAAATCAGTTTTATTGAGAAAGAAAAGTAAAGCTCATACTCATCTGTTCTTTGCTTTAGGACCTCCTAGCTTAATTAATTCATTTAATTAAATTAAGCTACAGCCTAAGCTACAAGTATAAATATTTCCTTCTTGTTCTATTTCAAATTTAAGAATGCATATATGACACCGTGTAAAATGCTGCATCTCATGGGTACAGTATTGGCCAGGAAGTCTGAATATCTTCAAGAATATGGTGATTATTTTGGTGAAATTGTAAAATATATTTCTTTCGTATTTTCTAGATTTCCTAGCAGAAATTCAATTCAAACAGACCTACAGCTAAGTAAACTACTGAGAATTGAACAATGTGATGCAAGCACAGTCCTACTATGCTGAGTGGCCTTTTGAATGGATTCTGGAAGGGTGACCTCTTTCCTATAAAGGTGAAGACATTTTCTGTCTAAATCACAAGGATTTTCATCTAGGCTTTCAAAGTGAAATCTAGTAGATCAAGAGGAAGAAAGGCAGAAAAAGGTGAAATTGGAAGAAACAGTTGATTTTTTTTTTTTTTTTTTTGGTCCCAGTAAATTGAGAGCACTGAAATATGTAGAGAAAGGTTTGGCTGAGACTTGGTGTCATCTAGTCGTGTTGCTGTGTGTACCCATCTGGCACTGAATGACACTGGGGAAGTGGGGGGAAACATGAAAACCGATCTTACCCACAAAACACTTATTTGGATATCTATTAATTTACAGCAGCATGCACCAGACCCAAAGTCCCATGTCTGTGTGGAAAGCCTCTTAAGAAGAAGTCTTAAGACAAGCAAGGAAAAAAGAAGGCTCATCCTCTGACTAGTGCTTACTGGTATCTTTTGTGCAAGTTGCCTCTAAGGGTACTGGTGAGTAATCATGAACATAGATTTTTATCCATGAAGAAACCAAGGGGTATGTAAAACTGTGGAGGTTACTGGAATAACTTTATAATAAAGTTATTTGAAATGAGAAGCAGACCACTTAGTTTTAACCACCTCAAAATCAGTTTTGAAATTCCATAGGCATGGAAGGGAGTGGTCAGCTCAACCCTCACTTCCTCATGAATGCAGGTGATACTGTGCTTCAGTGTGGAGAGAAGGCTGCAGTTCAGAAACTTTAAATTGACTAGCTGGGTTGACTTAAGTTGCTGAGCTGTGACAGTCTGAGTCCTTACCCAAGACCCTGCTGGAGCCTGCACTGCTCTCAGGATTTGAGCTAGCTAGTTAAAGTTACTTGGGCTATGTCCCAACCTCTGGATTACAAGGGAGTTATTGCAGTGAATCAAAACTGCAAGCATTTTGCTTGAAGCATTTATCAGCTCTGGCCTGCTTTCTCATCATGAATTGGCCCTGGATGGTTAATTGTGATATGCTTTTTGATACTGCAGTGTACTTTTTGGGAAGGGATCTCTTTGGGAAATATTATGGCCTCTACTCCTTCCAGCTTCATGCCTGTGCTCACTCATCTATATTTGTTATGTTGCTTGGGTTTAGATGGGGAATTTTACAGAGGAAGTTTGAGCCACGGTCCCTTTGAAATATAGGGAGAGCTCAGTACTCCCTTCACTTATGTTATAAAACTGTAGGTAAAACTTTGCAGACAGTTCAGTTTGAAGTCATTTAGGGCTATGTAGATGCCAGGTGGAGTTACCAGGGGTTCCCAAGGTGGTCAAAGGCCTGATGTCCACTGAAAGACAGTAGGATTTAGGATCTTCTCTATATCCTCCAGTCACTCCGTTATTTCTTCAGACACTGAAGCGTGTTTTTAAATTTCCCCCCAAGTATTATTGAAAATCATATTCTTTAGCTTGTGTGCTTCTGCTGTTCATCAGCTTACCCACCCCATTGCCCAGTGGTAACTGAAGCAGGGCTGCAGTTACCACTGCACATTCCTCTCTGGCACCATCTAGTGACTCCAGAACTATGCTTCCAACCACTGCTCGTTCCCATTGCTAAACAAGATGTGCTCTCCTTTGGCAATAGCTTAAAATTCAGATCAGTGCAGATGTCGCTCTCATGAAATGAACTCACCTTAGAGCAATGGCTGCAAAGCCTTTTGGGAGAAAGCTTTGTAGTATGGCTCTTGTACTAACAGTTTAGATTCGTAATTCAAGGTGCAAAACTGCCAAAGCACATAAAAAATAATGTGAAGATCTTGTTATAGATATTTTGTTACAGTAAGAATCAGGAATGGGTACGTGTGTGCGTCTGTTTTAAGACTGTCATAGACTTTGAGCATCTTTTCTAGTCCTAATAAAGTGGCTGAGAATGAAATGAGCATACTTAAATTATAGAATGATTCAGGGCATCATGTTGTTAATAATGTAGAGAAATGAGATATAAAAGCTTTTACTCCAGCATACCCTAAAGCAAGTTTAAGTAGAGCACACAGCTATGATGCTGATTGTTTTCACAGGTGTTGGCACCATATGAATTAAATGAAGAAAAAAATGGTGAAACATTTATGACTCATTAGAATTATGTGGTTTTTTATCCTGTCCTAACAACTGAAAAAAGGTGTAATTTACATTTGCAGCCAAATGGCGTGAAGTAACATTATACTTTACCGACATAAAAGAGGAGACTTCCAGATGACTACTATTCTGAACTTCTCCAGTTCTCAAATCCTGGATTTTCAGTTTCTCGTGTGGACTTTTGAGAGCTAACATTATTGCCCCATTAAAACAAAACAAAAAGTCAAAAAGGAATACAGTAAGTTAAAATCTAGAGAACATGTGATTTCAAAGAACTAAGGTCCATTGCCTGGATGCAACACCTTTACAGCCAGAATACTTTTCCTTTTCATCAAGAATGCACTTGGTAGATCCAAAGAGAGCCACATCCATACTTGTTTGGGTTTTTTTAAAATAAACTCTGTATCTTCCTTTCCCTTTCTTCTTTAATTCCTTTTTTTTTTTTTTAAATCAGAATTGTTTTGTTGTAGATCTTTTGTAGTTTATTGTAGATCTTAAATATTTACATGAAGGAGGTATCTTGACAGGCTGATCTATAGCAGGAAAGCAACAAATAAACAAATCCACGTCTACAGTATTTTAGATCCTGGTTTCCTGAGCTCCTAAGTGTTTATTTTTCCTATTGTAAAAACCTGCATTGAAATACATTCAAAATGGAGTTGACATGGCAGCTTTCAGGCAACATCTAATGTTTTAACAAAGCCTTAATAGTAACCTCAGCTTCCCATGCACTCTGTAGTTGGCTGAAAAAGAAAGCAGCTGATTTATCAGAGCCTCTATGCTGTAGATGAGTCTTCAGAAAAAGAACATGTCGTACTTTGCAACTGAGACGTTTTTGCAAACACCTAATAAACCAGAAGAAGAAAGTTTTATTGGGCTTTATGAGCACATTTTTCTCCTCTCACCAGAGCACCAAACCCAGTATTTAATCCTACTTTCATTTATTTCATTCTCCCCTGAAATTTCTCATAGCACAAACTCACTCAATTTTGGCTGCCTAATTTGCATCTCATGGCCTGCAGTATCTCTTTAGGAGGTGAACTATTAAAAATACATTAGCCTGGTGTGGATGGTAATGGGCCAAATGCTGCTGGTTTTGAAGGCAATCTGGGAAGCCTCATGCTCTCTCTGATTCTTGATAGCTGTGCAAGCAAGTTGTTTGCTTTTTCTGTCCTTGGACTTTCTAAGTTCTAGCAGCAGATGTAGGTGAGATTATTGTTCTGAAAGTCTGAGTTGAGAAAAGCACTTTTCTTCCTTTCCAAGCTTGCTCTAATCTTTAATGTTACCCTTATTTCTGTTCTGCCAGAACTGTGTCCTATTAGAATCCAAAAATGTTACACATAACTTTGGCTTGCTTACAGAAGATGATCCAACCACTAACATTTGCCTTCTGTAGCTGAATGCTGAAAGAAAAAATAATCCACATTTGAAATGTGAGACTTTGTTGCTGTCAGTTTCTGGAGTTGATTATTAGGACTGTGATTTTTATCTACTCACTTGTACAGTAATTAAAAGCAATTCCCTCATCAGTTATCATCCTGCAAAGCCAGCTTTTAAGTAGTGCTTGATGTACAGTTTATTAACCTAAGTCTACGTTGAGGGAAAGGTGACATAGTTTAAAAAGTAAGAATGAACACATCTGCTCTGAAACAAAGAGCTGAATGTAAAATAGATGCTTATTGTTAAACCAGAAAAAATGGCTATGTGATTTTAATTGGCAAAGTAGGAGTAATTACCTGGCTTAGACCAGGTGTATGCCTCCATTCTGTCCACTCCCATCTGTGTCCTTTTTATGTGGATTATTTTCTGTGTGGATGTATCCTGTCTTGATGGGGTAGGTGATTAAAGAATTAAGAAGGAAATCAGGGAGTCAATAACTTGCATGCTGAAGAGGAAGAGCTATTCAGCTGCCTGACACGCTTTGCCACACCTTCTAGCAGGTATTGATGAGCATGTATGATTATCAGTGTCATCTCCAATTCGAAGATATTTGATATTAACTGGATACTGTGCCTCTAGTTGCCAGTGTCGTAACTTAGGGCATCTTTATTCCAGGAAAGAAATGTAAAATAATAGGGGGAAAAAAAGCATTATATTTATCGGTGAAAGCTTTTATCAGTGGGTACTGGGGACAAAACATTAGGGTGAATGAAGGCAGACTGAGAGTGAGCTCAACTATGGATCTATCACGCTGGACTTCTCTTGACTGCTGGAAATGATCGATATGGAATCTTGTGAGAATACTCAAATATTAGAAAGAAAAGGCATTGAGAGAAGAAAACTGAAAGTGAAGCACAATTCCCTAAAGCATTATATGCATCTAAGGCACCAGTGTGGGGGTGTCTGAGAAGGGGGAGCAGAAACAGCTCTGGGTATAAAGATGCAGACTGCAGTGTTTGCTGATGGAGTGCTGGTATATCTGGGAAGGGGAAACAATGAGGTCAAAATCTACTACTGGCTCTGCTTCTTCAAATGCTTTCATTCGGGGTAGTCTTGCAGAACAGCATGGTGTGTGACAGGCGGGAAAGCGATGTGCAATCCGTGGTCAGCCAAGAGAAAGCAGTAAGTACCACAGACTGTTGTGCCCACCCCCAGGAAGTGAATGAAGAACTGCGTGGATTTTGTTTTAAATGGAGCTGAACAGTAATCCCAGGAGATTTAAGAGCTGACATCATGCAGTGGATACATATTTCACACCTGGGGATAGAGACATGCCTGAGATGAGCCAGGAAATGTATCTACAGGCCAGGCATGAATACCCAGTTGAAAGCACACATGGAACAGTGCAAGCTGTGCAAAGAATATAGTGATTGACAAGAAACGCCTCATGGAATTCCAGCCCAGACCTAGGAAAAGGTCAGAACAGACTTGTTAATTTATAATGAAAGAAACTTTATGGCACAGTAGATTAATAACCCAGTTTTTGAAAGATGCACAGACAAGAACAACGATCAGAAAACTGAAGGTACTGGTTTTTGAATGTGCAATAACTCATTAGCTGGGACCGAGTGAGAGGCTCCTGATACTCTTCATTTAAGCATTTGAAAAATTTGGTACCTTTAAATACTTTTTCATAAGATTTATGTTTCTGAAAATATGCAACAGGATAGGACTATGGCATCTGCCTTGGCAGCAGCCGGGAAACTGGCAGTGCTAGATAGATAGTAAGGGTGTTTGGCCTGGTTATTTTGAACCTCTTAAATGCTAAATGTTCTTATGGTTTAAATAGAGACATGTACTCAGACTCTGGCCTTGCAGTCTGGGTAAGTTTGTCTACTCAAGCCTGAGGTAAAACCAATCAATATTTTTTCTTTACAGTTCTTAGGAAACTAAGCAAGCGCAAAGCACTGAAACCCCAGAGATTGCTGGATGCAGAAAGGTATGTACAAAATTAGCCATTAAGTTATTACAAAAAGTGACAAAAAAATGTTACTGGGTGCAGGATGTGAAATGAGTGGAACAAGCAGGAAAAATGAAACTGAAGATACCATACTGTGACTTGAATCGAAGATCACATGGGTGATCATAGTCTGTTAGGCTAATATAAGCAAGACCAAAAGTATGTGAAATGTGTGATCAACACAGAGGATCAATATGGCCAATCCTTTTGAGTGCCCTCAATAGTAGTAGAAAACAGGGAGGTTGGATAGTACAGAGAGAAGTTGGTGGCTTCATTGTTGGCATTTGGTGTTGTTTTAGCTATTGCAGATGTCTGCCTGGCGTCCGTTTGCTACCCTGGTGGAGTGTCAGTCTACTTTGGGTCCTGCGTCATCTCTGCTATTCCTGTGCAGATGTCCTGCGTGCCTTACGGCCTTCTCAGATGGCACTGGGCACCTGTGCGTCGCACAGGAGTCCTGGCCTTTGCTTTGGGAAGCAGCATGTTCCTGAAGGGCCGCAGCAGTGCGGGCATGGCCACAGCCAAGCGTGGCAGCAGTGAGCAAGTTGGACGTATCTTTGAACAGGTAAGTCTGTGCAATAATTAGCTTCAGCTTAGGTCTTTTAAGGCTGGCTGTGGGCTGAGCCCTACAGCTTCCTGCCTTGGCTGAGAATGAATCACCTGTGGGGAGCTGCATTTCCCAGAGCAGATGGGAGCTGTCGGGTTCAGAGTCAGAAATTATGGAAAGGGATACAGCGTGTAACAGCTCCCTTTGGGCAGGAGAGATCAGGGAGGGGGGTAGGTAGGTCTCTCCAGCCAAGGAGAGGATATCACAGATAAGGACACGCAAGGAAGACGCTTTAACAGGCCATCAGGTGTCTATGTAAAATACCTTGAGGAGAAAGCAATTAAAAGAGCTCTAGTTGATTAAAAAAAAAGTTGAAGAAAATGTAGTGAGTCTGAGAATAAACTTAATCACCAAGGTGCCCTTGAAGTTTATCAGACCACCTAGAGGTGCAATATCCTAGACAGGCAATGAGTTCTCAGAAACACCCTTCATCTAATCTTTTGTTTTATTATTTTTCCCTACCCTGGGACGATTTAAGTGTTTTGGTTTGGTTTGGTTGGAAGACTGTACTAGCTTGCCAGAGGGAATTCAGAGGAAACCAGAATATTTTCCCAAAGAGAAGGTAAGGCCCAGCCACACCTTGCAACATCAAATCTTTAATCATGTACCTGCCTGTATAACAGCAGCAATATTCAGTGTTTCTGTAACATCATTCATGCAAGAATTTGAAAGCACTTCATAAGCACTAATTAATCAAACCTCACAAACCCTCAACAAGCAGCAACTTTGCCCACCAATGAAGCGTAATCAGCTCTAAAATGGAACATGATGGCAGTTTGATATCTCATAACATGATGCAACAGGTCAAGGCAAGTAGAACAGGAGCAATTGAGGGCACTTGGGAAGCACTGATCCTTAAACATCTTTGCAGACATAGTGCTTCACTGGATATGCTTTGTGGAAATACTTGGCAAAAACAGTTTTGTGAAAAAGCAATTTATGTATTGCACACAAAAGAACAATTTGAATTATATTTTTTAATTACTCATAGATCTCCTAATGCTAAAGGCAAATATCTGCACTTCGCAGGGGCAATGCATCAGAATGCTTTTCACTCCTTGTGGGACCTTGTTTCCATTCCTCTAGCAGTGGCACCTGGAGTCCTAGAGGCCATGACATAAGCCACTCTGATGTAGTTCTTGGCCCTCAGACACTGCCACCTGAGGTTCCCCAGGGGAAGAAGGGAGCTGTGTCTTAGACTGCAGGCTCTACCTTCAGTTCCGCTATGTTTTGAGGGACCCCCCAGCAAATTTAGTACTTGCCCCCTCCCAAGATGAGTCTTTCAAAACTGTGACCCCCAGCTACAAAATCTGCTCCAGCGAAGAAGCTGCAGGGCCTAAATTAATGCCTTCTCTTGGCCCAGCCAAAACTGCCAATGTTCCAGTTGACTACAATGAGAGAAAGATTGGGCTGGCTCAGTTTCTTTATATTTCTGCCAATCCGATCTTGAGGGGTGGACGAATTCAGAATATGTTACTAATGCTCTGAGTATGTATCTTCCCAATTAAGCATATGTTGAACAACCTTCAGCTTTTCTTGTCTGTAGGCAAAACATCACTGTGTTTTAGGTCTCGTGTCCCATCACTTCTCATCTCTTCTGGAAGCAAATGGAACATGGGTTTGGTTTTTTCTTTGGTTTGTTTTTTTTTTTACCTCATGCAATAAAATTATATTGTACTTGTGTAAAACAATGTGCAAATCATTAAGTAGAATAATGAAATGCTGGAAGTTAAAACAATAAGCTTGGATGATTTAAACCTTGCTACATTTTAAATGTGCAGTGTGTTTGCAAGAATGAAATTGGTCTTTGGGGCTGAATTAATAGTACAGATATCCAGTGCATTTTGGAAAGAACAAGTAATACCTAGGAACATAATTTAAACCAGTCTTGTAATTAGCTGGTCATTTCATATTATGAGAGTTCTGGTCTTGTTGTTTGGCTTTATAAATGACTCATATAGTCATCTTCTAATTATACATGATATGTTTAAAAAACACAATAAAACCCACCAAACTGTTTGGATGAGAATCTTTCCTTTGGCAGAAGAGTGATAAGTAAATAATTTAAATGGATTACTCTTCATTAATATGCCTTTTCAAACTTATTTAAAAACCCAAGATCTGGAAGTTTCTTTAACCATACCTTCAGGTTATCATAATTCTCCCTGGCTTAACTTCCTGATCATGAAGCAAAAAAGTGTTTTCAGTCAAAACTCATCTCACTATACATCTAATTAATAAATAAGGGATATTATTGTGGATGCAAAAAGAAGTCTTTGTTCGTGAGTATGGTAGAAACTGTCAAATCAGAAGCTCTGTTATAGAAATTCAAACTTCTGTGGGGCTAAATTGAGACCTTAGGTTGGGACTTGTCGTCTGTCTGTAGAATGCAGTACGAAAAACTTTCTGCCTATCACACGGGGTCAACGATGTACTGTGCTGATACTGAGATGAACGTCAGAACTGTTGTAAGGCTGCTCTCAGTCACCTTCTTAAAACCCCTTAGCAAACATTTTGGTTCCCTGGAACTGGGGAGAGAGAGCCTTTCCTAGTCACAGTTCCCTTGTGACTTCACTTGTACCAGGTTAGTAAGCGATAAGCTGCAGAGGAAGGCATTGTAAAGCTGCCGTGTGGGGGAGTTTATTTTAGTCTTCCAAATAAGCATTCGGCCAGCAGAACATGAGGTTCAGGTACTTCATTAAACTGACTTTTTTGTACATTTCAGTCTTGCTGATGGATAGCAGCTACTGCAGGAGGTCAGAATTTGGCCCCAAATTTGTCTTCTATGCAATAAAGTAAGGGTTCTTTATTAGGCTGGATTCTATCATTATTATCAGCATGTCTGCAAATGTAACACCTCGGTGAAATAATTTCTAGGGAGATTCTAGATTGAGAATCATGATGCTATGTTGTGAAATTTTGGCTGAAGTAGGTGTCATTTGAAAGACTTTGTGAATGCATAGATTTCAGTCCTCTAACTAGCCCCTTTTTACTAACCTAAAAATTAAGAAATTATTCTTTCATGTATTTACCTTTTTTAATGTCTTGACTTTACAGCTTGATTGAAATGTACGCTATTTATAGATTTGATACAATAAAAAAGACATTGTGTCTATCCACATACATATACTAGAAATTAGAAGTTGGGGGGTGAGAAATGAAAAATTCATAGCCTTGGATGTTGAGAAAGTCAGACCTGCTGTCTCCCCTTGAAGTCACCTAGGTGAGGCTTTTTGACATAATGGAAGCATCAATGAACTGCTCTTGATTAAAAGTTTGACAGGTTGACACTATCCCCCTGAACAGGAAGACCAGGGTTGAAAGAAAATTTTAATACAAACAGAATTTCATTAATACCACAGTTTGCTATAATGGGGGTCTTTTTTTCCCCCACTGTTATTTTTGCTTAGATGGTGTCATTACCTTTTAAAGGGGAAAGACACTATGGTTAAGCTTTGTCTCAAAAACCATGTCATACTAATGGAACAGGAGCTTTCAAGTAAAATATGAAACAAACTGTCTGGAATAGTTCTGATTCTCCAGGCACAAACAAAACCAGTTTTAATAGGGTGGTTCCTTTAAGTGCAGGCTCTAGTCATTGAGCCAATCTTTATTTTGTAGAGAGAGTACAGAAATTCATTAAACAATATAAAATAATCGATATAAGCAGAATATCAGAGTGGCCTTATGTCTCCCAAGATCCAAAAATATAGCCTCACTTCACTTTATTTACCTTTTGAGAGCTTTTTTTCTCTAATGTGGTAACTGTTAGACTTTATCTGCTCTGCTCAGTGTTAGGGCTGTCACGATGAAAGTGCATAAACAATATAAATAATAGTTTTTGGCACATGAAAGGAACTCTTGAGTGGATTGTTCTTTTGGAATTTAACCATCACTATTTTTGTTTGACTTTCAGGGATTTTTTTATTATTTTTTATGTTTAATCCAAAAATTCTTATAATCTTAAATTGATTATTTGAAACAACATCATTCTTTTAACATTTACATTACAATTTAATATTTATAGCTTGATGCCAGGCAATTCTTATACAATTTAGTAAATATTTATTAAATCAGACTTGTTTTTAAAGACTTACAGTTTTGTAAGCACTCTCTAGCACTCATACTCTTTGAAGAAGAATGTCAGCCTGCACAAGTCAGCTTCTATATTGTATTTCCAGTCCTTGTCTGCAGTGATCCTTCTTGACTTCTTTTCACTGCTGAATAGTTAAATAGTTTAAGCTCTTTCAGATCCTTGATATTATCAAGTTATATAACCTCCCACTCCATTCCCATTCATCATCTCTGCAATGTAATATTTGCACATGGATTTTTTACTTCTTATTCGAGCTTTGCAGGGACTCTTAAAGCATTGATTGAACCCACAGTATCTCTCTTTGTGACGCATTTTTAATTTCTCATTTAGAGGCAACTAAATTGACTTACTGTGAGCTTACAGTCAGTATTATCCTGATATCATTTAATTGTAAATGTTGAGTTTTTAGATGCAGAGCTTGAGGCATATTTACCACCTTAATTGCAGACTCATTCTAACTTTTTTTTTAAGACGATGAGTGTTGAAGTACTGACTCACAGTGGAAAGCAGGCAGTGTGCATCTTGGCAGTTTGGAAAGCTAAAACTAAGCCATCTAAATCAATGAATTTGATGCAACGCTATAAACAGCTTATCCAGCCGCCAACAGAGTCAGTAATAGAACTTGGGCATCTGCTTCACATTTTCTTGGTCCCCAACCATGCCATTTCTCTCTCCTTAAAGCATCAGTGACAAATTAAGTAAAAATGGACATGTGAGGAGTATGGGGAAGAGAATGCTGAAAACAAAGCAATTCAGAGCATTTTATCCTTTCTATCCAAGTCAATGGCAGGTGTTCTATGTCCTATTACAGCCTTGATAGCGTGTTATGTTGCATCGTTTCAGCATTCTTGCTCTCAGACTGGATGACTAAATGTCAGTTCAGATAGCAGTTATCCAATCCAAATGATCCACAGTTGGGTGGCAGCAGGTGAACAGGACAGTGTCCGTTCCAGAAGCCTATCCCACCACTCCATACATGGAAGGCTGCAGATACTCCAGATTTTGTTAGTAGAGAGAAGTAGATGTAAACTAGGAAATATTTTCATGTGATTTTACAGTTCTTTCATGATTGATTATGGGTCTACACATGATGGAGAGGAGAGCTGTTCAGAATAAATATGAACAGTTCTGATTATCCATCTTCCCATTTATTGACACAAAATGGGCGATAGACAATGTATTGTAAGCAAAAAAATGTTTCACTATATTAAGAACCATTTCTTTGCTAAAACACCCATTAAATCAGTCTCTTGATATATTCCCCAACGAGTTAATCTGATTGTGATTGGCTCTGAGTGAAATGGAAATGAGAAAATTCCAGTAAGCATGTGAACATAAAAAGTGATTTTCAAGCCATTCTAAACACAGGTTGGCTGAAAACATTACTTGTTTAGGCCAGTAAGTGAGGAGCTGAAGTGCATCTGAATGTAAAAGCCAAAATCAATTTGATTTTAAATTATTTTCAGCTGATTTTAAAAAGCAATGGTGTGGAACTTATGTGTGAGGTTAAAAGGGGCCAATTTTATTCCTTGCAGACTAAAGCAAGTTTAGTTTTTCTCCTTTATTCAATTTGTTATTTCTTCTTATCCTGCTACTGTTTTCAAGGACCTGTATATCACTTTACTGGTTTTAGCTGGAATTATCAGAGCAGCAATGCAAAGCACTTATACATAGAACTGAACACCAGATGGGACTCCGTGAATATTATATTATTCATGGCCAATGAATTAGAGATGCCTTAAAAAAGAAGAAATCTAGTCTGCTGTGGCATGTCCTCAACTTTATTCTAGCTGCAGGCTTCTTTTGCCTGTATTCATAGAGTAACCCAATGGACTCTGATCAAAATCCCCTTTGGAAACAGCAAGAGCTGTTCTAGTTGAATTCAGTAGGCTGCTGGTCAGGCTGTGATTGCCATTCATTTACTGAGCAAAATGATCACGTGATACAGGATCCTTAATGAGTCTGAAGAAATCTGGGCTCAATTTTTGTCCCTGTTTTGTCTAGTCTTGGCAATCTTGGGCAAAACATTTGTTCTCTTTCAGCCTTTATTTCCTTAACTATAGTGTGAGAAAAAAAAGTCCTTAATTTTTCATCTTTTGTTGTCTGGCAATCTAGACTTTACTGTTTTTGTCTAGGGAATTTATTTTTATTGCATATGGAGCAGCAGCAACCCCTGCTTATCCCATTGGAAAACCAGGGTTTAGCCACTTACAGCACTTGGAATGTTGCGGTGCTAATTAACTTGGAATTTCAGAGATATTTTGGTCAGTGACAAGGAAATGCAAGATGCTACAGCTCCTCAGATTGCATGGACAGACAGTGGCCAGAAAATTCAAATTGTTTGAAGCGATTGCTGTTTTTACTTTGGAAAAATGCTCCTCAGTACCAATGTGATAAGGACCCAGAACTGTGGTCAAACACAAGTTTAAATGATGTGGAGAGTTATTCCACAATGGAGCTTGGAAGAATTTAGAGGAATTTAAACTGGAGCAGAATAGAGCTTGTTGAAATCTTCACACTAATATCCATGATTAAGAATGGTGACAAATGCATCTGTGCTATGAATTATAAAGCCATGTATCAGGAAGGATTAAAAAAACCCCTATAATCCATTTGTCTGGGAGTATTTTAAATGAGGAGTAAACAAGCTGTTTTCTGAACCTTCTTTACATCATCATAAATTGAAGTAGAATTTTCTCCAGAAATTAGACATGTGTAAGTGTCATGAGGTCATTTGCATTCTCTCTTTCAGTCTCTCTCTCTGCATTCCAATCCTTATGGCTTCCTACGCTATGAATTAGTTTTCTGTTTGTATTTATAAGGGGATTTTATCGCTAATGTTTTTGCACAATGTAATTAAAAATCAGCTTCCTTACTGGATGCAAGGCCTCTGAAGGCAGTGTCCCATATTTGACAGACTCCTTGCAAAGCAATATGGCAAATCCCACATATAAAAAGAGGTTGATTAAGACCTTCAGAAAGCATAAATTTAAAGTTAAACTCTTGTTTATGGTTTTTTTTCAGTGAAACTGCTTAAGTTGTCAGCACTCTGAACCAGCTTATGTATC
This sequence comes from Oreocharis arfaki, assembly GCA_013398015.1. NCBI lineage: Eukaryota > Metazoa > Chordata > Aves > Passeriformes > Paramythiidae > Oreocharis > Oreocharis arfaki. The sequence goes on along the minus strand of VZRR01008444.1, from coordinate 108,105 downwards.
CAAGGGTCTGAAATCTCCGTGCTCTTATCCTTTCACTTCCATTTAGTGATTCTTTGTCGTACAAAATATCAGTTTTCCAATCTAGATGTTTACTGATTGTGTATTTTTACTACCATTTTAAATTATTCCTTATTTTTAAAGCTTTTGTCTTTGCAATAGTAAAAATTTAGTGATATAAATGGGCCACTAAAATTGACATTTAACTAATCCAGCTTCTTTACAGTAATACAATTGTACCAGTTCCTGTATAATTTCATTTCTGAAAACATTAAAACTATTTTAAAAAAATATTTGTCAAGCTGAATATTCTGAAGAATTTGGTGCAAAATCTTTTGTTTGTTTAAATATTCTAAAGATTTTGTGCACTTGTATGTTTGTGTGCCAAAATGCTGCTATTAAGTTGGTGAGGAGTTAGAGGTGTACTTACACAGATTCACAATTGAAAAAATTTCTGGGACAGTACTGAGTATGAAGTGGATGACATGAGTCTATAACACGTTAACATCTCGAAAATTATACCTTGCCTTCAACTCAAAAAGACCCTACTTACAGGATTTAGAAGGGGTAAAAACCAATTTCTGGAAAGATTTCCAGATGAGAACAGGCTAAGTAAAATGAGCTTAGAAATAGAGGTGTGAAGGCTGCATAATTCTGTTGGGGTGGGTGAGCTGGCAGCGGTAGAAGCCGGGATGCCAGAAAACCCTGGTCCAGGAGATCCCCTGCGCTGGTGGGTCAGCTCAGAGAACAAATAAGCTCCCCCTACTCAGGGTACAGGGAAAGACTTCTTCTCCCATCAGGCAGTACCTGTCTGGTACCTGGTCCCCCACTCCGCCCCTTCCCTCTCCCCATTGGTTGTTGTATCCCTCTGCCTTCCCCCTGCCCCTTGCCCCCAGGTAATTGGTCGCTGGTGCTNNNCCGAGCTGCACCCCCAGGGCATCCCTTGCAGGGGATGCTTTTGGGTTAAAGCGGCGATTTCAGCCACCCCACAGCACCCCGCATCATAATTCCTCATGATAAAATCTTAAATTTTATGAAAAAGCAAGAGGGAATGCTTAATCTCCCTTTCTTAAAATTGTTGATAGTGCTTAAACCAATGGAAGTGTTTTTCTACTTGAAAGTATTAATAAGCTGTGGAACTCTACAGTATGCTATGAAAGCCGAAGTATAATTAGATTAAGAGAGCAGTTATCTTGACTTGTGAAAGGTACTCTTATCCTTACAATTAAAATACAAAATCCTTGCTATTGAAAATAATGTCTTGATACAGTCTCACCTCAGGAAGTCTGGAAGAGCTGAGTTACAGGACACACCATAGAAAGGAGCTCTCTGTGTTATAGAATGCTGAAGAATTGCTGTTCCGGAAGTTTTTGGGTTTATGTTTTTTATTCCACTGTGAAATCTGATGGAATATAGGGAAATCCTACAGCGGTGTTATGCCCTTACATTGTTTCACTAATTAAAACCTGTCACACAGCCACTCCGTATTGACATCAAATACAGTTTCTTTCATTTCCAAGTATGCTGATAATGCACTCTGTCACTCAGGTACATACCAACTTTATTCCTGTCTGCATTTCATACCCCAGATAAGGCCTTGTGTATTCTCTAACATAAATGTGGAGCACTACTAAAAGACTTAAGAAAGTACTAAAAGAAATGGATCCATTCACAGGGGCAAGATTTTGAGCTTGTCTCCTGCTAGCATATGCATGCACCTACATGCAAATGTGAAATAGAGCAAGAATGCCTAACCTGAGGCCTACACTCACTCTAAAAATACCAGAGTTTAGCCCTGAACTGTTTTCATCTTGATCGGGGATTGAAATCCACAGTAAGACCTAACATCCCAGAATTTGAGTCATCCATCTTATGTTGAGAAGCATGTTGTGACCAGTGATGATTTTTTTTCCCCCAAGAGCTAATCTGGCACATAAAGGATGAGAGCATTAGACATTTGCTTCTTTTTATTGCAAAGTAGTAGCTGTTTCTTGACAGGACGAAAGTTGAGTCACTCTCAGGAGAATTTCACTACCAGTGTCCTTTGCTTATTGCTATCTGGTATTGTCTCAACAATGCAGAGCCTGCTGTTACCCATTACTTTCTCTTCTCATAGAGCTGCTCTGGATTAGCTAGGCAAATCTCTGGCTGCTTAGCATTTTGCACACTACCGACAGAGAGAGTCAGTCCCAAACAAGCCACTCACCTTGACAGAGATGGCTGCCCAATTTTTCCAAGTAGTGCTTTGAGTAGAATTTGACTGTTAATGGAAGTGCTGAGTGAGCCCAGGGCTAAAACTCCCCGTGGATTCACAGCGTGTTGTGCATTTCAAGAAAGGAGGAGAACTTGGGGTTTTTATTATCATTTGTGCATGAACCAGCATTGTCAGAGTCTAGACATGCTTCATGAACCACCAGACTTCCATTGTGCCTGGTTGCTGTGAATGGAGTTACTGGGGCAGAGAATGGTGAATGAAACCATTAGACACTTCTCTTTTTTTCCCTCTCTCTTGTTGGGTCTTCTAAATGTAAAAAACTCAACCGTTTTTGGCTGACTCCCCCTCCCCAAGTCCACACACAACCATTCCAGTTAGCCCAGCCACTCTACGGAAATATTTCTTTCTACTATCTACAGCAGCAAGAATACATGAAAACTCTAGCTTGTGTCATCAGGGAGAGCAGGGCAGAGCTCACCCACTGAAAGGTGATCAGCAACTACCTTGTTTGCTTTCCCTTTAAGTGCCCCTTTACTGTATGCAGGCACCTGTAGAGGCTAAAATCACTTGAAAGTGATTGCCTCCTGAGTTCGCAGCTTTGAAAGGTGGGTGACGGGGAAAGTTTGGATGCATAAATAAGCTGAAAAAATCCTCACTGTCAAATGAAATGTTCCTCTGCTTTATCACCATTATTTTTAGTGAGATTTTGCATTATGGTACCTTGAGTTTTAAATTAAATGTCAAATATAATTTGGCACTACAAAGAATGAATTATGTGACTGCCCTTAGAGAAAATCAGAAGGCTTAGCTCTGTGAGTTAAATTGGTATCTGCCTTATACTGAGCTGATGTGGGCTAATTGATTAGGATCTGACAGGATACCATATTGCAAATTCAGCACAATCTCTTCCATTAAAAAAAAAAATAGACCTAAGGTACCTTTAGGGAAAAGCAAAAGATCTTCTGTAAAACAGAATGGGGAGAGGAAAAGAGTATCTTCAAGGACTCTCTTTTGCACTGATGGGTTAGATTCCCCAGAAGCCCACACTTCTTAAGGCTACAATATGGATGTTAATATGCCCCAGGTCACATTGGAAGCAGGTTTACAGTCAAATTTTGGGTTCTTCTGGCCTAATTTTAAAGAGCAGCAAAATATTTTCTCAGTTAGCTGACTAAATCTATCTCCATAAGAACTAAGATGACAAAGTGCCACTTTAGATCGTTAAAGGAGGGCAATACATTTTAATCAGCTATTACATGAGGAAGGACAAACCAAGTGCTATAGCAGCGGGTCATTTTATAAATTCAATACTTGTGGCCCTCTCCCTTTCAATGCATGATGTTATTTCCTGGAAACATCAGTCTTAAGAAACTATTGTCAAGTAAACAAGCCTTGTGTTTCTCACAGCCTTCATGTCTGTGTAGTCTGGGTTTAATTTTCTGTTAAGTACGGGTAGTGTGGGGGGGGAGGACTAAGTCTGAAGTTCTAATGTAGTCAGGCTGGAATCTGTCACTCAGCTTATTGCATGTTGATGACTCAGTGCAGTTTCAGCTGTAAGCAGACCATGATTTATGGACACCAAGTGAACTCCTGCGGCAAAAACCAGCCATGAGATCAGAGCAGCAATAGGGCCCTTTTTTGGCAGGAGACAGCGCCTGCATTTTTCTCATTCATGCCAAACTGCTTTGCACGGCAATTAGCTCTGTCCTCATTTAGTCTCCAGTCCCAAAGGGTAATGAAAGTCATATATCATCTTCAAGGCTGCTAATTATCCAGCTCAGTTACAGGTAGGCTTTGTAACTGTGAGAAGGGTCTGTCTGCTTGATATTTATTGCTCTTCCAATAAGCAAGCAAAGGAGAAGGGGGGTGAAAACTTTCTTGAAAGCTTGCCCATACCCCTTGCCTCAGATCCTTGACATACCTTCGGCAAATGTGCTAGTCAAAGGGGAAATGTCTTCATTCCACATATCCATTTTTCATGCTGTAACTAAACATTCAGCAAGAACAGAGAGCAAGTGCTTGAAACACGAGAGTATGTACATTTGGAGTGAGCTTGTTGCTAGTTGTTTGCTTGTGGAAAGACAATCCTCTGGATAAACAGACATGAAAACAGGAAGGGCAATAGGGAGGAATGAGGAACTTCTTTCTCCTCCTCCACTCCTTTCTTCTCCCTGCCCTTTGGTCCATGCCACAGCAGCATCTTGGGAAAATGGTGGGGTTAGAGAACTGCATTTGTTTTACTGAAGATACACCAGAGGAACTTGGTATTTCAACCCTTCCACCATCAGCCCTGAAATACAGAAAAATTCAAGTCTCTATCCAGAGTTCAGGCTCTTCCTGACTTTCTGTAACAGGCTGAACCAGATGCTTGACAATTTGAGTTGTTCTGAAAGTTGGTATTAATAGAGCCAGGTCTTGCAACTAGGAGCCATCTTTTGCTGTAGTCAAAGTACTGGCTAAGTCAACAGTCCAAGTAGCTGAGTCCTTACTGTGCTAAGAAATGAACTTCGACCTGTTCATTTAATTTCATTTTATTCATGAAATCCTTTTAACTTTTGAAAAAGTTTGATTTGCTTTGCTTTTGACTTATTGTTTAATTTGTATTTTAGATCTTTATTTCATACTTATTTTGATCACTAAGCTTGAAGACTGCAAGGTCGGAGAGTAAGCAGTCTGTTGCAGTGTGAATTTGGAGGCATCTCTAGATCCTATCAGCCAGTGAAGGAGTTGCCAGATGTCTTCTCTTAATGCCCTGTGAAGTCTTATGCTTCATATAAAGAGCTTACAGAAAAGCTTCCTCCAGTATTTCACATCAGCTGGGTGCCTTTTTGGCACTGGTGGCAGTGGTGGCTAAGGAAAAAGCTACTGTGCATATGCAGGAAAGCAAGAATTTTGCAAGTTCCAGCCCAGGGCGCAGTAGTGCATGCTTTGTGCAGTTGACCTGTGTGTGCAGCATGCATGGACTGACACTCAAGGTGTGACATCTGATCTCTCTGCTATTATCAAAGCTCCCATTTACTTCAGCCACCGTTGTCTCAAAAATCCTTATGACAACTTTGTTGTGTAGAAAGGCAATTGTCAAAGCAAGCACCTCGAATGGGAGCTGGGGCAGAAACAGTGGGTAAAGCTCAGCGAATAAAGAGCTTTGGCTGGCACTGATCTGCGGCTGGAGGTAAAATGAGCAGGAGGAGCAGAGATGCTGCTCAGCATTTGTGCACCATGAGAGCACCATGCAACTGTACTGGTAGAAGGCAGAGAAGATAAGGACCTACTGTCACAGAGGAGACAATGCTGCAAGGAGAGTACACTGCTGCAAGGTATGTGGCTCTTCGGGTGGGAGCCAAACTGCAGCACGGTGGGAGATCTGCAGCCTTTCAAGGCTTTGAACTGCGGTGGGGCATTGGGAGGGGCCCAGCACTGCTCTGGTGCCTCTGGGTATCTCTGCTGGATTCATCCAGGCCTGACTTTCATTTCTGTCAGCAGCAGGAAAGCACTTACAGGGTGGGGATTTGACAGAAGGAGAGGAAGTTCCTCATTCTTTCTTACATCTCCTTTGTATCTTTGCTGACGTAAAAAATGGCGTATCAACTTTCGTGATCAAATGTGATTTCATTTTTCACTGCGCTGAGAATGGCAGAACGTTTTGCGTGGTTCTCATCTTGGCCTGGAGGAAACACTAGAAAACTGGATGAGATCCAAGCAGTTCAGATACCAGGACTCAGAGGAGCATTGCAAACGAGTGGGTGCTCATCTGTCGTGCATTGGCAGGTTCCTTTGAGCTCAGTAGTACTCATCTGATTTATACCAGTCACAGAGGTGCCCTGCGAACCTTGAGTTATTTGTCTGCGCTGTCTTTGCCAAGTTTCCAAACCTGTTGACTTGAACTTTCAGTAGTTGCATTCCAAGTGCTCTCACCCCACCCTTCCTGGCAATAGGTATCCACGTAGCTCCTTGTGATGGCCGTGAGAACTGCTGTTGTATATCCTACTGCAGAACAGAGCACTGGTATCTGTATCCTGCTGTCTTGAAGAGTCAAGGCTTGAGGCACTGTGCCACTGGCGCTGAGGTGAAGGGCAGTGAGTTGGGTAGAAGTTGGTCAGGATCAGTGGTGGTCTCTCTAATCTGGGATCTTGGCACTAATAATAGCTAGTACTAACTGCTGTAGAAGAATCTGCCCCTTTTTCTCCTACTATTTAATTATTCTGATATGAAACAACTCTTTTTTCTCAACAGTTGAGAATATCTGTTTCTAAAAAAAAGTTGACTCTGCACTACTCATTCTGTAGTCCCCTAGACTTGTGTTTTTATAGCTCTTGAAGTTTTTCCTCTGTCTTTTTGTGTATGTAGCAGACAGTGGGGGAATGGATAAAAAATGTTAAAGGCTTCCTCCAAATTCTGCTGGAGGCAATAGCGTATTGCCTTTTCCATTCCACCATTTGGTTTAGATCTGCCTCCTAAGCCACCTTTTCATTTAATGCTAATTAACATGACACCAGTATTCAGTATAGTTTTGGAAGTAGTATTCTCTAAGATGAAAGTAATGAAAAATGAAGATTCAAGCCTCACAGTTCCCTGTACATAAAACTTCTCTTACAGTTTCATTTAATTTGGTTTAATTTACGTTTATTGTCTGATCTCTAGAAACGAACATTTATCTGACATCTCTCTTTCCATTTGTATTACCAATGACCACACTATCGTAAAGGCAGGTATGCCAAATGCTGACTATTTATCAGTAACTTGATTTATTGTTGTGCAGCGAATAACATGGGAATCTGCTGTTTCTTTTCTTCGTCGAAAAGGGGTGATATTTGGGTATGGTTTTGCATCAGGCATGGCTAATCTATTTGTAAACTCCAAAAAGGTGGTGAAAGGGTGTCTGTCCCCTGGCCTTGTGTTGTGTCAGCAGCAGCACTCATCCAGCTGTGCAGCTGCACTGGGGACCGGATCTGGCTGACTGCTGAGGATGCAACTACATGTGCTGACACAAGGTGTGGAGGACAGACAGGTGAGGTGGGGGAGAGGAAGATTTGTCCCTTGCAGTAGTATTTCAGAGTTCAGCTAGATGAAGCTGACCATGAAATCACACCTTTACTGTAGCTGCATCTCTACTCTTTCCGTTTCAGCCCCAGTTTGTTAGATGAGTCCTTCAGCAAGTGAGAAGAAAAAAAGGAACATGTAGACATGCTTAATGTGCTTAGAAATGTTCAGGATAAAAAGAACCAATCCATTGAAACAATTAAATTCTTTCCTGTAAATACTTATGTGTTTTACATTCCCGATATATCAGAATGGCACTGCTGCAAATGGAAACTAAGGCTGTTCTTGGCATGTGTGTGCTTTGGATCTGTCACATACAGGGATTTTCTGAAAAGCTAAGCAGAAGGAGTATTTCTAAGGAGGAGTTTAATTTGAAAATAGGCTGTCAGGGGAGCCTGAGAAAGATATAACAATCAAAAATCTTTGATCATGTTCTGTCTCATCCTTGCATGGACCTTACTTAAGATTCAACTGTTCTCCAAGCACCTAACCACATCCTAAAAAGAAATCTGCTGTAAGATAATTTTAATGTTTCCTTTTAGATTAAGCAGAAAAAATAGAAAAGATTGGAGAAAACTCTATTTGTGGCAATTAAACTGTGGATTTTCAAAATTGTTCTTGAGTGTAAGTTATCTGCCATGGGAACCTTGCTCTGCAAATTCCTTGTGGCAAACTGTTGTGATAAGCCTCCATGTTGAACAGCTTGGGCTGCAAAAGAACTCCAGACAGCTCCTGGGGACTTTGTTTGGGGAAGGGTGACCCTGGCTGACTCCCCTCCCAGCTGCTGTTGCATGGGGGTGTATTTCCCCCTTCTTAACTATGCTATCCCAGAGTCCACTGGCATTGCTGCTAATGGGCAGCAGTGGGTCTGTGCTGGAGCCAGCTGGCATTGGCTCTGTCAGACATAGGGGAGGCTTCTGGCAGCTTCTCACAGAAGCCACCCCTGTAGCCTCCCCCACTGTTGAAACCTTGCCGTGCAACCCCGATACATCCTTTATCAGCACTGCTTAAAAAATCACTCAGAGAATTCAGGTACTCAATTTTTTTTTCACTAAAATGTCTCTGTGTATAAAATTGGCAGGAGGGAATAGGCATGGTGTGTATTTTGACATTCTTTAAATTTTATTTTCATGGACAAATGACTAAAGAATGGGCTATACAAATCACCAATCAATACATGTGGTAAGGGAAACATGGAAAAAGCTCTGAAGTGTGAGATACAGGACATGAGAGTATTACTTCTTATGATGGAGGTTTTGTTTTCTAACATACATTTCTATGCTCAAGAGTTAATGCATTGCTTCTCTTCCCTTTGTAACAGGCAATCATTAAAAATTTCACCAGCTGTGGCAGGGAAGACATCAATCAGATCTCATTTGGTAAATGTTAAGCTCATTGTCAGGGCTACCAAACCTTTGGCATACGTATGTGAGGAAGGGTTGGGAAGGAATGTTTTATCCAATCTCTTATGTATGCTGCTCTGTACATGCTCTTGTATTATGGTCATCTCTCTAATACCATGTACATGTCGTTCCATTTTATGGCAGAGCAAGAAAAAAATGCACTGTGGGCATAGAATAAAAGAGGCCAAAGTTTTCAGCGGTACTTAGCTCTTTTGAAAATTTGTTTTTTGATCCATAAAGAAGTCTTGAAGGGCCTAAAAGAGAATCCATCTCTTGTGCTGATGAACTCTGGCCTTTCTATAGAGTGTCCTTTTAGGACAGAGGGCTCTAGCTGATTATGGTCTGCATCTTGAATATGTATACAAGTATTCTAGAAAAATAAAAAAACTATTTTGATATTGGTTTGAAATTTTATGTAAGGTCATCATAGGCAGCAGAAAAAAAAAGTCGCTTTGTGACAGTACTCCTGCTGAAACACAGATGCACCCTTTTACTTTGATGGGAAATAACCAAGGTCTTTGTGAGCTCTCACGAGAATTCAATAAGCGCTACACAGTAGCTGGCTAGAATCAGCTAATTAATGGGTTTATTCTATGCTGAGTTTTTACTACTGCGTTTTAAGGAAATAATGGTAGGCTTTCTCAAATTAAATATTCTGTGTCTCATTCACGTAGGTTGCCTGTTATTCATGGTTCTCTTTCTTGATCCAAAGATTGCCCTCCCTGGGCTTTTCCACTGCAGCTCAGAGAGTCCTGGGACCCCAGTGCCTTTCCTGCTTTGGGGACACCAGCCGAATAAAGGTGGTGAGTAAAGAACAAATGTGTTCTTGCTGTTTAAGAAAGCCTCCTGAATATGCAAGATCTTCTGTCTAGTAAGTAGGGAGTTATTTCACTATTGCCGTTCTGTTTTGCTCTAACTGTTTGAGGTTATTCCTGTCAAGGGTCATAGTGATTCTGTACCTGGTAACACCACAAAAGTAAGTGTGGCCATGCATAATTCTTACCTAATTGCGTCTAGGCTATATCTCATTATGATTAATTAACATGCTTTTTGGGCAAGAAGGAAAATGTTTTATTTAATAATACAGTACGCAAACTACCAACAAACCAATGTTTAGTGAACCGTCAGTGGAAGTGGTTGTTTTCAGATTCAAAAATGGTCACGCAAAGTAATTATATTCAGAAGCAATCCTTTTATTCCTATCTTGCTCTATATAGCTGGACTCATGTTTATATGGTTTTTAGTCTTCAAGCCAAGGCAACCATCCAGTTGCTCTCATTCAAACTGAAAGAGATTTTCTTTTAAGTCCATTGCAGTATTGGCTCATTCTAGGCATTTAAATATCATTGCTAAACAAGCAAGAGAACACCTCTTCCTCTAGTTGGTTCTGCAAGCAGTACCATACTATTGCATCCCAGGTTTGGCCTGGCTGCAAGGAGCAGAGATTGGAGTATCCAAGAGTCCCAATGTCTCTGCAGTACAGTGACTAGCACTTCATTTGGGGCAGGGCTTAATTACAGCTTGTGGTAGATCCCTGTCCAAGAAGAGGGCAACAATTGTCCGATCTCTTCCTCTTTCATGGCTTTCTGAGTGCACTCCTACCTCTCTGATTTCTGCTTCCCGAGCTCCTGATGCCTCGTATATATCTTTGTCCCAGCTGAGGCTCATTGGCAGAGGAAAGCAATCAGAGCTTGCCTTTCAGCTTTCCACATAGTTCCCAGGGGTCTATATGCCTTGAAGGCAAAAAACCTTTTGTGCTTATTGCCAGTACAGATATTTTCATCCTATTTATGGATACATCAACACTGGAAGTGCTGAGACACACAAGCTGGTGCAGCATGACGAAGTCTGGAACAAAGAATGGTGGGAAGGACAGTGGATGTATCCATACTTGCTTTCTAGAACACTGCTTAGTCTAAGGAACAGCGTGTGTGCAAACACAGTCAAATGGCCTCTAGATCTGAGCTCTTATTTTTACACATCATCACATAGACTAACCATTCAATCTGCATCCTGGAGACAGACTCTCATGTCCTCAGTGAGGCAAAATTCTCATTGGAGTCTGGCAGAAGGAACACATCATTTTGTTCAAAAGCACTGAATATGCAGTAGCAGCTGTGAGTTGTCAAATCCAGCATAGGATTATACCCCACATCATATGCTTCAGCACTTTATACAGACTATGTTTAAATTAATTTTTAATTAGCTCATTATACAGATAGAAGATCTGCTCATCTCAAGTTTTATAGCCACAACTTTGCCTGCAGGTCTCTCTATCAGATAGTTGGATGATGGCAGCACCCAACTTCAGCTGGAAGTGCTCAAACCCCGCAGCGATGAGACTGATATTAAAAGCCCTGATAGTATCAGGCACCACACTCCATTATATCATGACTGCATTTCCATCTTCAAGCCCAGTCTTCTTATAAAGAGTGTGTGGAGGGCAAGGGCTCATGGCAGCTGGAAAACCTACATGCCACAGGGAGCCAAAGATATCTGACTGTGCATAATGGTGCTACCCATAACCTTGGCACAGGTTTTGATGATTAAGTGCAAGGTAAGCCCACCCAAAGTGATTCATATGAATTGCTGGTCTGGAGATCTCAAACCACAGATCTCCCTCTTCTGGCTGGAGAAGATTTTCTAGACATACATGCCTGATGAAATGTGGTGGTGCCAGGTGTCCGTAACAGTATTACCTGCTTTGGAAATACCTTCTCTCCTCTGTTCCAAATCTGTTCCCTGTTGTGAGATACACTGTAGATGTACGTAGTTTGAAACATGAGTAGAAGTGGCTGAGGAAGTACTGACTTTACAGACCTGGAATTAGGGTACTTCTAAAGCCATTTGTTTAGGTTTGTATGGGAAATACTTTGCACAGTGAGGGACAGGCCGCAGATCACTTGAGATCCAAGTATTGTGCTTAACCAGAGGTCATCCTTATCTCCCTGGTATCTGCATGGTAACAGTTTCTTCATTAAATGTTTTTAGTTGCATTAACATATTCTCCTTGGAGCTTTCAAACTACCCCAAGTGTAAAAAGCTGACCACAGTTATAATGAGATTATTCAGAAAATTTGTTTTGTCTTTTGGTTTTTTACCTTCCATTTGCTATCATAAAAGCCCTCAGAGAATTAATTTCCATGAGATCAAGAGCTGGACTTTTTATGTTTCAGTATGACTTTTTAAGGATATCTGCACTGCAGGAGATTGGCTTCGCACTCATCAGACAGAAGCAAAGGCTGTCAGCTTGACACAAACTGTAAACTTGACTCAAAAATTCTCATGAAAGTGTATGATTTGTTCTTTATGCTACAGCAAATCTTCATGGAAGGATATTCAATCTTAATTTAGTTTCTATGAAATCCTGTTCTTGGCCCATGTGGAGCCATACTATACTTCAGTGACAAGAGGTGATCCAGCTGCAAAGACTCCTTAAGCTATTGTCCAACCATTCACACCTCTGGAATTTCATAATAAATTCAATCAACTGAATGCATGGAGGGGTTAGACAATGAACAGATCTGAATGAGTGGTGAAACCAATGACTCATCTCAGTCTCTAATTTCATTCCTGTACATATTGTTTATCTAGGAAGAACAGGGCAGGGAATGTGTAAGGATATATGTGCTGTTTATTTAGAGCTGTAGTAGAAAGTTAATTCCTAAGTAGAAGCTCTGCTCTGAAACAGAGACAGAGAGCAACTGATTTGCTATAGGGCTATAATGAATTTATTTATTTTAATGACATTTCTTGTCTTTTATGTGTAACAAAAGAAGATAGCGACTTTCTTCAAAGCCCATCTGTTTGAGATCCTTCATTGTTATTGATTTCCATTCAACTCCTTCCAGCTTCTCTATGAGTTAATGGCATTCAAGGGCCAAAGCCCAGTGATATATTTGCTGTAGTTTTATCAATGTTGTACAAAGCCTCATCTCTTCTCTAGTTCCTGATTGTGGTGAGCCCAATGATAGAAAACTAAGCAGCACTGAAGAATTTCAATATCCTATTTCACTGCAAACTCACATTAAATTTGCTATTCTCTTTGAAGTCAGCAGAAAAGCCCTGACTGACATCAACCGAGTATCTGGTTCTGTGTTTCTGAGAACATTACTGTTTGTCTGGTGTAGCAGTCCCTGTGGCCACTGAGAGTGAAAAGTAGTTGAGGCAGTTTCTCAGAGGCTGGGAATACTAAGTGCCCAGATAATTCACCCTCTAACTAGCCTGGCATCCCCTTTGCCTGTTCTTTTCAACTTGTGCTGTTAGTGCCACTGCCCCTGTGTCGTGGGTCTGTGCTGAATTGTCAGTAAGGATACAAATGAGGGCATGGAGGTAGCTGTTGGGTGTGAAAGTGGAAGTAAGCAAATAGTTTTCTTGCCCAAGAGTGGGAATGTTCTCAATGGACCTGGCTATTTCTCTGAATATAGATGTTGCAGATGATTTTCTGTAAGAGACAGGCATCCTGCCTCCAAAAATAACTTGTGCCTGATCTTTCAAAACCCTTCGTAATGTACCTTGCCAGTTATATGTTGCCGAGCAGGAAGGTTGAGAGGATTATTTCAGCTGTGGCAATCAGTTTACACCTTGAGCCACAAGATCGGATTACTTTTGGTATTTAATTTTGAAATACTTCCCCCAGATGTACAGTACCTTTGCATGTTTCCCGGATGAATTTCATTTTGTTATTTCCTGCTCTTATTTCTAAGCTTTTTCAGGTCCTTTGTGTTGTTTCTCTGTCTTCGCTTGTGTTTGCCACACTTGCTAATTTAGCATCTTCTGCAAATTTAATTACTATATCAACTTTTTATATCACCTGATTAGTGGTTTTAAAATATTACTGAATATCACTTGAGTTTAACACAGTCTCTGCAAATTTCCCAAGGGGCAGTTCCCTCAAATCACTTGTTCTTGGGGGTTGGTGCATGGTTAGTGTATATGACACTGTGGATGTACATAGACTACTCAACAGAAATTGCTGACGTCAATTAATGCTTTCTTTGCTCTGAAAGACTTCATCCACAGACATCTCAAAGGTGTGAAACAGCATAATTAGGGCATAGGGACGTGGTTGTGCAATAGCACATATGAGTTTTCCACAGGAAACATCTAGCAAGTGAATTTAAAGCTGTCACAAACATGCTTCATGTCATTGGTGAAAAAATACTAGCTACAATAGGGAAAGAAGACCCAGTCCAAGCAAGCCTGATGGTTCTTTTAAGGAACAGGACTAGTGAAAGCAGTGGTCCAAGGGCAGTGCTTTGTGGTCCTCTAAAATAATAACTTAAATTTGATTTACAAGTGGAAACCAGGGAGCTGAGAAAGAAAAGCATGAAAAAAGAAAAAATACTTGAGGTGGCCATTTCAAAAAAATGGAATAAGAAAGCTGTGAGACCCAAAAAAAGGGGATGTGTTGATGTAACTGAGGAAGCAGATGACTAATGTATGAACTCTGAGCAGTAGAATAAAGAAAAGGCTGAATTTTTAGTTTTCAGACCCAGTTTTGTGTTATCATCTAAACAAACATAGTTGAATATTTCAGGTGACTTTCCATTAAATGATTTACTAACGTTAAATGTATCATACATAGATTTTTTTTTTTTATTTTAAAATTTTGCAGTATGGCAGTTTACTAAGAGCGTAACGAGTTCTTTATGCAACCTCTTTGTTAGTGCTTCATGCAACCTCATGGTTCTTGGAGATTATTTTTTCCTGTGCCTGTTTGACTTTGGTGGAGATTTCTTACTGGACTGGCACATCTCTTTGAACTGCTTGCTCTTCTTTACCCTTTGTGATTGCCTATATTCTTAATGCAGAAGAAAGTACATAATTTGGTACTTTGTTTACTCTGTTTCTTCTTACACAAGTTGTCTCTTACATTTGAAGAGAATTTTTTTTATTTAGTGATTTTTGTAGTGTTATTTAATATCTGTATCTCCACTACAGTGGATCGTATTTTTTGATTACTGCCACTTTCTATTTTCGATACTTTATTTGGCCTAATTGTGAACCAGGTGCTAGGTGCTGAGCAAAAGCAAAGAAACCGTGGGCTTTTTCCCAGTGAATTTGCAGCTTATTGATGGTTGTTGTGCTGTTCTGGTGTTTGGAACTGATAACATTGCATTTTAAACATTGTTAGTGTTCTAAAACAGTCTTCACCACACTGGAGGTTTTAATGAATATGCTTTGGCAGAATGAAACTGGAGAGGTTAGTCGGGTTTCCTGACTCTGTATTTTTAACCAAAACGTAGTTTACAAGACCACAGAAAAGTGATGGTCAGATAGGATTTAAACCAGAAATGGTGCTGTTTGTACAAGAGCTTGTCATGCTGCCCAAAGCTTTTTGTGGGGGATATGCAAGATTTACATATTCAAACTTCAGGAATCTAGCCTGCATGTGTGAGGTAGGTCCAGGCTCCTCATATACTGTACTCAGAGAGGTAAGTATCCACTTCTTCATTGTCCTCTGGAAGTTCCCCTTTCACATAAAACCTTCTGGCCGAGAGACCTCTAGGAGGAAGGTATCACTCTCCCATTATGCACCACACTGCTGTCTCCAAGCACGGGTCTGCACAGGCAGAGTCTCAGCAGTGAGCAGTTACATGGGTTTTTTTAAGTTATAACGCTAAATCTAGGACAATTGTCCACGTCTGAAATCACAGCTATGCTTAGGAATCAGTGTTATTGTGAGGGGGTAGCTGGCAAAGGAGATCAGCTGGTCTTTTACGCAAAAGAGAGTCTTCATTGAAGAGGGACAGATCAGGAGCCTGTCTGTAAATGAAAGGCCTGCCCTCACTAGGCTACACTCCAGTGGAAACAAAAAAAAGAGGCTCAGTGCACTTCTCTGGTAACCTCACTTGTTAGGCAATTTTAATATAGCTGTAATAAGCTTCCTTCAAGCCAGACCTTGGGTAAGGCCTCAGAAATGCTCAGCTGCCATGTGGCTTGTAACAAATATCACAAAGTATTGATTTATTCCATAACCACTCCCTGCCATGTGTTATGTAAATAACGACATTTGATAGAGTGTGTGGTTCTCCATGCTGTAATGCAGAGGTCTTGGGAAGGTCTTGAGTCGAAAGATGAAAGGACAACTGTCTCCAGTTGTCCTCAGGATGTGTGCATGACACTGCAGCTGCATACACACACACCAAGCCCTTCCCTTTTGAGTGCATTTAATAATTATGATTTTAATATTATATCTGGTTCTGATCTGGCTGGGTATAATCTTCTAATTACATCACTTTCAATTTTCTCAAATTGTCTCTATCTTTAACACTGTTAGTAATTCTCTACTGGTAAAACTAAATTCACCGTGCTTTCATTGCATATGCTTATATCTCTCCAGATTTAAGCTAGAAAAAAAAATGCAGCCTGAAAACACCACTAATTGTACTTCAGCTTGTAGGTTGGGTTGCAGAGCAGCCTCACTCTGTTTTCCCACAGCCAAGAGAAGGCCCCAAGGCCAAAATGTCACCTCAGATTTCTTTTGATCTCAACTTATATTTTATTAACCCTTTTAACTTCACTGAGGGTGTGCAAGGAAACATGTATATTCCCTTTCATATAAACCCAGCATTGTCCTTACATCTTGTGTGCAAATGTATGGACAGTTTTTCATACAAAGGATTATTTAGATGTAATCTATATGCCTTGTGAGTTACAGATAAGAAGGGGTGGGCAGCATTTATTCTGCAATGTTTATGATTTATTTCCCTTTTATTTTCTCTCTTTAACTCCATCCAAAATATTTCTGAGAGTCTTAGTGAAATATAATACTAGAAGCCTTTAATGGCACCTTTTCATCTCACAATTGCAGAGTGCTTTTCAGGACTTAATTAAATTTTACAGCATGCCATTCAGGTGAATGTAATTTGAATGCATCCATTCCTGTTTGTGAGGAAACTGAGGCAGGGAGTGGTGATTAGCTCAAGGCTGTGAGCCAAATAAAATGTCAGAGTAAGAGTTATGGCCCAAGAGATTTGATTAGGAGATTTGATAATTTCAGTAAAGTTTGGTTCTTAAAAATTTCATCAAACAGTCAACACAAATGACGGCTACCTAATGGCAGAGGAGACAAATAGCTTCTCCAGTCTCTTCCTTTCCTTAGCCATTGTGATGACTAGTGCTTTATGCCTCAGTCCAGTTTTGGCCTCAACAATCTTTGAGTGCACCAGATGCTTGCTCTGTCCTCTCACAGAAGCAGGAGAAAAGGAGTGAGTGGTTACACTCTACCTCTGCCATCTTCTCAGCAAATGGTTCAGGGCTTTCACCCTTTCCACTGAGAAGCCTGTTAGGGTGGGATCTGAATGCATCCACCCACTCTTACAGACATGGTCTTCTGTAAGAGAAACTCTGTAATGTTAGTTGTGAAAGGCCTGAAGCTCCTTGCCTGGTGGTCAAGAGCGAACTTTTCATCCATCTCCTCGCTGGAAAGTATGAAAAGCAGCCTGTCCTCTTCTGTGGGTAAGCAGGTAGAAGGGGAGAAAGCTGCAAGGACAAAAGTGTTCCTTTACTCTGCACATGTATCTTACAAAAATCCTCTGTAGATTCTGTCATCAGCACTTACTACCCAAATATAGTTACTGATGGTGCTGTAGGATAGGCCCTAAAGCATCATATGGGAATGGGTTAGGACAGTGGGAAGAAATACTTTCTGGGCTCTCAGTGCTCATAGGTCAGAAATACTTGCTTTGGCCACGAGGGGGTTGGATGAGTATCACTCCCCCACTGTGAGTTACCATCTGCAGAGGAGACGGCATTATCCAGCCTGTCTGGCAGGCCTAGAACTCATATATGCAGCAATTTAAAAAGTGAGGTGTGGCAATTTCTTTGAAGGTGTGTGAAACAAGACTGAAATCAAACACATGGGAGATCCCACAGATACAGTACACAGGCTGAAAGCACCCTTTCCTTGATACCAGCTATCATGGTGAGAAAAGGTCATCTGGCTGTGAGACAGGCTCAAAGCAAACAGGTTGGTATTTTTAATGAGCTAAAGAAATCAGTCTGTGGGAAATTCATTCTCTCAGTAGAGAAAGATCAAATTATCTATCTCTGTCACCAGACACCAGTCTCAGATCCAGAGGAAAGAGAGGACACTGCTAGTCCTTCGCTGCCTGGCTCTGCTGGAACCTCAGCCCACAGTGGGCAAGCACTACCACATGTGGGCTTTCCAAAGCCTGAGCAGGACATAGCAACCACAGTGTCTGACTCCGCATCCTCCACGTGGGGTATGCAATGTGGTACACAGTGTGTTTCCAGTGTGCTGTGATAGTCAGTAGCCTCTAAGCAGGTATAATGAAGGCAAAAAGAAGTTTTTTGTTTCCATTGTTGTCAGCCCAGTGTCTTAAAAGTACTTTCCTGGGAGTGAAGTGGCTCCTCGCGGTTCTGCAGAGGCCAATCTTCCATTGCTGTATTATAAAAAAAAGGCACTGCATGGTTTGTCTTTTTATTGGGATAATATGATCAGGGTACAAATGAGGTCAGGCAATTGCTGAACAGGTTTTGCCACTTACTGTTGATCATCTTTCTAATAATTTTCTTTTCTCCTTCATGCTGACCTCTTCCAGTAGTGAAGTCAACAGCTGTGGCTACGTGCACAGGACATACTTTGACAGCAGCAGGACTCAGCTGACAGACTCTGGAATATATCATTTCAGTAGCATCATCTGGGTCTATAGCTGGCTCTTCTATACCTATATTGAAGGTTGAAGGCCTTGCATGTTTTTTGCATTTTTACCTTCTTTCCACTGCACAGGCATTGCACAGGGATCTTAAAATGTGTGCAGGAAAATGGGCCTTGGGGACAGACTACTTCAGGGTTGGAAACACAGCTTTTTTTAATTTACAAGTGCTTGGTTGTGTGTAAATCTGTTTCACTACCTAAACTTCACTTCGAAGTATTTGAGCTGTGCTGTACTTGATGAGAGCAAGAGTGCATGTTTGTCATTGCATAAGTGAAATGGAAATTCCTTTGGGAACAGGGAGACAGAGACCTGAACGCAACACACCTTAGAGGATTTGCTGCTAATTCAGTGACAGAAAGTTTTGGGTTTTTTACGTTATTGACATTCCTTCAGATGAAAACTTCTGCAATGAATGCCATTTTGAACCTCATTTATGATTGAGGCTATTTCACAAGGGTGCTTAGATTTCTTTGAAACCTCTCTGTGGGGTTGAATTAGTGACTTAGGAGACTTCAGGCCACCGGGATGGAGTGCAGAAAGTGGCCAGAAGCCTAATTCACCTCTCACAGAGCACAGACACTCCCATTGACCCCACTGCTTGAATGCCTCTGCTGACAGAAGAGAGCCGTGGCAAGAAGTCAGTCATGTATATCAGGAGGAATTTCTGCTGATCTCACACTGGGGAGAGCAAGAGAAATTCCCTGTAAGTGGAGAGAGTGTCCTCAAGATCAGGATGCATCCCTGCCCTTCAGTGAGAATGATTCCAGGAGGTTGTTAAAAGTGTTTAGTTTTCAGGAATATTAGCTGCACCTTTCATTTGTCCTTTGGAGATTATTTTTGCTCTGTAAAGAGTTTTTAAAAACAGCAAACCAGTACAGGCACATACAAAAGAAAAAAAAAAAATAACCAAAAAACAAACAACAAGGTTATGGGAAGAAGCTGAGATTCTATCTGTTTTATTGAATGATCCTGGAATACAGTAACAAGGGGACAGTTGTGTGCTTAATCATCTCACTCTTACAAGTGGAAACGATGCTTGACAACAGAATGTACTGATATGAATGTAAGAGTTGGGGAAAGGGAAAAAACCTAAGGAACAAAATAAGCATAATATGTAAACAAAATTCTGCTAGGAGTATTTGTAGTGACAGATGCTTTAGTAGATAGGGCAAAAAATATATTCTTTTCTCCTAAAGGGAAATAGGTGGAAGTCCATCAAATAAACTTTGTCCTGGCATATTTTATTTTTGCATGGAGGAAAAGGAAAAGATCGTTTTTGATGTCAGATTTTTTTTTTCTGCTGTTTTTTCCCTTCTCTGCCATACCAGAAAAAAAGATCAGGGAAGATAAGCCAGGCAAAAGAAAAAAAGGAGGTGGGGAAGGGGAAAAAAAAAGGTTACTCTGAGTATCAGAGAGGGGGCTAATTGTCAAGGTTATATCTCCACAGATGATTGATGTGAGGCTGGGTTTTTCTGTCAGCCTGTCACAAAGCAGGAATGTTTAATGTTCTCATTATTGGTTACGCTGTTGTGTATATTTCTCTGTCAGCACTGCGGACCCATCTGAACTGCCAAGGCACTTCAAAGCCCTGCAGGTCATTTATCATCCTCCTGACGCTGCGAATGTTCAGCCTCAGCTGAGTGCCAGGGATTTGTTATGACTTGAGAGCCAGCTGACAGACAGGTCTGCTGCAAAAAGGATTCCTTTTTGTCACACTGCGAAAACATCAATGTTCCTATAATGGCCTACAACTGTCAAAGGGGACTGCCACCTGACAGTTGTGTGGTCTCACTAATTTGCAGCCCGGTGACTTGTTTCCTTGAGTTTAGATTCAGTTACGGTGTCACATGCAAACAGGTCACCATCTGTCGTCCTGTGCCAGGGGGCACATGGTAGGGGGTGGAGAGAGAGAGAGAGAAGGAGGAAACGATGAAGTGGCAAACTGGGGGTGGGGGAGAGGCAAGGGGAAAATAAAAACGGCCATGTAAATCAAAGCCGAGTCTTTATTTTAGATTTCTGTTTTCTGAGTGTTTCTAGCTCACCACAATGTGAATCTCTGAAAGTTGTGTTGAAAATTGAGGCAGGGAAAGAAAGGACCTTGCAAAGAGCCAGAGCTGGGAGGGGCGGGGGCTTGGGGGAGAGGGAAAGAGAAGGGGGGGAGAGAGAGAGAGAGAGAAATATCAGGGCTTTGTTTCCTTTCCCAGGCCATGACATGATTAATCGTTTTCTTCTGATCTAATTTTGGAACATGAAAAACAGCACATTTGTCTTGAAGAAAAATGATGTGCCGTACTGCGCAGATGGAAATTTCGAGCAATGAAAAAGATTAAAGTGAAATTCCACTCCTTAGACCTAATCATGAGTTGTAGATTATTCTGTCGTTCTAACCAGATGGTAGGCTTGATTCCACAACCCCCTTCTTATATTAATGAATACTAGACTGTTATATTTGACTTAGGTAAGTGAAATGTCTATCAAGCCTAATGGACTGCCAGCCAGCATAACACATGTTGTACCACTGAGGGTCCTTGCTGCATTTTTCATGTTTTATACTAATGTAGAACATTTTGTTTCCTACTGTTTTCCATCATTGTCACTGTTTGCTAAATATTTTCACATGTAGGGAGAAAAAAAAGTAAAAAACTTGTGTCCAGAGCTAATTTCCTCACGTTGGTCACAGCTATAATTCTACAAGTAAAACAGTCACCCGAAGCAATGCATACAAGAACTCAATAGTAACTTGATTAAGTTCCCAGTCAACAAGACTGCACTAGGCTGTATGTTAACAAACCTAATTATAGGCAGCATGGTGATAAATTGTGCAGGGTGCATGTAGCACATCTCTGAGGTCATGTCTAGAAAAGAAGTTTTGCCCCAGGGGACAGGGATGGGGTGTCATTTCTAAATAAAGTAAATGCAGGTTCACTGATGTTTCCCATTGGGTTGCCTTCCGCTTTCTGACAAATGTTTTTCTAGCAAGGGTGTCCCAAGAGATCCTTGCGAGAACGGAAGAGTGGAGGAGGAGAGGAATGAGAGGCTGGGGGATTCTCTTTAACCTTTCCAAGTGTGCAGTCCTGTGACCACCATGTAGCTTCTGCCACGCTTGGACTCGTCAGAGCCATGGGTACTGCTAATCGTATGTTGGGATGGGTGCCACCGCTTGTGCTTACAAACCGTATTACCATTTTCAGCATGTAGCTGAGCAAAATGGTACTTGTCACATGTGCTGGATGTGAGAGTGGGATGGAATCTCTTCCTTGTATGTAAAGTTAAAGGTAAAAATCTCTGGTTTTTCCAGTCAAAAAAACCCGACAGTTGGGCCTTTGTGCCTGAGTGCTGCCCCTGGTTCTGTTGGAGGAGCATGCTCCCAGGTAGAGGAAGCGTGTGTGCACAGTGCTAATTTTAAACATTGAAAGAATCAACAGGATGCACGGATCAAGTTACTCTGCCTAGGAGACAACAAGTCCAGAAACTTGAGTAAGCAGTCAAGAGTTGTCCAAATCTGGATTTACTGAAGAATGATAGATACACTAAGGTTTACTTGCAGTTATAATAAAAAGTTCATTTAGGCTGAAAAAGAAGAGCAAAACATCAAAGTACACCTCCTAATTGAGAAACTAGGAAATCTACACGTGAAGTCTTTTTGATAATGGAATGAATTTAAAGCTTACATCATTGCTTTAGTGATTTTATTCTCAGCATTTTAAAACAGTTTCTTCAGAGCCCTGAACTCTGACAGAAATGCCTTTCTCAGTGAAGTTACCGTTGATTTTAAGTGCTGAATGAGGACTCAGACTGTGCCATATAATAAACCCCAAATGGCCCTCCAGTGTGAATACCCTGCACTTAGGACCCTCATTGTTGATGATTTTCCCTTTTTCCCACACACATAACATTTTTTGAAAGAATGAAGTGAGGAAGGCCTAAGCAGAATGCTCATTTTATCTTGCCCACACTTAAAGCAAACAAATTGGAAGTCTGAAAATATTATGTCTCAAAACACTTTTCTTTGTAATTAATTTTAATTCTTTTTTTTTATTTGTACAGATTGGCTCTATCTGAGAACATAAGCTAAAATACTAATATGCTTTCACCACATTTCTTTTATGGTTGGATTTAGATTCTGTCTTAGCTCTCCCTAAAGCTCACTGTCAGGGGATAAAAAATTTTCATTGATGAGAATTCCTGTGCAAAATATTGCATGGCAGATTTTTTTTTCAATTAATTTTGAACGAAACTCCCACTTAGTCCTCTATACTGCTCTCAGTAAATGCAGAGTAAGTTACCCCTTTAAAACGATCTGTACAGATTACCAGCCTGTGTAGTTCCTAACCTCTGGGGGAAACTGGCTTTTTGCAGTGCTGCTTCTCTTCTGTGCAGGGCATGTGGAGCTGACTTGGCAGTGAAGGGAAAGTAATTTGTTCCTGACAAGGGCCAGTTGCGGACTATTTCTTCACTGGAAGAAAGTGACAATCAAGCAGGAAATTGTGACTGCAGTTCCTTATTTGAACTGATCCTTCTTAGGAGCTGGTAGACATATCTTAACTTAGCCTTTAGCTTGTTTTCCTCAGTCTCACAGCTTTGCTTTCCGTGAAATGTCAAGGACCTCGAATCCCTGCAGTGTTTACAGTTTGGCCTGTGGAATTTGCGGTCTGCTCAGAGTGTTGCAGATTTACAATTATATTGTGAAGGTAACACGGGAGAGGCAGGCATTCCTCTTCCTGGTAGCATTTCCCAGAAATGGCTGCAGTTTGGGGAGAGGACTTCGACCTACTGAGGAAGAGAGTAGCACATCTGGAAGGGAGAGTAAACTGTCTGTTGCTGTTGAATCCGTATGAAACCAGCTTGTTTCTAAGTGCGGGGACAGATGGATGGAAGGAAGGCTATGTTATAGCTATAGGTAAGCCTCAGAAAGCATTTGTCTTCCTGGAAGAGTGTATTACAGTCTTTCTGGTCTGCAGTGGGTTATCACCCTGCTGTAGCTTTGATCGATGGTAAGTGATGGCAGCAGGAAATAAAGGTCCGCTCTTTGTGCTCAGAAACACTGCCTAGGAGGGCAGGACTCTGACTGGATGGAACATCTCTATAGGTTTGGAAGCAGGTTGCCTACAGCAGGGTCAGCAAGATGTTTGCCAGGGTCTGTGCATCCAAAGTCTGCATAAGTGCTCCGAGCTGGGGTGCTTGTAACCATGGATCAATCAATTTTCCCACAGAGGGCTGACAGCTCTGAAACAACCTGATGTCAGCTTTCTGCAAACACGAATCCATGGCTCTTAGCATTTCTTATGGGATATTCCTTCCTCGTGTGGCAGATGCCTTTCTAATATTCTAGGCTAAGCAAAAGTGGATTTGCACACTACCACCACACACCCTACCCTTCATTGCTTGTTGCCTGTTTTACTTTGGAGAAAATTACCCTATTCATCTTTCTGACATGAGGCTCAGATCATCGGATGCCAAAGCCATTCCCCCTTAGGCAAAGTGTCTCCCTCTGGTGGGCCTGGGGGCAAGGGAGGAAAGAACAAGCTTGTTCTCATCCTAGCTGCAAAGCCATCGTGTAGAATAGTTGTCCTGTGAGAGGTGACAAGTCTCTTTTTATTCCTCTACTGTTTATTTCCATTTTACGCCTATTTCCAATTTCTTGTTCTCCATGCACTCTTCTTGCTTTTGTACCCTGTAACTTTCGGCAGTTTGTTTCTTTTCTTTCAAATGTGCTCAAGACACAGCAGAAGTTGATACAATCTAATACAAACTTCCCTGTTTGCTCTCTCATAAAATGTAGTGCCTGGTGTGTTCATTCCCCTCCTGTCATCAAGTGCCAGCTTCAGCAGGACTTAGTACTCCAGGTTCTTCCTGCTGTCATTTGCACTTCTCCCCAAGGACAAAACATTTAAAACCTGAGAAATGCTAACTGAGATCCTAAGTAACACTTGAACCACGCTGATCTTGGGTAAACAATTCCCAGAGTGTTGCCATTCCTGATGTTGAAAGAGCAGGTCAGTGAAAGAAAAGAATGTGCATACAAATTCTCGATAATCAGGCAGCCAGCTAGTTTCTAAATATTGAAAGATTTCCTTAGAAGACATCCATTTTGTTTATGTTTAAAATGACACACAGGCTACAGAGCCTACTATTTACTTATTTAAGACTTTTACCTAATTTTTAATAGGAGTTAATTGTTTAAGGCTCAATTTAGAGAGAGGAATACTGGGTGCTTTTTAAATTTTGTCTGTTTATTATGTAAGTATTTCTATATTTAAACTTTTCTTCATTAAACTGATTTTTGCAGTCCACACAGCAGACAAGTAAGAAGAAAGACTGCCCATCACCCTTTGAGCAGAACATTTTTTGCCCCAATACATGCCTTTATGTTAGGTTATATCAGGTGCTGAAGAAACACCTGATCTTTTGTTGGCCAGATAACAGCCTGTTGTAGGTTTCTTTCAGTGTAAGAGCGGGTATATATTTTTAATAAAGGTAAAGCAGCAACATTTCTTGCTTAAACAGGGCTTTAGACTCCCATCTCCTTCCAAAGTATAGGTTGGGTCGTATGAGGCTCACCTGAGGCCCTGTCCCACAGCCCTTGCCAGCAGGTCCAGTCTGACAGCCTTGGGCAGTGAGCTGTCCCCTAAGCCAAGTTAGAGGTGTTCCAGTGCCATGCAGCCATGGCTCTGGCTTTGCTGACTGGCTTTCTGGGGTGGACTCCAGACCTGCCCTGCAGGGTAACTTTGTCTCCTGTCCTGTATCCTGTACATTACAGCTGTGTCACAAACCCATTTGCAGCCCCCTCTCTTGATTGTGCTTTCTGGGAGGATGCTGCCATTGCCTTTTTATCTCACCTAGTCTGGCTCTGTCAGTGGACACCATTACAACCACCAGCCTGGTCCTCTTCAGGCAATGTGGGTCTTCACCCAAGTTACCCTCGTTTCCCAGCTTCTTCTCTCCTTGGAGAAGCCCTGCTCTTTCTGGTCCCTGATGAGTGGTCTCGTTTAGGATTCACGTGTGCAGTGCAGCAGGAGAGCTCCCAGGCAGCCTGCCTTTAGTCAAGGTCTGGCCTTTTCATCGCCCTGTTCCATGTTCCTTGCTCAGGAAAAGGCGTTTGCTTGAACATCTCACTGCTACACATGGTACCATGAGTGGTGGGTTTTCAAGGAACTGGAGAAGTCTGTTCCTGATTCTACTTGGTTTTCCGACTGTATGAGCAGTTCCTGCTTCAATGTGGAATCTTTTTGTTTTCAGTAGACACGGAACTCTTAAACTTGCTGTGTGACTTCGTGCAGATTCAAAATGGCTTCCTGTCCCCATTTGTTAGTGGAAGGGATAGATTTTCCCTGGTGCGGTGCCAAATTTATATAGAATTTGAAATGTTCTTCTAGATGAGATGCTGTGTTTTGTAATGCTCACAGACCACATAATATCTTTGGGGATATATATAAATAGTCTGGTATATGCAGAAAAACCTCACAGGATTTTTAAATGAAACAGTTGAACATCTAGCCTGTATCCCAGTTTCTGTTGTTGTTTTCTAGAAGAATACGCTTACAGTAAATTCATACCAAATTCTCAGAAAATCTGAGAGGAGAGTACTTGAAGAAAAGTTTCGGCATTATTGCTGACTAGCTAACATGAGCTGACAATAGTAGATGACTGTGGTGAAATATTCATGTTTCTTTAGTCCTGCTTCTTCCTCTTTCTGAGATGTTGGTTCTGAGGGCACATATACACCAATGGTTTTACCACATTGCTAAAATTAATCTCCAGATCGACGTAAAATTAATTGCAGAATTCTACTTTTATGGAGAATAGTAGACACTGGAAATAAGGAAATCTTCCCTACCTCTATCTGATAACATGAATGTTTATAAACTCTAACCCAGGTTGGTGTGAGGGCAAGGAAATACAGGTCAAAACTGTGATTTATGTGATCAACTACAGAATTTAAATACAAAGTTCTTATTAATCTAAATGTGAATTAGTTGCCTAAATCCCCATATCCTTTCAAAAATGTGCCAATATTCTACTACTCATTTTGTCACGTTTGTATATGGTGACAGATTTTGTAAAACTACTTTCATAAATGGGCAAAACCCCAAATATGTATCTCTAAAAACTTAGAAGACAAACTGATTCGATTTCCTGTGGTAGAATTACATTATCAAATAAAACAGGTTTTTCAGGTTTTGAAATGCAACACCCTAAAAGAAATATAGTTGGCTGAAAATTCCCATAATGAGAAATCCATGAGCCTAAATATTTGGTGTTCCTGATTTGCTCACTTCCTCAGGTTAATGTTTCTTCAACATGTTTCCAGTTCTTTTTTTTTTTCAGCTGAATTGCTTGTTGTACTTTTAAAGGTGATGATTTGCAAATGATGATTTCCATCCTACTGTATTCTATGTATGGCAGAATGTCCATCAAGTTGCCTCTAGGTGACATTTGTAGTGCAATCATTCAAAATGCAGCCTGACAGCATTTCAATCAATTCACTTTTCAACGCTAGACATCAAATATACATTGCAAACCCAGCACCTGCTGTACTTGTAGTGTGACATCAAATAGGTTAGCCTCGGGTCCTAAGACAGCAGCTGTCTCTTGAACTGCTACGTTAAGGAGTGACTTTGGCAATGATACTCTTGGAGATTAACACTCCACCAAAACTGGCTCTCGACCTACAATACAGTATAATCCCTTTACTCCTTGTGTTTCTCTCTCAGCACAGCCCACAGGAGCTCTGTGTCTGCTAGATGAGTCAGCCACATAGCCCAGTTCTTAACCTCATCCTGTAGAGCTTCATATTCACAGCAAAGGTGTGAGCAGAATGGCAGCCATACATTTATAAAGGGTTGTCCCAGGTCTGAGCTCCTTGGGGTAGCTTCCTCCTTTTTGCAACAACTGCATTGCAATACCCCCTGAGGCACCTTGAGGTGGCAAATTTTGCAACTCTTCATGAGGTCTTAGTGGTTTTATCAAGACCTGTGCTTTCAAAAGAGAAGGGGAAGCACTTAGGATAATATCCCGCTCTTGTCACACTGCTCTTGAGATGAAGAGATCTGACTACTGCCATCCCAGGACTTTGTCTTTTGCTTGGAATTAAAAACAGATTAGTTAGTGGTGTCCTTGAAAGTTCTCAGTATACTTCTGTGCTTTGGGCTGAGGTAAGGTCTATTCCTTGACCCACAACAACCTATACTGTGTGTACTGAATCAGAATTCTGAGTCAGATCCATAATTCCCTTTAAATGAGAGGACAACTAGCTGCTGTCAAACACCATGGAGGTGCCTGACAAAGCAGACAGGTGGTGAGCATGCCCAGGGTTTCAAGTTCAGAGAAATAAAAAAGGCATGCCAGCACTCATAAACCTTAGAAGGACAGTGTGAATCCCCTTCCTTTTGTTCCGTTTGCTAATCAGGCTTTCGTGCTGATGGCATGAATCAGGAAGATGAGCAGCTGGGAGATGAATCAGATAAAACAGTACTGTAAAGGCATTGTCAGTTGGTCATAATAGTGGCATGGACAAGGATGTGCAGGTTAGTGTGACTCAGGCACAGTTTGGGCCTTCTGAGGTGACCTTAGGAGACAGGAGTGGGGATCCAGGTGTGACAGGTTTAGAAAGAGAGAGTTTTGATGTGACCACGTGCCTCAGCACCATCCGTACTGGTGCTGTAATAGAAGTGATCTTTTGTGCCTAGAGGGACAACACCTGGTCCAGTCCTGATTCAATTCCAGGTACTAGGCAGGATGATGCTGATCACATAATCACCTCAGTCCTAGAGCCAGGGATTGCAGCTTTGCATTTCCTATGCAGGGCAGCATCTCCCTCTCAGTGTGCACAGTGAAAAGGTGACCAGCTGGCCTCAGCATTAGTTCTGAGCCCACAGTGGGCAGGAGATTTGTGTCCTCTCGCCCTGCAGGAACCGCCTGCAGTCACATTCCTGGAGATCCCCAGAGGGCACTGCACTGCTTATTGCTGCCATTCTTGCTGAGAGATGCTCCACATCAGGAATGTGAGTTCAGCAGGAGATGTACATCCCAAGTAGCACAAAAGAGGTTAATGTAGTACCCAGTAACCTTCACAGATGAATCAAACAGCTGAGTTGAAAAAGCTGTCATAAGGATTTGCATCCCTAGCAAAGTTAATGGAGGAAGAGGAACGCTGTCTTAGAAGACAAAGCAGTATACGGACAGACTTCAGAAAGGTAGGAAATTGGATAGGGGTGGGAGAGATTATTCAGAGCTACTAACTCGGTATGGAGGGGTGATTTTCTTGTTGAGGAGTGACTGCATTTCTTCCCAGTGGAAATGTTTGGCTCTGGAGATAGACTGGATGCTGGTAAATCCCAGGTTAGGGCAAGGTCCTCCCTGCAGGCCTGCTCATTCTGCTGTTTGGGATGTTCAGCTGGCCGGTGCAGTTTCATCCTGCAGGCTCACAGATGGTAAAAGGACCCACAAGCCAGACTGAGTGCTTGCTGGGGGCACAGATGTGCTCTGAAGATTGCTTTGGGATTTATGTGAAACAACTACTTTTTATTAAGTGTTGAAACTAATAATAAATAATTATAACATATTTTGGTGTATTAAATTGTTGACATAACACCAATACAAATATTTCTTAGGAAAGTGAATAAACATATAAAGCTACATTACTTTCTAAATGAATTCATTAGTATTTATTACAATTACAATCAATTATTAAGCATTATGATGACTTGCTTGGAGGCTGGATTTTTTTTTTTGCTATTATTAATAATTTTAATTACCAACTTTAAGTACGGGTTATTTCCTGCACACATCCCAGGGCACTAATTTTCATACAGCATCTAAAATACACAGTGTTTTTGGTTTGGGTAGCTTTGTAGTACACCATAAATTACTGAAAATAATTTCCTAGTTGTTGAGTGGAAATGGAAGCTCTGGATGTCCCTCAATCAGTTATGACCTAGCTTGGGAGAGCTGGTTTATTTTGTGCAATGGGAAATTTATTTCTCCAAAGTTTTATACATCGTATCCAAAACACCAGGAGGCCAGGTCTGCCCATGTAACTGATTTTTTATGTCCTTCATGCTATCGAACAAGAGTTTGTATGCTCAAAAGCTTGCTGCCTCTACACCTAATTTGTCTAACAAGACATAGTGTCTTGAGCAGGTTGCTCAGAGAAGTTGGGGATGTCCCATCCCTGGAAGTGTTCAAGACCAGGTTGGATGGGGCTCTGAGCAGCCTGGTCTAGTGGAAGGTGTCCTTGTCCACAGTGGAGGAGTCAGAACTAGAAGACCTTAAATGTCACTTTCAACCCAAACTGCGGTATGATTTTTGCCTCAAGAGTGTCTGTAGATTGTGATGGTCTCGCTGTTGCACCTATAATTATTTCTGATGCTAACTTGGTTGGCCCTACTACACTCTTATAGATGTCCAGGGATTAGAGTTATTACACAGAATTTAGACAGTCTATTTTCAAGAATCTTAATTTGTTAAACAGATGCATAACCCGAATGTAATTTTTTGGCTTATTATCACAGGTCTTCACATCCTCAAATCTGTTCTCTAGCTCTTTTCCCTTGAGTCTCGTCTAGCACCCCTGCACTCTGATTTCTCAAGTTTTACTTCTTAGCTACCTGGCTGATGTGTCGTGCTTGGGACACACAAACTCTAACATAGATAGAAGCATTTTCACTTCTCAATTGCCACACTTTGCACGCAGTATCTCAGTAGAAATGGGGATGCCTGGGCAGCTGTATGCCTGGCCCCACCCTACCTTACCCTCTTCCATGGTACTCCAGCGTCCCCTGAACTCCAGCTGTCCTTACAGCCTTCCACAGGTCCTCTGCTGATAGGAGCAGTGGTGGCTGGGTGTTGTTGCCATCCCTTCAGTGCTCAGGCAATCAGCCTATGCCCTGTAGCTACAGTGAGTGAAGGCATTAACGAGGACACCTGAATTGATTTGATGCTGATACTCAGCTGTTGAACCAATCATCAGACTATAAAAGCAGTGAGGTGGATTAACAAAGTATTTTGCATATTACTCGGGAGCAAAGGTATTGTCGGTGCATGGTGGGGTTGCTTTATGTTACCTTTTAAAATGCTTTATGCCAGAGCAAAGCATAGTTATTCTAGCTTTACTAGAAGTGGGATTTTAAAATGTACATAGCTAAATTTTTACACACTCTTAATAACTCCAGTGCTACTAAATTAATAGATTGCGGATGTTCTAAATAGGTTTGCCTGTTTGGAGGGAATGAGGGGAGGGATGTCATAGCTGGGTTCTTTTTAGGTTGCTCATTTTTTTTCCTTGTATTTTCAACATGGAGAAATGAATGAATTCTTCGTGAAAGGTGCTGCATGGACAACTCCTTTTTATCTTCACGAGTCCTGGAGAAAGAGCAGTGGATTCCCCTGCCTTACTTCACCCCTAGGCTGGTCCTCTGCATGTGTCTCTCACATAAGGAGCTCTGTTTGATTGCTCTCCCTCTGCTCTGTTGAGAACAGCCAAGGTGAGTGTTTGCTTCACAGGGATGTTTTCCCTCCTTAGTTTTTCACTCACTCAGAGTGGTTAGTCATTGAGTAGGTATGATCAGGTCAGGAGATAGAGATCTACAAATGTTGATCTGATGTTGATAGCTTGTATCACCAGGAAGTGTGCAATTTTACTAGTGATACCTGAACAATCATTTTAAGTTGAAGTATTTTCCAATCAGCAATATAACAAGTTGACTGGAACTTGCTATATAAGGTTATATATGATAAATATGCCTTGATTCAGCAGAAAAATAATTTTATAAAATCAGTTTTTGTCATGCTTTTAGTCTTGATGAATTTACAGTAGTATTTTCCCTCTAGCAGGACTTGACTGAGATGGGATCTTTTGGCTTCCATTATAATAATTAAATTTATTTTTTCACATTTTAACCAGTAATTTGTTGCAAAGCACTTTGATATGCTCTGCTCAGATGGAAGACATTATAGAAGGATTTTATTGCTGTCAAAATGGAGTGAATGCTTAAAAACATAAATAATAACTTGAATTTAGAAATAACTTGGCTTTAGTTGGCTTTATGCTGTTGTTGCTCAATGCTGCACTGTTTGAAAGATTTGGTCACAATGTGTCGCCCTGCTGTGCTAGAAGCTGTATTGACACTGGACAAAAAGGTAGCACTGCTCTGAAGTGCTTTCAGTTTTCCCACAAACACTTACGCAATTAAGTTGGAGGCTGCATTTGTTTGCTTGTTTCAGTGCTTGCTCCGGCTTTTTTCTTTTCTTCTTTCATGAATGATAATGAAAATTTATATTGAATGCACATGTTTTAACTGCCTAGAATACACCTAGGCAATTTGCAAAGGCTTTTCCCACTGAAGTTAAGGATAACCCTTCTCTTTACTTCTCTTTTCTGCAGTGATTTCTTTGACTGTCTTACTTTATGTTCTTAACATACGTACAAAAAAATGTAAAGCTGATCGAGGGTAAATGCCACTGATGAGTGACTAGAAGTGTATTTCAAAAGAGACATGGTCATCTTCAACCTCTTCTAAGCAACCCTTACCTGACCTTCAGAACCAGAACTACAAAATGTGACATTTTCAAATAGGGAAAAAAGTTGTGGCTGATTCACTGCTATTACTTGTGTTGTGTTGATAATTGTTCTGTAACATTGGAGGCAAAATTAGAAAACCAAAGTCATTGGTGATAAGAAAGCAACAGAAGTCACAAACCTGCCACTGAGGAAATTTATAGCAGGGAACTGCCACAGAAGAATGAAGCATATTCATGATTCTAGGGTCAATCTCATTCACTTTGTCTTGGCCCAAGCTATGTTTCCACCTGTTGCTTTCCATGCCTGTGAGTTCCCCAAAACTGCCCTAAGTATGAAACAAATCCATTTTGGTCTGCAAGCAGTATTTCAATCTTTTAGGGTTGGGAATACTTGTTCTGCTTATTAATTTTGTGCTTTAGGTGAATTCATACAGATGGTGAGATAGGGCAAGAAGATTTATGTTGAGATTTATTGAGGGAGCCTATTTTTCCCCTCCTGGCTGACATCAATAGGGTTGTGTGGTCTATTCACTTTGTCACAAAGTGCGCCCTGAGAAAGTACGGAGAGGGCCCTGATTGCAGTCCTGCCTTCAAACAGGTCACAACTCCATTGTTCTGGAACAATAGAGGTTTTATAAACAAAGTCTGACTAGAAAGATTGTGAGTTATGACACTACAAAGAGCCTTGCTGAAAGCAAAACAAGGCAAAAAAGAAACAGGGTAAGGCATAGAAAAATTCTTATAAACAATAAGTTAAATCCCAGGTCGTGAGGAATATCTTGATGCTGGAGGAACTGTGCTACCTTACAGAATGCTGAGGTTGGTCTGTTAGTGTTTACACCACACAGTGTATGTGCTGTATAACTACAGTGAAAATAAATGCATAGACACACAAGTACTTAAAAATCTGGTTACTACTGGCTTCAAAGGGATTGCTTGCATGCTTCAAGTTAGGCATAAACTTATGCTTCCTGTTGGGAACCTGAAAGAGGCTGTGGATGATGTCCTCTCCCTGCACTGTCTATCACAGTCATCTTATGGTCCTTTAAGTTTCTGTTTCCAGTGGCCACCTGTTGCCTTTCATCATAAATTTAGCACTACCCCTGTAAACTCTCCCTTGGCAAGGCCTGCTGCAGTTATGTGTATTTTTGCAATACTGAAACTTACTCTTTTGAGGCATGACTGTCTTTTCACTTCACAGCATGCAGTACCTGGTGTAACAGGTGCCTTGTGGGTGTCAAACAATGCAAGTGAGTAATGGGTGGCACAAGTGAAGGATGCTCTGGGAAATCCAGAACATGAAAGAAAGCCTCTTGAAGCAGCTCATGTATTGAAGGTGTTCAGACTTGTATATATTTGAAATTAAAAATAACTCAACTATGATAATTTGGTTAATTTATCTTTGTGCACAGCTATTTATGTGGTCTTTTTATCTAGGTATTATTCAGTGGAGAGGAAATTACTAGCATTTAAATCCATACCACCAAAACCAAGGTACTATCCCTCTTTGGTACTAGCCTAGAAACATTATTTTTTTCCCCCTTTCCTCTTGGAACTGTAGGTATCTGAAAAAATAAGCTCATATTACTTTGTTATATGAGCTGCTAAAGTTTCTAATTTTGGTTGCTAGTGCCCAGAGGACGAGTAATCAGTTATTAAGCTAATCAGCCTTATGTTGTAGTGCATCAGTTTGATGAGGTTAGTGTTAAAAATCTGGCATAAGTATTTGCAACCTTCCTGTGTTAGTGGAATGTAATGCTTTTCCATGTGAAGATGAATTTAACAGGCATATTTAATCCAAGACCGGGAGGAGAGAAGGAGGGGGGTCATGGCAGAAGGGATTGAAACTCCCTGTGTACTAGACTTCCACTTCTATAGGTATGGCAAGCAATTGTTGCCAGATAAAGGGTTCAGCATGTATTCCAGTAAAGCAGGTAGTCAGAATGTTAGGCAGTAACAATTTAGGAACTGCCCCTTTTCTGCTTGCTTTTTAAATGCCGCTATAAATAACATCCAAGAAGGCTGTGTGGAACTTTTTAGAAGCATTATAATGAATTTGCTCTCATTTGTTAATAAGTGGATAATGGAAGATTAAAAGTATCCTCCTGCTATTTTGTTTTGCTTTTTAACAAATTTTAAATGGTGTTGAATAAGATTTGTTAGTATATGATGTCTGCTTACTCAAAGTGTGAAGCAAGTTTTTAGATAAAAAGCAGGTAACTAGGACAGGACTGAAAATTAATTATGCAGGAAAACGCTGCCGTTCAAGTTTCTAGTAGGTGGAGCCCAGAGTCTCTTGGAATTGCATTGGTTCCAATGAGCATGGTTTTACCACAAAACTGGATGCCAGAGCTTCTGCACCAGGCTTGTTTGAGGTGGGGAACAGAGGCTGTCCAGGTTTATCAAGCTGAATTTTGCATTCTTCAGCCTTAATCAGTCTGAAGCTAATTAGCAGCCTCTACACAATAAGGCCACAAGTCATTAATCATAGGAGATGAGAGCAGTCAGCCCCCTATCCTTGACATTTCAAGAAAAGTTTTCTCTCGCACTCTTTTTTTTCGTGATGGGGCTTCAAAAGTCGCAAGATTGCTTTTCATGGTCAATAGTGTGTGAAGTAGAAGCCATGTCTTGATGTGACAGACAAGGGACCACTGTTCAAAGACCTATTGGACTCTTTTTTATTTCTTTTTTCCCCCCTCTCTCTCTCTCTAAATGCTGTCCTCTAATAGAATGGAGTCAACTGATGACTTTATTTGCTTTGAGTTGAAGCATAGTTCAGCTGGGAATAAAAAAAAAGTTTTAACAAGTATGATTTTTGTTAGAGCAAAATTCAAGTTTTTTACAAAGCTGCTTAGTTCTTTTTAAAAGTTACAATCCTTTCTTATGCGCAGCTAATGAGGAATGAAAGTCCTTTCACATGCTTAATACAGTTTAGTACAGTGTGTCTTGAAATCCAATGCTAACAGCTGCAGGCTAAGCACTAGGAAACCCTTGCAGGAAAAAAATACTACATTTCTTGAGGCTGTTGATCCAACTTCTTACACACAACTTGGAGTAGTGAATTTAAATAATAGGTTTGTTGTCTTTAATGACACTGAGAATTAGTTGATGTGTTATATTTTATTCTCTGGGCAGAGGATGTGTAGTTCTATCTGTATTACTCCCACAATAAGGGATGGGTGATGTCTGTATGCCTGTCTAGCAGGTCTTGCTCCCCAGTTGTCCATAGCATGTCCTTGCACCTGTTGATAGCATCACTGCTTCAGGCAGAGATGTCTACTACAATATTATGGTCATTTCAGTGCTTCTGGCTGGGGCAGCTGGGGAGAGGAGGTGTTTTTATAAGTAACAAATATGTTCATACAGTCTTCTGTTGTTAATCATAGAATTTTCGCTATGAGCAAGACTGTTTTGTTGAAGGATAGATTTTAGAAATATTTCTTGCAGACCTAAATGTCTCCCTTTTGGCCTCTTTTTTATCCTATTGGGCTATGTGGACTTTGTTGATTTACTTACAGAATTGGAGTAACACTCAAGAGTGGGTAATGGGCTTTTGTCTGTGCAGCTCTCCAGGAGTTCCTTGTTCTACCAGGCACTGTACCAAACTCAACATCCATCCCTGTACTGGAGTTATCTACTGCAGGCTGGGAGTGGCTTTTAGAAGGTGTTAGCTCAAGCAGTAAAGCTGTATGGTGGCAAAGAACTGCAGAGCACTGCCAGCAGCCTGGGCACATTAGGATATAGTGCTCCTCGATAAGCAGTGCCAGTTGTGCTTTGATTTGCTTATTTCTCCTGTTTGGTGGGTTAAAATAATGTTGAAAGGCTGTTTGGTTTGGGGTTTTGTCATTGTTATGTTAGTTTCTTTTCCTATTATCAGTCCTTGAGATAAAAACTGAAAATGAGGAAAGAAAAGTTATATTAGGAGGCTGAAACAGATTAAACCAGTGCTCTGTGTCTAGAAGCTCGGCAAGCAGCTGTCTATAGCTGTAATATGGCTTTATGTTATTGCATTTACTTCTCTGAATCATCAGTAGATTTGGTCCTTGCACTGCTGTTCTATTTCAGGAAGAATGATGTGTTCAAGGTGCTTCTTGTGCATATTCTGTGTATCTGGGGAGGTCATGAGATGATCGCATTGGATGACAACAGAGGGGAGATTGACCCAATCATAAGTCTATGGATGAAAATTTAGCTCTAGATAAGACTTCAGCATGAGAAGGCCTGTGTTTTGATGCCTGAGTGGTGTACATTTTCTTCTGGGACCAGGGTGTGAAGCCCTGTTAAGTGCCACCTTTTCATTGTATTTTTGTTTTCTATCCCCTCCTTTAAACTTGCATATTCCCATGCTCTCTCCTTACTTTCCAGTTCTCAGTTTCTGAAATGTGAACCCAGTGATGTTCTAGCTCGCACCAGTCTATCTGTGCTGTCCTAAGTGAGCCTGGAAATTAGGCATCCCTAATAAAAAAAGGCACCATGCAGAAACTTAAGCAAAAAAATGGTATGAGCACTGAAAGAGCCATTAAATTCCTCCTGTCATATCAGTGAAACTGCACACACTTTGAAAAATTTCCCTGATATATCTTTAAACCATAGACCATAGCATTGGCTATGGTCTACAATATCAACTCTTACATTTCAATAAGAGGGCGTTTTCTTTCTTTTTGTCTCTAATACTAGGGGTGGGGGGGAGAAATATGACATGCATCTACATAAAAATAAATTTGTAGTGAAATCATATTAAGGATTTGACTAAGCCCACACAAACAGAGAGTTAAGACTGATATTCTGTCATTACCTCAGCTCAATACATCTTGGGGTTTTGTTACTCATGTAGTCTGTAAGATTACCCGCTGTCTGGAGAATCCTGTACTACCTGAAAACAAAGGGAAGTGTTATGTTGTAGCTTTACCTCTGAAATTTCCCTGCTTTGCCAACTTTCCTCAGTGTTACCATAAAACAGTTCTTGGTGACTTATATGTATTAATGGCATTAATTAAACTATCAGCACAGCTGAATGGGAGAAAATGCGTCTTCTGAACTTGTTTCTTGAATAGGAGTAAATGCCTCATTAATCTTAAGCATCAACCCAAGAACACTGTGTTTGTTAGATAGAATAATAAATGACTTTACAGGAAATACACAATAGCAGATGCTGGAATGCATCCATTCATTAGTCACTGTGCATAAATATCCCCTTATTTCCATGAAGAGACATTTAATGGAGGGCCAGTCTGACAAACATGCGCAAGCTTTCACTCACTCACTGAGGAAACGGAAGGGAGAAAATGTCATACAAATCTGCCGGCTGAACACAAAGTATCACACACCTTATGTGTGCCTTTTCTGCTCCTTGCCCATCTTTCATCAGATTGAAATGTGAGTCCACAAAGGCAAAACTGGTTGGTTTTGGACAGGTTTTGGAAGCCCATAAGGCATTGCAGTTATTTCTACTTCTTGGTTGCAAAGTCTGGGTCACTGCTGTGTCACTTGGAGGCAATCACCAACTTTGCTCAAAGCCCAGTTGAGTGTCTGGTTAAGTCAAAGGAAGGCTATTTGCTTCAGAACCTTACAACAAAATATTGTTGGATTTTTTTTTAATCATTGCTCCCAAGATAGTAAGAAACGAGCAAACAAGCCTATTTCAGTGAATAATAGTGTAACGTAGAAAAAAGGAGTTGTTCCCCTCCCACAGCCCCTGCTGTCTGTCAGCTTTTGTAAGCTTATATGTATTTCTTAGTCTTGTAAAGTAACAGAGCCAATGAGGCACCTCTGCAAACAGATACATCTACAATTATTCAAAAGAAAGTGAAGTCTGTATATTAATGGTTTTACTTTCCTCTCCACACAATTGGTCAGAATTGCTGTTTTTCTCGGATTGTTGATTCAATGCACAAGAATATTAGATGTGTTACAGGAATGCCTAAAAAGTTTTCTTAGTATGTGCAATTGTTCCCCAATGCACACCATAATGAAATTTAACTAAAGGGTCTTATTTTGGCATAATTGTTCTTAGAAAACATTAACAGTGTTTGGCTGTCATAATGAGTTTGAGGTCTATCAGGTTTATAAGCCTAAATTGACCAGAACTAGAAAACGTGGATTTATGAAACAAATTCTTAAACTGATGATTGCAGTGTGTACCAAAGCTATCTGTATCCTATAACAGCACCCATGCCCATCAAGAAATCTTCTATCTAAGCATGCAGGTGCCTTGTGCCAATGGATTCTTCTTGGGTGTTGCAGTGTTTCTCACTAGAATACTAATCAGGGTGCTTGGCTTTGGGCCTGCACAGGCTCAGCCTTGTAACATAAGGGAGGAAAAAGTTTAGTTTCTTATCCTGGATGTTTCTGAATAAGTACGGATTTGAAAAACTTCAATGCATGATTTGGTGAATCTTCTCATGTGAATTGAGAGCTTGGCAATGCTTTATGGTATTGTTAAATCAAATGCTTTGGACCAAAATTTCAAGCTGGGTATTGTGGTAACTTGGGTGGTTATTTTTCTACTGGCCTAAATTTGCAGTCTTTGCTCAGAACATCAGTTTGCTTACAAAACTAGAGCCATAGATCAGCGGTGAGTTACAAACAAAGTTGAGGGAGGGAGAGTTTTGTTTCAAACTAATATATAATGATAATAGCAGCCTAAGTTTTCAGAAGTTACCAGTGATTTTTGAAATAGAAAGTACCAGAGAGCTTCCTGTTTCTGCACATTTGTCAGCTGGCTACTAGTCCCACTTCAGCTGGTCACAAAAATTACTGCTAGGCTAATAGCTCACTAATAATGACAGAAAA
Organism: Oreocharis arfaki; assembly: GCA_013398015.1. Lineage (NCBI taxonomy): Eukaryota > Metazoa > Chordata > Aves > Passeriformes > Paramythiidae > Oreocharis > Oreocharis arfaki. Next base: position 69,451 of record VZRR01008444.1, on the reverse strand, counting down.
TATTAGTACTTTATGAAGTGTGATGCAAATATAAGTTTCTAACCAATTTTTCACCATTAAAGATCCCAGAAGAACTAAAGAATTTTCCCTTTTGTGATTGTAAGATTTCCTTTTGGGGTAGCTTACATTTTTCCTGCATTATGCTCCTGGTATGGTTTCATGTGGGTAGGTACGCCAGAACCAGGATTTATGTGTTCACATCCTTCAAAAATGTTTCTGTGCTGGTGTACTATAATTGTATTTCTATCCTAGGAGCCCCTACGTTCCTGTGACCAGCAGAAACTTTCTGAGTTACTGAGTTACACTGTTGCTACAGTGTAATGCAACAGCAGTACACTGAATTACACCGCATGTAATCACCTTAACATTGATTAGACAGGTATGCAGGTAATAAAACGTGGCATTACCCTTTTCTCCCAAGGGGTCATCCTGCACAATGGTACTTGGTCCTTTCCACTGTTGATCCTAACAGTTCAACTGTACCTGGGGCCAGAAAACTCCTATTGGAAGAGAAAAGCAGAGTCATTCTTTACAACTGGAATGCCGGGTGGGAATCCTCTGGACTCCATCTGGAACAGCTTTGACCAAACAAAGGCCCCAAATCTGCTTGCAGTGCAGTCGGTGGGAATACTGCCACAGCATTCCTTGGGAGCAACATTAGGCTTCGATTATGGTCACAGCAAGAGAGTAGTATATGTACAGCTGCCAAAAAATATTAACAAATAATGCTAGAAAAGCTTGTGTCTGCTTTCATTTCTTTTTGCTTTTCTTTAAGGCAGCTAGCAGAAAACATTTTCATCTGTCAGGAATGAAAATTAAAATAAAGGTTTACTGCCCAAGCTCTGTCTGCTTCCCAAGACAGGTCAGAAAAGTCATGGCTTTCAAAGAGCTCTGAGCCACTGTCCCCTCTTGCAAACACAGGGTTGTGCAAGGGCCTCAAGAGCCACTGGTGCTGTCCCACAGCCCTCTGGGTGAAGCCCAGCTTCGCTGATTGCAGCCTGCCTTGCCCTTTCCCCCTCCTCACCACAGGGTCTACCCTCAGACTGCTTGAGCTTTTCTTTTACAGCCGGCTATGCTGTTGGAGGCAACTCAGCAAAATAATGGCACAAAGTGTGGAGAGCAGGGGCCGGGCTGTGGCCCATCTTTAGAGTAAAGGGCCAAAGAGCCCTGGCACCTTTTGAGAGTCTTTTCCCACCACAGACATTCTCCTTATGAATTTGATGCGTCTGCTCTGTGTCCTGCGTGTTAGTTCTGCCTGAACCTTTTTTTATTAGTATTTCACAGCATGTGTGCTCAGAACAACTTTCTGCTGTTGTAATATTCGATGAAGTCGCTTTGCAAATCAGATTAACCTTAACTTGGGAGGAGAAGATAAAGAAGAATAGTTGGTGCTCAATTCTTCCTTGCCTAGAACAAATATTTAGGCATACTCTAGAACTTTTTGGTTATTGAGAGGACTAGAAATTAAACGAAATATAGTCAGTGGGAAAAATAAACTGCGGAAGTGTTTCCTTAAAACACAGTGTGGTCAGATTAATTCCATTAGATTAAAGGAAAAATGGCATTAGTTATGTTGTATAGCTTCCTACAGTTATGTTTTATTTATAGACATTGAAGTCATGTTCCTGAGGTCAACAGGTTTTTGTATAATTAATTTCAATGGAAGCACAGTAATATTTTAAAATGCTTTTTCTTGAGGCTTCCATAAATATTCCTTTCCTGTGAAGCCTTTCAGAAAGGATTATAACATAGACTTTCCTTCTCCATAAGAATTAATTCGAGACAGTCAGAGATGTCTCTTTGTTCGTCAATTTTCTACCTGTATAACCCAGTCTTTAATGCTGACCACAGTGTGAAAGATGAAGCCCTGACTGGAGAGTGTTTTGTATTTTGTCCCATGATGTTTCTTCCATCGGGTCCAAAGGAGAGACTTTTCCCCAAGTGAAAAATGTGCAAGTATGATGCTGCTAGTCTGAAGGTAGGTCAGGATAATCAGTGAGGTATGGGAAATAGGAGGCCAAAAGCCAAAATTAATGCTGCCAGTTCTTATGATTGGAAGTATTTTGTGTAGATAATGGTGAAAACAGATGTATATAAATAGCTGCTGACGACAAAGAACACATTGTAACTAGATTAAATGTCTTAGGTTTCTAATTCGACAAAGACTATTCAGAAGCATATAAAAATTAGTGAGTAATTCTAGACTGATCAGTATCTTTGCATCATATCAGCCATATCATATCATAGGGAAGCATGTGTAAAACCAAATTGTTCTGACTTGCAGGGTTTTAGATCCACTTTGTTTTCACTTCGCAGTTGCAAAGTGTGGCACAAACTTCAGAGCAGTTTAGAACAAAGCTACAGCTTCCTTACAGCTTAGATGGTTCACTCCAGCTACTCTAGAGTCATCCAGAGATTGGGTTGGATGTAGAAATTAGTGAATTTCATTTCATGTCTTTTGGAAATATCTTTCCAACCCCACAAAGTGGAGAAGAGTACATATTTACTCACTCCCTCCTTCTCTGTGCTTAGAGGCAGGTATTTGCTGTCTCTTATCTGATCTCTCAGTTGTCTTTAAGGCAAACATCAGGGTACTATGAAACATGGAAAACAAAAAACATGCTTGGGGTAATGAAGGGAGAGAGAAGAGCCTCAGCTGTGCTATTTGGCCTAGGCTAGTTTGCTAAGGTGCTGTAGGATATAAGGACCATCTGTGGTGTCTGAAGACCTCGAAGAGAACGTGTGTGTGCAATCCCTACTTGGTCAGCTTCAGATAGAACAGGTGAGAGAGACTGTGGTAAGGGTGTATCTAGAGGCACTTGTAGGAGGACTCCTACCCCTCTATTCGTAGCTCTTCTGTGACTCATTATACGGCTCAAAAAAATTGTATGACACTGGTTTTGATCTTTATATATAAGCAAATATGCATTCACTTTGCATGTTTGTTTTGCATAGGCAATTGGCATGCAGGATTAGCTGTGGTGTGCTCTTGCAAAGAAACACACAAAGAATTGCAGCTGTGCATGGCATGGTATCAGTTGCAGGCATTACATATTTGCACAGAGAGTGCTGACACTGTGATCTCGGTGCGCTGTGCTTTACATCTTGATCCCACCTCTGCTTTTAAGTGCATATCTATCAGTCTAGTTCTGCTGACTGTCAAGCAGTGAGCGAGCCATCCTCTTGCTGTGTCTGTCCACCTTCTAGAGCTAAATCCTCCCACTTCTGCCCTAGGAGTTCAAGGACTGACACAATTCACACCCCTGATATGAAATTATGGGAGATGAGGCACTCTGGTCCTGCATCTCCCCACTCCGCCCCTCATGCAGCACAGAAGCACAGACTAAGCCTGTGCCTGAGTCACGTTTTGACTCGAATTCAGCAAAGCACTCACTTGGGCTTGGTCTTAAGTGTGTGGGTAATCTGCAGCTATTGAGCAACTTAAACACACCATCTTTAGGGGGCACTAAGCATGTGTTTGGATACTGAAATGAGGTCTTGGGAGTTTTTTAAATAAATTCATGCCTAGCTATAAGTACAAACAAATGTTAGCGTACATGGTTAACGATGCTCTAGCTGGAATTGCTCATCCTTGCATCTGTACATCAGAGTGTAATTTTAATTAGAGTTTAATTATCTTTTCGTTTATTTTCTTCAGCAAGTAAATTTATACCTTGCTGTAAGTTTTCTTGGGAGTATAAATTAAAATAACATTAATAACATTATATTTTTCCTAATTTGTGTATCTACACTTATTTATCTGGGTTTTTTATTAGTCATAATGAAGCATGTTTGGAGAAACTGGGCTACTAATCTATGTACGGAAGAAAATGCTAAACAATATCATTATTATAATGAGAGGCTGTTTCTGATTTACTGAATAGAAATAATAATATAAATTTGTGATTAGGGTTTTTAATATATTTTAAAAATTAATTTCAGGGACAGTTGCCTGCATATTAAGCATTTAAGTAAAAAAAATTCTGAGTCTGACCCTGGAAATGAAATTGTTCAAAAATTATATTGAGAATTTTTTGTTCCAAATTCACATGTTAATGCAACTTAATGTCAACTTAACTTATAATTATTTAATAATTCATTATGGAAATTAATCTCTTCTGGAAGATATTTGTGGGGAAAAGTTTGGTTTGAGCATTTTTACAAACTTAGGGTAGTTGATTGTCCAAATTTTTCTATCAGAGTGAGTTATTTCTTAGACATAATGTTATATCCTAAATAACTTAAGAATTCGTATTTCTGCTGATACATCTTGAGTCCAAATAAATGCTTTAAAATCATTCACCAATATATGAGGAAAATGGAAAACTAGTATGAGCCTCACTGTGTACAGCAGAAGCCACAAGAACAGGGAAACAAGGGACAATGAATTTAGACAAAATGACCAATAATTTGAATGATCAAATTTTTGTATACTATACTTAAAATGTCTTAAGAAGTCAGCTTATCTGTACTGGACATGTATAAACTTTTTCTGCATCTTTTTTTTCCCACTATTCACCGCTTTGAATTATTTCAAAGCTTTGCTTAGCCAGCATCCAGATCACAATGGGCAGTTCTTTCATGTTACTTCTGTTCTGTAGTTGTGAGTTACTTCACTCTGCATGCCTGAGTCAGGTGGCCCTCACTCCTCTGAAGCATCTGAAAGCTCACAAGACGTTTTCTCCTTTTGTTCTTCAATTTTCATAGATTTTTGGATGGCTGCTAATGTTGTTGGACTGAGAGTCTTCTCAGATGCACATCACTCAGAGAATGATAAATAAAGTATCTACTCTACCCTCCTTTAGTTTCCATATTATGAAAAACATTCTCTTAGGTTTTATTTTTTCCCTCTTTCCCTTTTAATTCTTTCTCGCATCTCCAAAGTATCAAGACTTGCTGCAGAGTTAGCAAGTCATTTTCTACTTTACCTCCCACATGGCAAAGTGCCTTGCTCTGAGACACGATATCTAGTCACAGATTGCCTCTGGAGAAGGCACCAGATTCTGTGGGTGCCTAATGGTGGACTAGGTACTGAGGGATTGGAGGTGCTGTGAGGTGCCAGGGACTAAAGCTAATTGTTACGGTTGCTTTTCTGCTTGCAGACTGTTCTTAGACCAGAGGATGTCACTGAGTTGAGTAATGTGGCTTGGAATAGCGAAAACCTTGTGAGGAAGGTTAGAACTAGCCCGGCAAGGTGCATAGTTGGTATTTACCAGGATTGTGTTTTCTGTTCCGCGTGACCAGAAAGTGAGGGTAGCATGGATGATGAACTCTGCCTTGTAATTTTAGAACTCTAACAGAGTCCTCCTTTGACTAAATTCCATGTTGCACTCCTCCAGGCAGTCACAAAGTTGACTATGAAATAAGTGTGTTGCAATGATAACCTTAGCCTTAACAAGAGCCTGTGTCTCCTGTAAGTGGCAAAGTATTCTATTTCGCAACTTGATGGACCCATTAAGCTTTAAGTCTCTTCAGAATAGTGTAGCACAGAGCAGAAACTGGCTAAACCAGGTTTACAGAACTTTTGCAAATGTTTTAAACATTTTCCCTTTCTCAGCCACACAAGTCTTGCCTTAGGCACCATTCCTAAAATAAAATTACGCTTCTGAAAGATTTATTGGCTGCCTTTGGAATTCAGCGTAGTTGTCTTTTGCTTGTTCACATAATGAGGCAGTTGTGAAACTCTGACTCAGGGGTGAACTAAGCCCTCTTCAAAATGGGGACAAAAGAGAATGTGTGGTCACACATGTAACTTCATCATAGAACTGAGTCTCTGTATGCAGTGCAGAGTGGGCTAGAGAAGGGTTTTGTAGAGCATCCCCAGCTGCCTGCTCTATCCACTCCTCCTGTATTCACTGGGAGGCCTGCTATAGTCTGCAGGTACTCATGAAACAACTGATACTATATATGGAGTAAGGAGTCACAAAAGCAAGTGGAAGCAGATCTGTGTGGTCCCTAATGATGACTGCCCTGTCCCCTGACACAGCTTGTTCTTGCCTGTAGTGACATTCTGATCTTTCTTATTTAATTGCCCCATGTTGGCTCTGGTTCCTGGTAGGGGGTGATTAGAGAACCGTGTTTCCCTGCTGTGTTAAACAGTCTTGTCTTAAGTGAAGTGTGCCCAGTGCCTTGCATTTAGTGTTGTATGTGTCGCATAGGAAAAGACTGGAGCAGCATTTGAAGCCGTTTCAGTTGATTGGAGCTAAAAGACCAGAACTTCCTGCTGCTACTGCCACTCCCAGCTCCATGCAATTTCAATGGGCTGTTTTGCTGAAATCTGCCCCCCTCCAGGTTGTTTGCTCATCAAAACTGGTTTTGCGATATAGGGGCCATCAAATGCATTTCAGAACATGGAATAAGCTTCAAACTGCATGCAGGAAAGGGTGTGTATTTGTGCACAGCCTAAGATGCTTTTTCAGTGAAGTCTTTCAATAAACAGTCTGAAAAGTGTTGTTTTTTTCCTGAGCAGAGCTTGCCAGAAGATTGATTAGATTCAGGTGGCTTAAAGGAAGTAAAACTGTTTCTACACTGCACCTAATTCTTTCCCTTTGTCTTCCTGTGCAAACACAAATAAGTAATGCAGGCACACAGTAAATTGCAGTGAGCGGTGGAAGTGCTAAATGGTAGCAACACTTAAAACATTGCTGAAATTCTAAAGAGCAGCTGTTAGACATTTAAACCTATCATTCTCTTCTAAACATACATCAAATTTACTTCATAGCACTGTCATAAAAATGTATGAGAATGTAAATGCTTGAGTGACCCATTAATCTTTTGAGTAGTAAACATAAAATCTTCTTAACCCCAGTGATGGTATAACCATACTTTATTTTGAATGAAGGCTTTATCATAGAAGTGAAGATGTTCTGTGTCTTTCTGTGATGTATAAATAAGAGCAAATTAATATTAAAGTCTGATGTCTATGAAAAGTGTGCCATTATATTGATTGCAATATGAAGATATATGCAGTGAACAAAGCTACACTCAATTTCTGATGAGCACAGAAAATCTAATAATAAATACACAAAGAGCATAAGCTCGTTACTCATTGATGGCAGTCACCAGTCTGATGCTGTTATCATTATTATTTACTAACTAACTCAATAATGAGTGTTTGTTCATACAGAATTGTCCATAAAACCTTCCTTTTTATGTGTGTTAAATGATAAACCTCCAATATAAGCTGTCTTTGTGGTGAAAAGACACCCTTAAATATTGAAAGTGTTGGTTGTTCATTTCCATGCATAGGCCAGTCAGCTTGCTCAACCAAGCAAACCTGCCATTTACATCATGGTGAATTTTGCTTGACTAGAAAAAACAACTGGCTCCAAGTTGGGAACACTACTATTTGGTTTATTCCAGTCCTTCTATATTCCTTCCACTGCCTCTTGAAGCCATGTTTGAAAAATGCTGACTAGCCTTTAAAGGCAAAAGGTTCCGCTCATGAACAAACTGCTTTCTTGTTGAAGAGCTAGATTTTGCCTCGATATAAGTAGGAGAAATTTCATTAAACTTCTGAAGTTGTCCAGTTCAAAGCATTGTGCCCACAGGGTAAAAAACTGGGAGAGTTGGAGAACTTGTATTAAATAATCAGTTTCATCTTCCCATCCAGCCAGGATTGTTTCCAGCAGTACACTGAGATTTCTTAAGCAATGGGACTTCGTGTGTGGGGAACTTAATTTATTCATAAGTCATTTGAAACATGTCTAAGTAAGCATGGGAAAACTTGTGTCCATCAATTCCTAATGATATTTGGAGAAGGAGGTGATTCCAATGGAGAAAAAAAGAAAGAGAGAAGCATAAAAATCAGGACGCTTCCTTCTAATTTGTCTCAAACTGAAACAAAATGATAAACCAGTAGTTTAACAGACTCGGATGAGTTGTATTGGTTTGATGCAATTAGAGATGCAAACTAGCTACCAGGCTACATACTCCATGACAGGTATAATAAATCATAAAAAAAAAAAATATTTTCTTATTAAAAAAATTGCTACTTTTGAAGGACACTATTTCATGTTAACTTTCACTTTGAGACAAAGTTTGTCTTGGTAAACAACAAACTACAAGGTGTAGGGGCCTTGATGATTAGACAAAAAGATTTTCTGAATTTGAAAAGCTTACCTTACCTAAAAGGTAGGTTGCAAAACTCAAGTCATGGGACAGAAGCAATACATCAGAAAGTAGTCAGCCCAGACTTTCATGTGTTTTCGGACCTCCTTCCAAAAACATCGTTAAAGTCAAATAGAAATATTGTTGGCATGATTAACGTAGGTGGTAGTCTCTCTTGTCATCTTTTGTCAGTATTTGTATTTAAAATACCTTATTACTGCTGCAAAGGTTTGGAGGAAAGGGCTGGATGAAGGAAATTTGTTGAGGAGAGCTGGGGTTGGGTAGCAGACCACATACACTTGAGCAGATAAACCAGAAGAATCAGAGGCCAGGCTTACGGTATATGCACTTGTTCTGTAGCACAAAATCAGGACCCAGCAAATTGGAATGAGCTGGTCTGGGTAAAAGGCTATTTAGGGAAGTGATGGAAAAGTAAGTGACAAAATGGGTTTTTCTGCTAGGTTCCTCAAATCTTCCCACACCCTAGACTTCCACTGCTATTTCACAGTCTGAGAGAAAAGGGAAAGAACATCTTCCCGTGCAATGCACTCTGCCACAGCTTGGAATGTTGTTGCTCCCAGCAACAAGTTCAAAACAAATCATATTCTTCTTTATCTGAGGGCAGCAGGATCAGTTTTGCCTACAGAACTTTGACTAAACAAAATTTCATCCTTCACTATTGCACTCATTACTCTTGTAAAATCAGACTTTGGATAGTTCTGAGTTGATTCATGCTTTTTCAAATGACTCCTCTTACTCTGTTTTGGCACCATGTGGTTAATTTGGGTGAGAAATTAGGAAAACATGGTTACATGTTATGAGCATACGTATAAAGTCTGTGGAGTGCTGAACAAATGGCATTGTTGTAAAACAAGTTTTACAGAAGAATAGCTACTCATTTTGACTTCTGAAGACTGTTCAAGTGTAGCATTCATGGTGGATGTAACTACATTCCTGGGGAAATTCCCACAACTCTTTCACTTTTTGAATAAGCTTGTGTGACTCATAGCACCTGCAGGATATGGCTAGAGATGTTAGAACACCTGCCGATGAGGTTAGGGACAACTTGAACATACTTGATGAGGCACTGTGAGGTCTAAGCCAGAACTATAAATAAGATGTCTCTGAGATTAAAACCTCAGTACATGGAGGAAATGCAAAAGACTGGGCCTTAACAGGTTCTAGAGGTAGCAATGCTGATACAGGCGTTGAAGAGGAGCAGTTCTATCCTCTATTTATCAATGTTTTACTTCCTGTAAAAGAGGGTTTCTCGCTGGTTGGTGGTGCTATTGCAGTCCTTGAGAGCGCAAGTAAAAACACTGCTCTTAGTGGAAAGACACTCATGAGTTCAACAGCATATTCGTTAACAAAAAGCAGGGAACTGCAGATAACAAAATAGATCTGACCCAACAAGCCCTTACTAAGATCGTATTAATAAATGACAAAGCTGTCTGAATTTTGATACCAATCTTTCACACACACTGTAATTGAGACTGAGGTTTGATAGCCAGTGTATTCATGAGCCTCCACCTGGGCATGTCAGAACTTGCATGATCTTCTGTGTAGACTTTTGTGATATGTGTTGATTGAAGGCGTGCATATTCTTCTGTTGCTTATCAAAAAGAGAACTCCAATTTAGAATGAGCAGTGGTACTTAAAAACATGTAACTCTTAAGATAACTGCTTTCAGTAGACTACTGTGTCATCCTGGGAAGAATTCCCTCTCAGTGGCAGTGCATGTAAGTGTAGAGACATATGCCTGATGCTTCCTGCTGGAGCCAGGCTCATGTCACTGCACATTACTTCTTTAAGCAGTGTCCCAACTCGGCTGAAAGATGGCTCAGTGGCTCTATCCCTCAGCCCACTTCACAATGGAAGAGCTCTCTTCAAGAGCCAAAAGTTGCCTCCTCTTTCCATTATGAAATCAGACAATTCTCCCACACTAATGCATATGTGAATGTGGGATCAGTTTAACACACACGCACACACAGTGCTGTAAAAACGTCATTGCAGCTGTGCACAAAGTTATCCTTCTCCTCTTGGATGCTTTCCCAAAAGTGCCACAGGCTGAGGACTCACTCATGGTATCCTGTCCCTTGCTGAAGGCACAGAGCATTGCCAAGAGGTGTCTAGGGCAGTGCGGGCAGCTGGAGTGGTCACTCTGGGCATCCTGCCTCCTAACTGTGAGTGAATAAGGCAAGCGACTAGGGAAAAGCTTTTGATTTCTTTTAATCAAGATGGAGTTTGTATGAGTTCAGAAAAGACTGAACATCATTAACATAAAGATACTGTCTAAGATACATCCTTGGACATACAAGTCTCCATAAAAATGTAGATGTTTCTCTCAGTTACGCATTTTAAGTATAGTTCTGATTTTCTGTTTATTGTTTGATTACCCCAAGCAAGCCACATCAATGCAGACAGAAACCTGGATGGTCCATAATATTATAAAGATCACAGAAGGAAACCTTTTTCTCACCCTTGCATATGTGTTTTTCTTTCCCACATTGCAGGAAGGACCTGCCTTTTCTTGCCCATTTCTTTTACTAGCTAATATAGAAAGTTACTGAATGCATTGACTGTCTTGAAGCTCTTGATAGATACTACTCCATGGGGTTCTTAAAAACTGCTGTGACTCCATGTTGTGTATCAATTCCTTTTCCTTTTTTTCAGACATTTTCATTTTTTGCTTCTTTTTTAGTCATCTTCTAGAATTACTCAAGACCATGAGCTAGCAGAATATTTTAATTAGATATAGGGAATGTTTTCTGAAAGCAAAGAAACCTGTAAACAGGAAAATTTAGGTCAGAAAACTGAACCTTAAGAGTTAAACCTGTCTAGTCAGGAAAAAAAAACCAACTTATTTAAAGTTTGAATTGCTCTAAACTCACTACTTCTCTTTCTTACCATATCTTTTACTATAGAATATTTTGAAACAAACTATTTAAGAACAATAACTCTGCAGAAAGTACATAGTTGGAAAATGTGAATTATGAGTAAATTAGAGAAAATCACTATCTGCTGGTGGGCAATTTGCTAGAATACAAAACAGAGATTAAATGCATTGAATATGTTACTTATTATGAATTACTTGTCCATTACAAATTGATGCCCTGCTCTTAGCACGGGTCTGAGCCATACAGTATTTATAATTTTCTCTTTCTGTGCAGTTAATTAATTTTAATTTTTTTCCAATTTCTCCTTACTTGCAAATCTTTCTTTTTCAAATTATACAACATCTGCAGCTAGGTAGAAATATTTATCATTTGAGAACATAACATAAAGATAGCTGAAGAGTGAGATTGGAGGACAATTGCTGATTGTGTGTGACCGATGCTGCGAAATTAAGAAATGCTAAATCTGAAATATAAATTTACAAGAAAATGTATTGTAAGGCATAAAATAGCTTCCCAAACCAATAAAGCTTCTCATACCTACCATTCACCTGAAGAAGTTCCTGTTTATGATTAGGAACACATTTTTGAATTAGCCTTTGCTCTTTTTTGTAAGCAATGTGCTAAGCTACTGTGGCATGAAAAGATAACTATATCCATCTGTACAATTTTTATTTTCTCTGTAGGGGATAAATATTTTTGCATGGTGTGGAGAGCTTAGAATATGTTTACAGATCAATTCTATAGGTTTCTTCTAATAAAAAACCCCCCAAAACTACAAAGGGGCGACCCTTGCTCAAATGTATCTTTCAGGTTTTAAAGGTTAAGGTTGAGCCGTTCAAAAGCCCCTTCTATAATGAGAGGATATCGTAGCTAATTTGACCATCACTGAAAAGTGTGCTCATAGCTAGAAGCCAAAAGGTGCTTTTTTCTTCCACTGGAAATGAAGAACAGCACCAAGCACACACTTGAAAAGAAAAAAAAAGAGAGAGGTTAGCAGTATCTAGGTTTTTCTAACCACATGGCCTTTTCCAGTAGAGCCATTGCATCCGAAGTACAGCTGGGTAGGTTGTTTCCAGATTCTTCTGACCAGATTCTTCTGATCAACCTCTTCCAAGGAAATTGGATCCTCTGTAGTGAGAACTTAAAATGCTTTGCTCAGATTAAGGCTAGTTCACTTAGTGAATTTAGCCACCTTTTATAAATTGGATTTGATTCCTGTCCAGAAGATCCATGCAAAGTCTATATCCTGCTGGTCCTGAACTCGTAAGTGAATCTAATTCCATATATGAAAGTGAGTTTTGCCAGAAAGTCAGAATTGGGTTTAAAAGTGAAGGTACAGACAGAGCTCTTGGGACCATGGTGTGAGAAGGATCAGGCGTGCAAACTGTCGGTTCAGATGGAGCAGTGGGTAAAGTTTGCAGGTCTGAAAGCTTTTAGAAGATGTGGAGGTGCCAATTTCCATGGCAGTTACATGCTAAAGTTAAACTGGTGTTCTGCTTGTAAAAAATCCTTGGTCATTTTCGCTTCCTCTAGTTTGCTATGTGTGGGTATTAATGGAAAGCAGGTGCTGGAATCAGCCTGCAGAAAAGGCAACAGCAAATGTTGTACTGACAACAGTTCCAAACCATGCCAAGACTTTTAATTGCTCTTGCTCTCTGAGTGCTTAGTCACTCTGTTCCTGTACAGTCACTGAACAGCCTCACTGTGGACTAAATGCCTATTTAATTTTTTGTGTGCCTAGCATACTGTAAAAATTCTGGAAAATCATTTGCAAGGTAGGATCTGAGCCATCAGCTGACTCCACTGGGACACCACTCCTTAACTTTTTGATGTATGTACAGATAAAAGTCCTTCCATGAGCAATTGTTTCCAAGCGTAAGGGTGTATGAGTGAATCATTCCTCACAGTAATGACAAAACACAGTCCCTTGTGAGGCAGCTAACCCTTATATGCTCACTGTATAAGATGCAATTTTTTTCAGCTAAAACTTAATGGGGAATCTGGGGTACATGTAATGTAATTCCTCAGACTGGAATTTGCTCAGAACTTTTTGCAAGAGCACAGTGGAATTGGCAGTCATCACATTTGTCAGGATGTCAGAAGTGCAAGACAGCATCCCTTTAACAGGTACTAGTTTAATAGTGGGGACATTTATTAGGGTTTATTAGTGATTCAGAAGGGGAAAATGCTTCTAAATTAATAGCTTTAATCACTTCTTTCTACGGCCTGCCTTTTCCCTAGAATGTTCCCAGTAAACACATTGACCCAATTCTCTCTAGGTGTAACTTCTCCAAATACAGCAATGGCTCAGAGCGAGCCATCAGTTGTGATTTGACCTGTATTTGTCAGTGCAGTGTCTCAGTGCACTGGGACTAGAAAGAGAAGGAATGAATACTAATATTTCACTGTCGTGGAGAAGCCCTCCTATGCTGCTTCATCCTTCAAGATACATGTATTATGAAGAGATGTGGTGATAGGCAGCAGGATCTCTCTCTTACTGTGCTCGTGCCAGAGTCACAGCTTTCCACTTCTTGTGTTGATAACTTGTAAATCTATTTGCTGAAAGCATGCACCTCTTCTAGGGGGAGTGGCAACAAAAGTGAGGGGATTTTTACTTGATTTCTATAGAGATATATGCACCAAAATGTATACTTTGTTAGATGAAGTTTTAAGGCAATGAAACTCTTGGAAGTAGTGTTGAATCTCTACCACAAGTAAATTTGGACTACTTTGTTCTTGGGAAATTTTATCAACTTCTGCTAAACAGTCATCCCCTAAACAGACATCTAGCCTTTATGACTGGAAAAAAGTCCATGATTGGACTACCTATGTTGAACTTGTAATAAAAAATATGTAATAGAGGGACTCTTACATTTTAAAGTGAACTTTGAGGATTTTAGCTTCAATGTCATCTGCTGCATTTATGGTCGCTATATCCAGCTACTCTACGACTGTGTCTAAGGACATGTTAATAATTATGGCTTTGGCCGGGGAATAGTTCATCAGTTAGTTCTCTTCTGCTTCAAGACAAACTTCAGTGCAGCAAAATTTGGATTAAAATAAATTTCAACAGAATGGATGCCAGCTGGTTGAGTGTGGAGTAGTTCAGAAGTCCAGTATGAAGTCTCATACACCATCTCTGGCAGAAAACTTTTTTGCCCCTTCCCCTTCAAATTATGATATGACTCTGGAAAAGAGCTTTTCTCCACCCTCCTCACCCGCCTATATTGCACAGAACTAAATGAGCTTTTTAGAGATTAAAATGTTTGGGAGTGGAAATCTGGAACAAATTGAAAAATATTGCACAGTTATCAAACTAATGGGGTTCACACCTTGTGATCCAAGGAATCTGATGCTCTCAGCCAGATCAATGAATGAGTACAGGATTACTGGTTAGTGCAACATCTCACTTTGCATTTGTAACCAAACATTGACTTACCTGTCTCAAATATGTTTCCCCATTTTAGCTCATCCTCACTGTACTGGACAGTTGATGATTTATTGTAATCCTAGACCTATATCATAAATCAGAAAATAGGTGTTATCAATAACAGCTAGCAAAATTTATCTGTCTTGTCCTACAGTCCTGTAGGACCCTTTGTCTCTTTATTTCTTTTTGTAGACCTAAGCCTGATCATTTGTTTGCTGCTTAAATATGCAAGAGTAGCTCTTCTCTTGGTGGTACAGAGAAATTAATTGGCTTGAAAAGTAGATCTTCACTTTATCACTTGCAGTCATGGAAGTGACAGGTGTGTCACCACCATCCACATCACTCTGTTCTACCAGACAAATGTTAAATTGTAACTGTATTTTCCATTTTAGCCTAGTCCTGAAGAGGTGAATATGATGATAAAAGAAAATTTTGAATAAAATATCCCAAAGCTGTGAGACCGAAAAAAAACCCCTGTTCCTGATTTGCCAAGTAAAAGGTAGAGAGATCTCTTCTGGCAAAATAAAAGCATTTAAAATGGCTGGAATCAGTTGAACTTCTCTATATTATATAGGCAATGAAGCAGCATACAGGAAATGTGCTGAATCACTTGCTGTCCCTTAATATACCACTATATAAAAGGTCTTAGCCCAGACTCAGTGGTGACTTCCTTTTAGAGGCAAGCAATTAGCTCAAAGGAAAACTGTAAAGCATGTCTTTCCTATTCCACATCAGTACATTACAATATATTCAGGCTGATAGAAAGAACCTGACTCAATTCATTTGCATTTAGGGGTTATACAGCATGTTAATGCTGATAACAACTGAGCAAGTCAGTGCAAGGAGAAATGATAAAAATAATTGTCTTTTCTTATATGGTGATTTGCTAGAAAGTTCTAGTATGTGATTTTTAAGATCAAAATGCCAATAAACCCTGTCATATTACACCTCTACACTGTATATACAAATTAAGTTTTTCTTCAACAAACCCATAAAAATAACAATCACACCCCACTGATTTCCTATTAGCAATAGTATTCTTTTCCAATATGGTGGCATTTCACTTTTCTGCCTTCATGTTACTTTCTCAAAAACTGTGCTCGCTAATGTGCTTTGCTCAGAGGAGCGCCAGAAACATGAAAGTGGAGCAGTAGAAAGAACACCTTTGGTTGTTATTCCCTCTTGCTTCAGCAGCTACACTCATGAGGAAATGCTGTGTATCTAATTGCAAACTGTTTATGGTGGTACATGAGGCAAGCTGCAATACAGCTAACCTAGGATCCACATTTCCAGGTGAATTTTTGATGGGTGGGGGCAGAAGTACCAGGGAGTCTTATTCCAAACCACAACAGTAAGAGGATCTTTACTATTTATGTTATTGGGAATAGGTTTGGAATTGCACCAAGTAGGTTTGTGATTATAAGTGATTAATTGTAATTATTATAAATGATAAATTGTAATTATTAATGATTTATTAATGATTCTGGATGGCTAACTGGAGATACCTTAAAGCAGAAGCTGCTGAGCTCTTTGTTCAGAAAGGAGCACCCAAATTCTCAGCTGATTTTTCAAACCTTAACCTAGGTCTTGCTGTAATAAGTTGGAAGTGGGCTTCTAACTATTTTTCAGTATTGTCCAAGTTTCCTCCCTTTTTTTGCTACAAGTTCAAAAAATGAGGGCAATACAATTTATCTCAATCTGCTTTATGTTTTTTAAGCAAAACAGTGTGTTCAAAAGAGTAAATAAAACCAAATTTTCTTTCATTGATATAGCAATGAGATTCCATGTCTTAGTTAATTTATATGGTAGACAGGTTTATAACTCCTTAGTTAGCATTGTGTTTTACAACAATTATTTCTAAAAATCTTACAAAAGTGTGCAGTAAATTTAAGAGCTTTCTAAAGCTGTCTTCAAAGGTTCTCACTCCTTATCAGATATTCAATAAATCCTGTGTTGCAATAGTGAGTGCTTGCATCATGCCAAAGACTATTTTAATTGTTCAATTTGGATATTAAATGCCAGGTGAACATTGATTTTTTTTTTTTTTATGATTTTATTCATTATAGCTTTTAGCCTTTTTGTTACTGAATTTATTTCATTTACCAGCCAAACCTAGATTACTAATACTGACAAACTATGTCTAAGCCTGATGCTTCTGGCCCTGTTCTCGAGAAAAAGGATCGTAAAATTTGCTGCTCAGTTACATAAACCACAACATCTTTATCACTATTTTAAGACTTAGAATATTAGGTAGTTATTCTGCGTAATTTTGTAATACTTGTGAGTAAAATATAGGGAGGAATTAGTCATGCCAAGTCACAGAGGACACTGCAGACAAAGATTTCCTGTAGCCCCTGATGCTTGATGAGAGCTCCATGGTGTAGCACTGTAAGACCCACCATACTTCTAATCCCAGCCTGCAAGTGTCCCTGAGTGCTAAAAGCACAGCAAGCAGGGACTTCGGTCAGCTATTCCAGGTAATCTCATAGCCTGAACTTTCTGCCTAGGACACAGACATAATCTAGGTGGGCTTTCACATTCATTAAAATTATAAAGAAACATCAAACTAATACTGGGCTGTTTCACAGGCTGTTGTCACAATTGTCTGCTAGTGGGCCTGGCATCTCTGAGAAGTAATCTTCTTTCCTTCTTGCACTTCCCAAAGCTAAGAACAACTGCATGTCTTCTTCTGGGGGCATGTTTGTCACAACTAGGTAAGAGAGATGTAGCACAGTGTAGGCCTTTTCTTCCTTGTTTTGGCTTCCTTCTCTGCTGCAAAGTAATAGGTCTAACTTTCTTGTATGCTAAAAGAATCATTATCTCAGCAACCCCGCAGGCTATGTGTGAACAGCAGGTTTTTCTTTTGTTGCTCTGTTGAAATTAAATGCAACAGTTTGCTTTGTCCAGAATGTTTTCTGTATGGTTTTGCCTGTCTTTGTTTTCATCACTCCCTGCTAGAACTTCAGGGCCATGAAGACTAAATAAGGGCACTACCATCTCAGTGAGATTCTGGCAACCACAGCAGGACCTGCAGCACAGCAACTAATTCTGCCTTCTCATTCAATACCAGTGTTGCTGAAGGATCCATTTAAACTGATGTTCTCTTTCTTTCCCTTTGAAAGGCAGAAAAGGTTTCCCCTCACCTGGAAATCCTCAGTCACCATAGAAATAGTGTTTGCATGCCCCAGAGATTGGGAGCACTGGGACATAAAGGGGCTGGTTTCATATACAGAGTGAGGCTCTCAGGTGCAGGTGTGGGGAGCTCTGGTGATGGCAGGGATGAACTTCCCCCTTTGAGTTATTCTCTTATAAACTTTCACTCAAGGAAAAAACCTGCAAGTAGGGATATATTAAATATTTTATTTCTATAAAAGGCCTGATCTAAGGACCAGTGGAGTCAGTGGGAATCTTTCCAATAATTATTTTATGTTTTGAATCATACTATAAACTCTTTCAGCCAGGAATGTGAGTCGGAAGCAGATCCTACAGATGATCCAGGGTCATCAAGACAACTTGCTTCAGTTGAAAATTATGTGAGGGCCTAGAACACTTTGACGTCCTTGTCATTAACTTTTACTCCACACAGAAAAACCTTTTGCCTTATGAATGACACATGAAAAATATTACCCTGGAGAATAAGGACTGAGAGGATAAAATTTAAACAGATTTGTTTTCCTGTCATGAATTACTGTGTTGTTCTGCCTGTGCAGGATCCAGACTTTGGTGTGCAGCTGTCACTGAGAACCTTTCCCTGTCCATTCTCTTTAGTTAGTTATGAGGCTTTTTATAGTCTTAGAACTTACTTATCAGTCCTGAGTGTGTGCTTGGGCTACACTCCGTAATACAATTTACTCTTTCAGTTACTATATTTCTATATGAGAAACAGCAATGAATGAACATGAAACTGTCTATTAGGTGGGATCAAAAGCACTGTGCATCATCAGGGAATAAGGTAAGAATGAAATGAAAACGTTTCTTAGGGGCAGATAAAATGGCTTACAG
Source organism: Oreocharis arfaki (assembly GCA_013398015.1). NCBI lineage: Eukaryota > Metazoa > Chordata > Aves > Passeriformes > Paramythiidae > Oreocharis > Oreocharis arfaki. Next base: position 51,013 of record VZRR01008444.1, on the reverse strand, counting down.
AGGTTTCACACACTAATCCAGTCAACAAGCACTGTGGCTGCTGGAACCTCTTTAGTGTAGTTTCATAGGTTAAAGTAAAAAGAACACTGATATATATTTCTGTCATTATTTTGGTTACTTAAACTGTTTTACCTCAGGAAGAATTCTTAATCCCTCAGATTCTGAATATAATAAAATAAAGCATAACTTAAGTTCTGCTGGGAAAGTGCCTGCCCTGATACCTATAAAATCTCATACATTAATGTTCCCATATATTTCTAAGGCAAATATAAGCAAAATAATCCATTAGTATTCAAGGAGGAAAATGTAATTAGAAATAAAAATGTAAGATAACCACATCCACCTTCCCAGAAAGAGATTTGCATTAAATAACAAGATAAAAATGGTTGCTCTTAAAGATTTTTACTAGCTAATTTCTAACAGGGCAGACATCTCTTCTCTCACACAGCTGTCCCAAACCAAGTAAGGGCTATATTTATCTTCAGTTCTGAATTTCTGAACTTGTGTTGTCATTCAGAGCTCTTCTAAGATAAAATACATCATCATTTACTCTATTAGAAAATAAATGTATGGATGTATTATGGAATTTGCATTCCATTACCTTGGTTTGCATGCCATAAAACATTTATTACACCCTTGGGCTACAGTCTTAATAATGACTGGGTGAAATGCACTAATGTGGTCTTGGCCTTGCTATAGAACAGAAGATTAATGCTCTTTGATGTCACTCAGCTAATAGTTGTGCTCGCCAATTTGTCCCTTCAAAAGACATTATAGTCCCACAGACAATCCCTGTAAGACTAAAGCTAGCAAAAAAATGTTCAAACTAAACCACAAGCTGAAGCCCAGTTAACCAAATAAGCATTACACTAGATTTTCATCTCTAAAAATAAAGGTATGCAAGCCTCCTTCAGTAAGAGAAGAAAGATCTTCCATGTTTTATTTCATCCTCTCCCTTTCTGATTATACCCTGCTGACATCAAGTTTAAAAACAGCCAACAGTATTTTCTTATGTTTTATGGCAGATACAAAATAACATTTTAGTTAAGCTCCTGAAAAGCATGTATCAATATTTTCTACAGTCCCAAGCCTCTCACGCTCTTCTCATGTAATTAATTTCACATGCCTCTGATAAAACTATTGAATTTTTTGCCTACCTGCTCTTAGAGAGTGGAGGAAGAGGTTGTCCCTTTAACCTTAAGAGGTAACTGAGATTTTTAAACCTTTTTACACAATGCATTGCTAATATTCATGTAGCTTATAAAGAACCCCAAAACACTTAATGCCATTAAACGAGCCAGTCATACCAGCAAAATCTGCAATCTTGTCAGTCTTAATGAATTGAGCTGTGGATCAATATTTGGATGACAAGGATAGGAGGAAAACTGTAAGGAGGAGCCTTGTGCTACTTCCTGAGCCCCCGTCCCAGTAGCTGAGGGGATGTCTGTGCTGCTGGATGTATCCACCTTCTGAGGATCCTAAATTGAGAAAGAGCCGGCCTGGTTCACATCTGATGTAAATCAGCATTGTTGTTTTGAAAGCAGTACAGCGACAATGACTTACACCAGCTGAGTATTTTGACAAGACTGTATTAGTTGTCACACTGTCTGTGTTCCAGTCTGGAGATCTAGCACTATGCCCATCTGAATTTTCTGAGTAGTTTCAACAGAGGATTTTTCTCCTGCTGCATTTTCATATTTTGACTAAAATGGTTTTGCAATGTCCTTTCCGACTGAAAACTATCTGCTGGTATTTCCAGCTGGAGGTCACTGTGCTTCTGGGGTGAAGGGAGCCTGTATCTGATTGAAGCAAAGCTGTTTGTAATCACGTAATGTAAAGCACTAGATATATAATCAGCGTGTGCTATATTAAAATCCTTTCAAAGCTCTAGATATTGACTGGCAGGCTATCCAACAGCATGCTTACATAGCATAAAAATTGTACAAAGCAAAACCACTAAAGTAGTGGTCATAAAGCAATCCTTTGCAAGCAGTTGTGATTAACATAGCAGATGAGCCAAAGTGAACATCTTTTTCTCTTTTTCTTTCATATGGCAAGAGAAAGCACAGCCTGTTTTAAAAATCCCAGTGCGCAGGGAATAGAGCAACACAGAGAGGAAACTAAGACTCTACTGTAAATTTTGATAAATAGATTATAAAAAAAAGTGACAAATTGATGGTTGTTGAATAGCAGATGGAAAATGTCTCTTTATAAGTACAGCTCTGCCAACCTAACAGTGGTCCTGAAAATGAGACAACAAGGAAATAATCCAGATTGTAATTTTTTCCAGCACGTATTCTGAAGTAAGAAGTTTTAACACTAACTACATGGCAGGTCTTATGTTGCTGTTTGTGTATATCATACTTGTTGGATGTATGATTATGGAAAATCAAGTGTTACTAGTAGGAATACATGTCAGTACATTTATTTAGATTATTAAAGGAATGTCTTTACAAATCTCCAAAGGCACGTGTAGAACTTTAATCACTATGTGTGAATGATTTCTGTTCTAAACTTTTAAGTTTTGCATTACAAAGGTACTATCTTCGCTTCAAACCCCAAAGACTGAAGTAAAATGTAACAAGATGAGCCATATAGACAGAATATGACATTGGGGGACATAGTATGGGGAATAACAGAATGTTTAGTTAAACAGTAGGGAAGTTTATTATCTAAATGCCAAGGATTTTTGGTTATCTGTGTAGAACCACTTTTGTCTCCCGTTTTCAAAATGCCAAATCACCTGTAATGATCACAAGACAGTTGGACTGCAGACTTACAAAAGCCTTCACCAGCACTGGTGCATGGGTCTGTGCAGTACCACAACACATTTATTTCAAAGCGAATTTCAAGCAAATTATAAGTGCCACTTCTTCTGCCTGGTTGGATTTGTGATTTGAGTCTCTCATTTAAGTCCTAGTTAAACCTGCATCTCCTCCACTTGAGCTCTGGTGAACTCAGGCTCTGGTGTCTTTGTGTTTGGAAGCTGCTGAACTGTTTCTGTCTGTATGCCAGATAACTGTTGTAGGGAAGAATAAAGATATTCCACTTCCAGGTACAAAGTAGGCTGATCTCTTCATGTTTTCCTCCCATACAAGCAATATTTCTCTCTTGGCAACAGTATTTATGCTGGCTTCTGGCTGTGTTGCTATTTTCCCTTTGGCTGACAGGCAGGTCAGAAATTCTGCTGGTGTGCACTTAGCCTAGCAATGCCTGCTTGTAGAGCCCAAAACACAGAGGCCAGGCCTGTTCTCTCTGCAAAGCTTTCCTGGCTTGGCAGCCAGATGTGACTGCTGTTTGTGAGCTTGCCATATCACACTGTGATGCTGCAGCTCGGAATCACCAAACATCTGCCCCATGAGAAGCTGATAATTGCATCCCAGAGCTTGGTGGGTAACACACGTTATCACTGCCAATCTTGATTCCCCTCTCACCTTGCATAGACACCTTTCACAAACAGTGAAATATCTCTGCAAGGCCAAGTTTCATCATTAAAACACTACCAGTAAACCAGCTTAAGATCTTGAATCAAGAAGTGCCGGAACAGAAAACAGAATGTTGCTTGGTAGCTCCTACCTCCTTAGGACTTCTGTGTACTTCTCTAGAGGAGTTTTCACTAGGACCTGTTTGTCTAAATCAGAAAACAGAGCATCTAAAGTGTTCTTACCTCCTCCCCCAACACCCAAAACTATGTTGTGTTTAGTCCTTACAGTTATTTCCGTTAGACTCTTGCTACTCAGTAAGACAGATACTTGTTTACCTCTTAAATTTTGCAGTCACTGCATGGCTACAGAGTCTACTTCAAAACTATCACTGAATTGTCTTTTTTAACTTTTTGTTTTTCATTTATGCACACAGAATTCGGGCAGAGTAAAAAGAAAAAAGTAGAATTTTCCAAGGTGTCCATGTTGAGACATCTATAGCCTTGACTTCCCTCTATCTTTGGCTTTTAACAAAAAGGATCTAAATTTCAAAGTAAAACTCCAGTCAATACCAAGTACAGTTTGAATTGGCCAGTGTTTCATGTTGATCACTTGTAGCTCAAGGAATAACACAGCTGGCAACTCCTTCTAAAGTCTTAAAGTGAATTGTTCAGCATCATAAAAAATATTCATTGGCAGAAGAAAGATAAGCTTCAGTTTTTAACAGTGGTGTTCAGTGGTGTTAGCCACAACTGCTTTTATTCACATTTTAACTAGAGTAGGAGATGAAGTAAGAATCTTACTATACACCAGGTTAATTGACTGTAGTGACCTGGGCACAGCATCCAATCTGTGCTCTGAGTAGTTCAGTAGTTTTATGGAATAAATAAGACGCTTCATGGTGTACACGACAAAGGAACCAAAGTAACACTATGTGGCTAGTTTGGTTCTTGTTACCTAAATCTTGACTGACACACAGAGCTATTAAAATATGACTTTATTGTTCCACATTTAAAGCAAGCTATACTTAAGCATATCTGCTAGTTTATTTTTGAAGGATTTTAGGTTAGTAGATTTATGCACTAGCATAAAAATTCTAGCATTTCAGTTGTCAAGTGGTTGCCAAAGAAGGGCTATTGACCTCTCCCTGTAGTAGTTGTTAGAAAGGAATTAGGCACAAACTTCATCTGAGAGTTTCACAGACAGCTGCTGACAGGGGAAGAGATTGAGACCCAATATTAGGTTTAGTTTCCAGGATGTGAACTGCAGGAGTAATAAGCTCCTGTGAAACTAGCCTCTTGGCCATGCCTTTATACCCCTGCTCCTTCCACAGCTCAATCTCCTCTGTCTTCCATCTGCCATTCAGAGCCCACAGCAGCTGCAGAGAAATCATTGTGTGTCATTTGTGCTCAGGTCAAAAGCAGGTGTCAGTGCTGATAGCCTGGGTGGCTCTTCTGGCACAGAAGGCATGAAGGGGGTATGAGATGCAGGTTATACTTTGTTCAGTGAGCAGGAACCAAAGCAAGTGGCTGTTGTGGAAGCATGCACTTCATAATGCTGTTTTGCTTGTGTCCCAGAGGTGAAAAGCAGTCTGTCCACTGTATTTGTAGGGTCTAACATGATGTACAAGGATGGCATAGTTAAGCTTTCACAATTAAATTCCTACATCTCACATATAGAGTCTGCTGCTATTTCTTGGTCAGCTTTGAAGAACCTGGTCTTAAAACCCTCTTGCTTCCACTTTCCCACTATGGTCCTGCCAGACTGTAGGATTTAAAATCTCTTCCTTTAGCTTGACCAACTGCAATGATTCGGGTAAATAATTATTTTAGAAAAATCTCAAGTTTAATGAAAAATAATTTATTTTCACTAATATGCTGCCATTTTTATCATCTGAAGTGTGCTGTTGATGAGTTAGTTCTTTTCTGTCACATATTGTAATACCTTCAATGTCGCTAATGTAAATCAGTTAACCAAATTTTTAAAATCATATTACAGGATTTATTGTATCTAAGAATAAGGACATGCTTTGCATGAGAAAACATCTGACCAACATTCATTTGTAGCTTGTAAACAGGAAATTCTAACAGAAGTATGGCTTACTCTAATTTTTCTGCTTTGGCTATCTCATGGAAAGTACTACAGCTCTTATGGCATCACTCAATCTAAAAATAGTAACCTGTTACCTTTTCATAGCCAGTAATGATCCTCTGCGATCACTAACCTTGCTTTGCAGTGCAAGTGCTGACTTGGCCACAGCCCAGTATGTTAATGGTAGCACCACTGTTTAAACTGGGCGAGGAAATCTGTTTGTTGAGTGCCTGTGTTTGACATTGCCCTTAGTTTAGTCACCATTGAGTTCAAGGAGCCTCCTGCATGTGTAAAAAGTCAAAAAGGGGTAAATAAAACCATTTGCTATATGGCTGTCTTCTACTACTAAATTCCTGGATACTGGAATCACTGCTGGCAGGTCAGTGTGCATCTCGCTTGCAGATGTGCAGTTAGCCTGTTCTTCCACGTGGTAGGTGACATTCTGTGTACTTTGCAGATCATAATGTAAAAACTTAATGGGCAGATTCTGAGAAAGCGTGAGTGTCTTTAGGAGAGACATATATCAAAGTTCTTGGGTGTTTTTTAATTCTTCCAAACAGAATTTGGAGATACCTATCAGTTACCTTTTTTCTGAAGACAGATAGCAGTTACCCAGTGTGGTTGTAAAAAAGGCAATGGCTCATTAACCAAGTTTTCAGCACTTTTCTATGGCATTATAAGACATGGGTTACCTCTAGCAGGTGTTCAGGATATACATTCAAAAATCCATCTTCTGCAATGGGTAACAGCTGGTACAGCTGCCTTATATCAAACTTGTGGTAAGCCTGACAGAAATCAAACTCAGAAATTGAAGAAGAGGGATTTTGCTGCAAGGCACAAGTGCATGCAGTTCATTTAATTATTTCAGGGAGTCATGTATATGTTTCTCATTTTGGACCAAAATGCATAATGGTTATATCTTTCAAATGCTTTTTGTACAATTAATTACAAGATGTTCTTGTCTTGCCTGGGTATCTGGTAGGAAGGGTATGGTTGATCTTTGCTGAGGCAATTTTTTTTCTTCTGATAAATCTTAAAGAATGTTATGGGATGATGTTTTTAGTAGGCCCTTTGTTATAGGAAACTCTACAGGAGGGTGTTGTGTGCAGCTCTTTTATTTGTTATATGTGCGAGAACATTTGAGACCGTAAGTGGACTTATAATTGTGCAGGTGGCACCCAGCTGTCTTTCTCTCCTATCACACTTGAACGTTTAATCTCTTCATTCTTGTAGAACCAGACTGCTTGGGATGCTAAAAGGCATGTTGGACCAACCTCAATTGAGATAAAGTGGAATTTGTGTGGATGGGGCGATGTTCCTGATGATGATTGCTGACAGGGCAAATATTCTGTCTGTTCTAAAGAAGTATGACCACATTTTTATTCTCATCTGGCAAAGCCAATATGTTTTTCTGACTTTCTGTAACTCTTTCAGTATTATCAACTTCCTTGCCCAGGTTGTTGAAAGAAAATTAGAACACTGGTACCTCAAACTGCAGTCTGTGATAGCCTGTGATCTCATGGTGGGCTTCTCATCTATTCTAAAGTCTTGCAGAAGAGAGCATCAAGGGAAACCTAAAAGTTGTCATAGTGGCTATCATTTTCTAAATCATCTAGATGAAAAGGGAAGCCTAAATGAAAAGTAAAATATTTTGAATATATAAGACCTTAATAAGCTCCATCCATATTGCAGCGATGAAGGCTGAAAACTGCTGGAAGCATGACAAATCATTGTTAAATATATCTCAGCTCTCAAACTGACTCTTATTTGGGATATGTAGTCAATTTTGAGCAAGTAAAACTCAGACTACTCTACTGTAGTCTGTGAAGAGCTACTGATTCAGAAAAGCTAGTCTGCCCATAGGCTTTTGTTGGTACAAGCATATGTATAGCCATAAGCAATGTGTTTGTATATATTAAAAATCAAGAAAGGAATTGCTAGAGTTCAAGTAAAAGCATGACAGAACAAGAAGCCCTTTTCCTGCCTGGCTCGTTTCTCCATTGGAAATAATCAGTTGATGATATGTGCAACAAAGAAAGGATCACTGCATGAAAAACTGCAGCCTTGCTCAGTTATTGCTTTCCTCACACTTCCTGCCAGAACAAGGGAATAAAAGCTTTCAATTTGATGTTGATGTTATTTCCTTGAATGGTTTTGTTAAAGTGCTGAACGTACAGTTTGTTTGCTAGCAACCTTTGGATTTACGAGTTGCCAGTCCTGGAGACATTACTGTTTGTCATGCATTTTCTTCCCGATTTCCCTTCTTTATCCTCCTGCCTTCAAACCTTTTTAAAGTCTTTCCATTGCTGGTACTCTCTCTGATGCTAACTGGTAGTAATAGAGGGCTGTGCAGCTGTGGCACTGTAGCTTCCCTGGATAATGCTGACCGCAGACTTAGCAGCATGTGCCAGCTCAGCACATCTTGATAACTCATAATCCCTACCATAGGTTTTTATAGTTTGCCTGGTCTACTGTAAATCTCTAACTCACTGTCATCGACAGAGCTCTTGACCTGATTCATAGGCACCAGGAATTAAGCTCCTGTCACACTCTGTTAGAAGATGACACCATTTATGCTGTGATATTATACAAACAAATATAGATGCTCTTGAATATATTGAATCGTAGAACAGTGTCAGAGGTCATGTTGTTATTTTGAATCTTGTTAATTAAGCAAAGTAATTAAAACAGAGGAGAAAAAAAAAGTCTTAAAAAAGAACAAAACCCAAACCTGCGTACTAGCCAGCACACTGAAGTACAGGCAGGTTATCTGATCTTTTCTACTAACACATCTGTGATTTGGGATAATCTTGTGCGTAATAAGAAAAATATGTACATTACTAAAAAGAAATAGTTTTGTGGTGTTCCTCCCCCCCAAATCTCACAGTGAATGAATAAGATAGAGCTCAGTCCTGTTGCAGTTGACATTGTTTCTCAGCTATGGAAAGATTCTGTCCCTCTAAGGAAAAAGGACCTCAAAAGTGTTAAAAAGAAAGAAAGAAATCAAATCACTTTTGACGTTTTGATGCAGCAGAAATTATATAGATTCTGCTGTAAAAAGGAGCCCAGTACAATTCTGTCTAGTTCCTCAATAAAGATCAATTTGTCTAGTAATGAGGACCTTGGACAGGGTACCAAAATACCAGAATTTTATTCTAGATCAGATCCTGGTTTTTCATGGCACTTCCGTGCTGAGGCTTCAGTTCCTTGTGCTTTTGATTTTAACTGCATCATTTCTAGGTTTGGCCCATTCTTAGTGTAAGGTCCCAGGAGACTGCTCAGTGCAGCTGACTAGAGGAATCTCTGATTGCAGGTGGAGGAGTAGGATGCTGTAATAAAGTGAACTTGATCCTTGGTGGCTCTAAATAAGACAGAATGATGAAATTGCTTTGAAAAAAGTATTTTAAAATGCATGTCTTAACTCTTATTTGGTCGTTCCAAACATTTTGCCTTTGTTACCTGAACAAATATAGATGTTTTTAATGGAGAAAGTAAAGTGGTTTAGATTGTTGTACATGATATAATAAGAAATTGATCTCCATGGAATTTTTTTGTATTTTTACTTCTCAGGTTTGCCAGCATGGAATAATTTGATAATTAGTAGGTTCCTTGATTTCGTAAGGCTCACTAAATATTGCTCGGTATACAAACATGATTCAATGAAAGAAGCCTTGTTTGAGTGAGTACAAGGTTTTTTTTGAGAATTATACCAGTTCCTATTTTGCATTATTTGGTAAATGGTGATGAAGCTGTTCCTCCAGCTGTATTTTCCGGAAAAAATATGTCTGACTGACCCACTTAACACTAGAACATATAAATGCTCAGAAATGTACTATTTTTGTTTCAGACAGTTCCCAGTCCCCCTAACTCAACCAGCTTCATGATCAGATTTCCAAATTCTGAAAATCTGATGAGTAACAAAGTAATCACAGAGGAACAGAATAATATTGTGTTTGTAAGAGAGGAGACTACACAAAGATCAGGTTACACCACCTCTGCTGCAGGTAACTCTTGACTATATCAGTAGCTGTCATCTGAGAGCTGGTTTGTGAGGCAAGTTAGTTATTCCCGCTCACATGCAGAGGAGGTGGCAGAGAAGGGAGCAAATACCTCACGATACGTCCATTTTCCTTCAGGCAAGTTCAGTGAAGTTGGTAAGGAATGAATGGGCCCATGCCAGCTCCTTGGAGGACTTTTTCTCTTTTGTTGGTGATAGAAGGGACTGGCACACAGAATAGTGAGCACTGTGTCTCCCCCTGTCTATTGTGTTGTCAGCCTGGGATTTCAGTTCCTAGAGATGAGGATTCAGCTTCTTCCAGTCACATAAAGTTCACTTGGGAAGGTTTGTTTTGCCCCTTGAATTGTAGAGGTACATATTGTCATTAAAATAACTTTATTGAAAATTTGGGCCCATTTGACCTCATAGACATATTTTTCCTCTAGTAGTGTCAAGAAATGTAGTGGTTTAATTTGTCATAGATATGGCCTGTCAATATCTACAAAATCGAAATACTTAAGAGCATAATTCAGTATTCTAGTTCAGTGACTTCTCTGTGGTGTGGTACATATGATCTATAGCACTTCTGTCTATACCTCTAAGGCACATTGGTGCCAATTGATGGTGCTAAGGAGACATGGAAGGAAAGACCGCCACTCCTCTGGCATGCATTTCTTCTTGCCTTAGCACACAGCAAACCTCTGTGTGAACTCTCTAGAGCTCTGACTGCACTGATCAGAAAGGAGAAGGTCCAGCAGTTCCTCACCCCCAAGCTGTGCTGAATTTGCTACAGATTGCTTATTCCAGGGCAGTCAGGGATAAGGTAACTCCTGCAAGGCTACCCTTGCCTGGATTCTAGAATGGCCATAGGTACTGTTTCATGTCTTGGTAGCAAAATCCCCCAGGATGGGGTGTCTCCAGCACTGACAAATGCTTTCACAGGTGGGTAAATATCAATTTCTCTTGAAATCTTCTGACAGGGACTCTGTCTCAGCTTGGGTCATTCGAGTCCCTCACAGGAATGACCAACCCATTGGGACAGAATGGGGCAAAGATGTAGAGTTTGTTGCCTGTTGCACCCACACTCCTAAACCATTTTAGCCATAACACAGATAACTGTTAGATTGATAGATACTGATTTCCTCAATAGAAAAATTCTATGGACTACTTGTTAGCCCGATGCATGTCAGCTGGCTAAGTGCTAAAGCTCTGTCGCTACTTTAGCAACATCACTGCATGTTTTATCTTTATTGTAGAAACAAATTACTGAAAATTGTATAGATTAAAGCAGGCAATAATCAGATCTGTTCTCTTCTGTACTAGAGAAACTATTGAACAATGATATTTTCCAAATTCCAGTTTGTTTTCCTGTGCTTTTTAATTTGATATTTCAGTGCACTCTCACTTGAAATTAATTGCAACTAATTAAAAGTGATCCAGTTAGGACAATTGGACAATAGTGCCCTGGAGATTGCTTCATTCCCAGAGGTTTTAGTGACTTGCTGCTGCACTGGTTCAAGTTTTCAGAAGGGTGCTATACATCATAATGTCATTTTACATTGTTATTTCTCTGAAAGCAGCAATTTAAAAGAGTCTCCAGTGAACCTTGAGCAACTTTGCACTAAAAAGAAAAATGTTACTGTTCAAGATCTGTAAAATATAAAATATAGATTCAAAGAAATCACTTGACTTGGATAGTAGTATTAAATTTGTGCCATTATTTGCATGTAATATATAATGTTGTAGTAAAAACCTAACAAAGCATTTAGGCTGCTCCAGGGCTCATTGATTTTTCTGCACCTTTGTTCAAACTAGGTCAAAACCAATGTTGGTCTTATTTTATCACACATATTTTCCTCGTGTTCGAGACTTCTGTCCTAAAATTATATAACACAGTTTAAGCCCACAAAGTATTGTGGCCTACAACACCTATTTAGGGAAAAGCAATATTCTTGTTTTGGTTTAGATTACCCTAACCAAGTAGCTGGCTAATGTGACCTAAACTTGGAATATACAGAGGCCCCATTTTTTAGTAACTTGGGTGAAGTGAGGGCTTAATGGAATAAGGCTTGCTTTCATGTTAGGGTGAAGGCCAGTCATATAAAGAATTATGAAAATGCACCTTGTAACCAGTGCAAATGTGTTAACACAGTTAAACAGTTCATTTGATATTCTGCCCCACCACTATGAGCAGAAACATAGAGCCTACTAAAATTAGATTTTGTCCCAAGTCCCAGAGCAACAAATCTTCCTGCCTGTGCAAACCATACTAGCAAACTTTATTCTGTGAAGAAATAGAGATGCAGAATTGGGATCAGAATAGTTCTCAAAGAGGAAAAACATAAGCTAGAGGCTATTTTTGGACAACGATGAGGCTTTCAAACAAACAGTATATTGTGCTGACATTTCACGTCATTTCTCCACTGTGAAACGTGTTCTATCATAGAAACCAGCCCATTTGTTATAGTGTGTAATCCTTCCTCCCACTACAGCACATCCGGAACATCATCTCCTCTCAACATATTTTGTTTTTCTTAATTCATCTGATTTCTGAACAGGACCATCAGTCAGTCTTTGAATAGGTTTGATTCAACACTGTGTTATTTCATTTCTACTCAGCCATAATGGCACAAAAATCAATGAAGTTGAACTGACACATAAATTGAGTAATGTATTGGCAGATCAGACCTACTGAATCTGTTTTGCTCACAAGACCATTAAAATTGGTTTAAAAAAAAACTTCAGCAGTGAGAAAAGCAGTAGTTTAGTTTTGTGCATAAAATCCATCCCGTGTTCTAATACTTGTGCTCATATTAATGGCAAAATGAGTGGATTCTTCACTTTCTTATCAAGAAACTTTTGAGGAAAGTTATGTTTAAAAATATGTGTACTTTGTGAAACAATCATCTCTGTCTCTTCTACAGACTGGGAACTGATGACATTCACCTATATTGATGGCTAAACTACTCAACAGAAAAAAAAAAAGCAGAGACCATATGCTGGTCCCACTACATTCAGCTGAAGTTTTATGTCCAGCTTTTCTGGAATTAGGAATTTATCCGAAGAATCACCTTTCTTCATTTATTCCAACTGAGCCACACCAACCAGCACACAAAAGTATATGCTTCCTTGTAAGCATGGCATGATTATCTTCTTCATTAGATCAATACAATCCTCTCAGCGTTTCTCTGGGACTATCCCAATATCCTCTTGCTAAATGCAAAGTGAGATTAAGCAGACTTGCAGTGTGTTCCGTGCATGCTGAAACTCGGGCTTTGGCAGGCTTCAAGAGAGAGGGTTCCAGAGAGAGTCAGTAGGAATGTTTTGTCCATCAAGATGTTTGAATTAGACAATAAAAGCACTCCAGGCAGTTGTAAGTTATAACCACTGGAAGATCCAAAAAAAAAAAGGCAGTCTCAGAGATAACTGAATCCGAGACAATGCATTTTGGTTGGAAGATAACTCATGTCACTGCTGCTGCAGTTGGTTTTTAAAAAGTAATCTTTTTCTATTCAAGGCAGGGAAGAAAATACTAAAACACCAGAATGACCGGGTGAAACTTAAAGAAGCCTCACATGCATTAACCTTTATTTTGTTGGTAGACAGATACGGGGTTTTTTGCTCAGAGTGCTGGTAACTGATCATAGAGTTAAAGGGGGAATGAGTTCTCTCTCTCTGCTTCTCTCTCCCCCTGTCCTCCTTGGCCACTATTCCCCCTCCCCCTTTCTTTCTTCCCCCCACCTCTCTCTCTTTCTCTCTGTCAGTTTTGAACCTGATTCAGGCTGTGGTCTCACATTCACTGCAGAAATTACTTTACTAGCTTAAGACAAAACTCCTGCTGGTTTAACCTCTTCCCTTGCCAAAGGTTATTGGCCCCAGAGCACTGCAAAGTTAAGTGGATTACTTCAGGCAATCTTCCATGGTAGGTTGAACGGCCTTGGCTGACTTTGCAGTGAAGTGGGTGAGGATCCCTCTTCTGCCTCACTCTGCTTGCTTTGCAGGATGCTGTGGAGTACAGCACAAAGGTAGTGGCCCAGCCATCTCTGCTGTGAATCCCTGAATGCATCTTCGGTATGATCCTAAGGAAAACTTTACTGGTTTTAAGTGTAGTTTTTGCTAGATCCTCCTTACTAAGGTCTCTTTGTGACACTGTTCTTCCATACCCATCCTAAAAGAACAGATCAAGGTCTCCTTGGTTTTAACCCACTCTGTCTGGATGTCTCTGATGGAAGAGGCAGTGGGGCAAAAAACTCAACAGATTAAATCTCTCAGACCCATCTCCCATTTACTGAACTGAAGGGGTGTTTAGTTGAACAAAGAAAGTATGGCTTGATCTGTGTTAAAGAACTGTCTTACAGTATTTCAGAACCACTAAGATAGTCACTAACATAATTTTTTAAAATTTCATACACTACGTATTCCAGTGTAGAGACAGGCACACAGGGAGATTGGATAGTTAGCACATATGAGACATTTCTGTAACTTTAATTAATAAAAATAATAGCAAAATGGTATCACAAAGTCCTGTTCTTTCAACTTCTCGGTGTAAACTTTCTGGGTTTGTATTTTGGCAAACCAGTAAACAGAAATCTGGTTTTTGCAAACATTTTAAGGGCTCTATTCCATGGTCTACAACACCTGGTGTATCTCAACTCTTGGCGTAATTTAAACAAACAGGCCGTGTAACACATCTCTCTCTCAGTCAAATAAAGCAGACTTGGTGTGCTGCCAATTCTGCTCTCATTTATTTGCTAACCCTGGGTTTTATTTATTCCCTGAATCATCAAACACATTGCAGAGTGACAGGAGCAGACAATATTACTTCTAATAGCTACATAATAATGTAAATAAAATCTGGTAAATCATCAGGTACATTATTTGCCTGGTTTTAACTGTCCCACTTAATTTTGTGCACTTGAACCAAAAGTATAGTAAATGAAAAAGCTTTTTGCACTGACCAAAGTTAGAAAGAATATACCCGTTGGATACTGATGCCCTGTTATTTAGATTAAGTGAAAAATACCTTTAATAAAAAAATACACCTGGATGTAATACAAAATTTCCTGCAAAATTTGCTCATTATTGTCTGTGTCAAAATCTCTTCTGGCTTGTGACTTGGGGATCAGCCCAGTACTGCCTAGCTGTGGGATACAGTCCTGTAAACAGTAACGGATGTGAGGCTCTGTGAAATGCTGGAATGCTTTCCAGTGTTGAGTAAGAGTTACTGAGATGACTTCTGTGATCAGAGGGAGAGAGAAACCAAGGGGGAAAGAAGGGATGAAAGCAATGTTTTGAAGTTAAGAGGTGTGAAGGAGATCACTCTCAGTTCCCACAGGGGCGAAGAGTTCATGGTCAACAGACCATTGTGTGCATTAGATCTGAGGAGCAAGTGTGTAGGTGACAAAGCCTAGTGTTTGTTTAAGGCTTCTGTTTTAATGAGATTTGTCTAGCAAAGGTCTAACTCAACTTTACATCAGATTGATTTCCTCTGTAGAGTTGATTTAAGCCACCACCAGGTGAAGTATGGGAGCTGACAGGTCAGTTACATGTCACTTCTAAAGATAACTGTTGAAAAGAGGAGATATAATTTTTGTATGTGTTGTTGAAATACATTTCTGAAAACTGATTCTAAGAAGCGTCTTCAAGAGCAACATGTAAATAATGAATGGAAATTGATGGCCTGAAGACGTTTGTGTACAATGTCTGACTATAAAGTTCACCAAACACTCACTTTCTTCTGCTTATTAGTTGGCCGTTCCTGCTAGGTTAACATGGGAAGAGAAGACTCTGCAGTACTTAGGGTTGTGCCTTGATCACGTAATTGGAAAAGTAAATGGTTTCCCTATGATCAGAGTTGGAATCTGTGCCAAAATGACTGAGCTCCATTCAAAAACCCCTTTTCATGAGTCATTTTGTGGCAATGCTTGTTAAGAGATGGCAAAATACCAGAAGTAAAATGATCAGCACACCTCAGGCTGCTAATAATAGCAAAATAAGCTTTTTCCTACTGTGAAGCTGGCTCCTCTCTAGAGTCTTCACACTTATATGAGCTTCCTATGCCAGAGTAAGTAAGAATCAGGCCATGATTTTTATTCTTTAAGAAATGTATTTTAAGATTCCAATTTTTCTGCTGCCCTAAAATGTAAAGAAGTGTTTTATTTTCCAGTTTGTTAACAAGTTCCAGTGTCCTTTAGCATGTGTCTCTTAGAGAAAGAATGCAATATTTTGCATTTGAAAAAGAATGAATGGCAAGGCATGGTTACAGAGGCTGAAATTCAAGAATCATTGACCTCACTGCTGAAAGCCATGAATCACTGGCTTGACTGTTCCAGGTCCAGCTCTGCACATCCCTCTGTCTCCTAAACCCATCACAATATATTAATTTGTGCTGCAG
Source organism: Oreocharis arfaki (assembly GCA_013398015.1). NCBI lineage: Eukaryota > Metazoa > Chordata > Aves > Passeriformes > Paramythiidae > Oreocharis > Oreocharis arfaki. Next base: position 35,109 of record VZRR01008444.1, on the reverse strand, counting down.
CTACTCATGCATTGTGCAATACATTCTTTATTACTCTGTTCTACTCATGCATTGTGCTCAAAAAGACACAGATTTTTTGTCCTGATTTTCTAGAAAAGCAGCAGAAGTCTGCAAGTCTTGTCAAATTTGAATCTAGTACATACTAGAGAAAGCAACTATTTCTCATCTTCAGTGTAACAGTTACTTCTCCAGTATTTCAATAGTCATACTGAGAAGGAGAGTATATCCTTTATTTCTGAGGATTTAGTTCCTTCCTCTATTATGTGGGCTGGGCAAAGAACATGGCCCTAAGTATTCTTCATGTGATTTATTCTACATTGACAACCACTTAAGTGGAGGCAAAGTTAGACCCAAAAGGCACAAAGTGATGAAAGCTGGAACTGAAAAATAGCATGACAGTCAAAATTGCTGAGTTTCACACAGCCCCTGCTCTAACAGTGTTAGAAAACTCTTGGTCAAGAAGAATCCCAAAGAGCCCTCTGGAAACCCAATCCCATGACTCATATGATCTCCTTGAAGGCTTTTTTCTTTCCCTCTACAAAATGACAGTGAATAAAGCATGGTGGACTTTGCTACTTGCTGCAATTTGACAGCTTTTAGTCAAAATGTTTTCCATTTACAAGAGAAGAATTTCTTTATATCCCAACCAAAGCTGAACACACTGGCATCTGCAATTCAGACTGAGCTGGTTTTGGTTGGGTTGTAGGCTAGATCTTTCCATGGAGGTAGAATGCCTCTGTGGCAGGGGATGGGAAGGGATATGGAGGAGATGCCCTGCCTCAGGAACTTTGAGATGAGTTAACACTGGTGGCTCAGACATTGTTTCCCAAGGACTCCCAAGAGCTGGGATGGCACTTAATGAATCAACACTTCTGTGTTTGCCTAGTTCACTCAACTGGCTGAAAGACTGACAAGCCAATGCCGCTGCATTGCCTGCTGCAGGTGAAGCCAGGAAGAATTCTGGTCACTATGTGTATTGTGGCTTCACAAAAGTAACCGGGAACAGAGGACTACCCTGTCCTTCCCAGCAGCCTCTCTGTGTTGATTCACAAAGGCCAGATGCTGTCTGATCTTCCCACTGGGATTCCGTTAGGAATGCAGACCCTGCATACTCAAGTTCCCTCTGAGTATTACATAAACTGAAAGTTAACTGAGCTGCTAAAAGGAGCATGCATCACACATATAAACAAAAATTTTTTGATGATAAAATTGTTGTTTTGATGATTGCTTTTCAGAATATCTGTATAAACTCAAAAGGGTTTTTAAGATAGCTGTGGCTAATCCATTGAAGCCAATCTATCTTTTCAAGTTTGTGTGTTCAAGTTTGTGTGTTTTATAATTGAAACTGTACAAAAAAGTGTTGTTTTCCAACTCCACTGTCAGCAGCTAAGAAAGGAATTAACATGCTTTCATAATCTGTGTGTATGAAGATGCAATAATAAACTGGTTTTTTCCTCTGGCATAGGAAATGGCATTCAGAAGGAAGTTAAAAAATGAGGAGAACAAAGAAGCACAGGTAGGCCTTTTCCAAGTGATTTTTCTAAAATAAAAAATCAAAATTAACTAACCTTATGGCAAAGGCTGTCAAGAGTACAAAAATCTGAGGTTTTTTCTATCTCATTGTCTTTACTAACCCTTAAATTAACTGCAAGGATCCCTACGCTTGTACGGTTTATCTCTGACAATGTTGTAGGAGACAGAAAACTTTGAAAGGAGACTTTAAAGTCAAGAGTGCAATAACAATTTTTTTGTAGTTTTATAACTTTTTATGATACAGGTTTAACAAAGGATGTATTTTCTTTACTCTTCAGTCTGGATTTCTCTCTTTCAACATGAGAAAATTAAAGCTGATAGATTGTATGCTGAAGTCCATGCTTCTGTCACTGTTCAGTTTGTGGATGAGAAATGAAAGGAGCTAATTTTTCTTGCTGATGAGCTACGTGTATTTTGTATGTTTATATACTGGGAGTATAAAAAAGTGTTTTCTCATTTTCTTAGATTTAAGTTTTCAGACCTGGTACCGCTCCCCTTCCTACCATGCATAATAACCTCTGTCTCTCTAAATTAGAAGCTCTACAGTCAGCTGGGATGAAAATGAAAGTGTCACCTACAAAGTTGGGACATTCATCTCTCTGACCCAAAAACAGTGGCAATGTGGGTTACTCATCAGGAGAAGCTGGTTCAAAGGAAATATGTGGACCATAAAGCAGGCACCAATTTGCCACTGCATAGGTGCACAAACATACTGTACTTTACATGCCAAATGCTAAAAGGAAAAGCAGCTCTCAGGAGTTCTTTGCTGTGTTCACAAGGTCTCTCTTGCCTTGGTACCTTTATTTAACTAATGCTGCCATGCCACTAAACACGTATTTGAGGTATATTCCACTGAGGGGGTGCAGGCTGTCACTGCATTAATGATGTCCCAAACTGAGCTCTGTATATCTAGCTTATGCTAATTCCCATGGCTTCTTAGTAGATTCTTTTGTTGTTTTATAATAATATAAATCTTTCATGTATTCTAACTAGTGCTTCAACCTGGATCCTTTACATTGACTTTTCAAAGTATTCTGCATTTCAACTTGCTAGTTAACGAGCAAGCAATGATTTTTTTTTTTCAACTACTTACTACAAATGTGAGACAAATTCAAATATTGGAGAGAAATTTGGGACCTAAATGTCCACTACTGCATATTCCATCAACATTTTCACCAGTGCATCACGGCAGTAAAATGCTAACTTCATTGTATGTTACTTTGAATGCCCTTCAGAATACATTTACATACAGGAGAATGCAGCCTTCTTTATCAGTCAGTGTTGGGTACACCACATGTTCTAGTTGGCTTTATTATTCTCAACTATTAACAGTCATCTCCTTGGTAATCAGTTGTGCCTTTCATCAGGTAATAGTATTGGCTTGTAATTAGTAATGTTACTAGCATTAAAACTTTGTTCTGCAGTTTGTTGCTTAATAAATTGACTTAAGTTGCACTGAACTTAAACCAGGAAAAAACATATATACATCAAAATTATGGTATTTTCTGGTCTTAATCTTTTTTTCCATGGGTTTTTAGAGCAGGTTTTTAGCTTGTCTGCTTTCAATTAAATACCTAAAAAGTGGAGTTTATTTTGGATGATTGATTAGAGGAATCATGTGCATGCAACTGAAGTACAATATTTTAAGTCATTACTTCTTTTCAAGCAATAAAATTATCTTTATATCTTGACATGTTTTATCATTTTGAGACTAAACCAGTTATCTGTATAAGTTCAATGTGTAGCTCTTTAAACTGATAGAATATTATCAGGATTTATTATTAAACAAGCACATCTTCCTATTATGGCTGTATTTCAAAAATGAAACAAATGGATTAACAAGGTCTCTGTAATTATATCATTAGTTAATGGTATTTTTAATACAATCTGATAAACAAAGCTTAAGCTGGTGTGTTATTTTAGTACTACACATAATACTACTATGTGAGTCCTACTGCTAAATACCTTATACAAAATTCTCAAGGAAGGTTTTTTCATATAGTTACTAAACTGAGAGGACCAAATATTAGGAATAAGAACAATACATTATCTTACTCTTAATTATCTGCTAGTCCCATGGGACTATCCTTATTTTTTTAATGGTGATCCTAATCCATACTCCTAAAATGCACAATTCTCAACTATTAAGGGCACCCTTGCTGTCTTTTGCCCACTGTATGGTTTTGTTCCATCATTTCTTGCAGATTAAAGTGAGACAATCCATCCTTTTTCTTTTCAGATCGTAATTATTTTTGTTCGTGACATTTCTTCACAGGACTTGGTCTACACAGGAAAATTTCAGTCTCACGGCTCTATTGGGACTACTTTTTATTCTGCATCCTTTCCACCATAGCTGTGCTGGCAAAACTTCTGCTTTATATGCACTTATACCACCAGAAAATTCCGTTGCCAGTTTTTCTTGTACCGCTTGAGAAACAGGTTTCTTTCTTTTGCTTACCTAAACCATACCCCTTAATATACAGATGGCTTTCATCTTGGCTTTACTAGTAAACCTTTGAAGAGCAGACATGTTTGAGGGGTACTAGGACACAGTTTTGGAGGAGCTCAAGGACACCATTCTCTCACTATGTTAGGCAACAGCACAAAAATCCTGTAAGAAAGGTGGGGATTTTGTTCCTCCTCATCAGAGATTCTTTTAGTCCTCTAACCCTGATCACTGATAAGCACCACAGATACCTGCAGCTTGTCGAAGATTAAGTGATTAGTAGTGTAGGGCTTCAAGTATGGGAGCAGAGAGAGTAAAAAGGACAGTGGCAGAAAAGGGAAGGTCTTCACAACCTCAGCATAAAAAACACACCATAGATGGAAAAAACAGTTTCTTAAAGATTCTTGGTAAGTAATGTGACAATCTAAGTTATAAAATCTTTAAAAGCTATCTAAAGGTCAGTGGATTCCAGTAAATTTGACATTACTGCTTTGAGGTTTTGAAATTAATGCACTTATTGCAACATTTTATTACCTTTTTTTTTGTAGTCAATAGATAAGGTAGAATTTTGTGGTCTACTTCTTCAAGCTGCCATTATGTCAATCAAAAACACATCTGGCGAACAAATTATTTTGGCAAGTAAATGAAATGATTTTATGGTTAGTGTTTTCCTAAAAGCCCAGCACAGTCCAGGAAGCATTCTGTCTTCTCTCTTAACCAGACTTACTGATTGCAGCATGTCAGCCACAGGCAGTCTCTAATATCGTTTTTGCCTTGCCCTTATGATCTTACTAAGATGCATCTTAGCCCACACTGGCCTAAAAACAAATGCAGGGGGCAGTGGTTGCTTTGAAAATTATTACCACAACCATTTCCCTGGTGAAACATAAACACATATTAAATAACGTGACATTAATAATTGCATAAAAGGGATGTTAAAAAAATAGTTTCAGGAAAGAGAATAAACCATTAATGAATTACTACGTTAGTGAAGTAGTTTGGGCAATAGTTGAGATGTTTGTACTGAGTTGATAAATGCTGTGCAAGTAAATCACTTGCATATATCTTCTTTCCTAGTCGTAGTTCAGAGTCCTTTAGATCTCCAAAGGTTGTAGATAATTTTTGCACCCACTCAGTCAATGACTGGCAATGCGGCATGGAGCCGCAGTCATTCATTCTGTCAGTCAGCAGCCCTTGATAATGTGCCTGTCAATATAATTCAGTGCCTGTTCAAGGAAAGTGACACTTTGAATAGTGGACACTTTTCAAAAGCATTCATACCAGGTCAGTTCCATGATAAATAAATATATTTTGTGTTTGGAACAAATAGGCAGTACGCAGGAGCTGGAGTCAGAGCAGAAGTACACAACCAGTCTGCAGGACACAGTAAACTGCAATGGAGAGTGAATATCATAAATGCATCTTTGGGTTTTGATGCTGTATTAATGATGGGATAATAGACAATAAAGTCTTCAGGATCCTACTTGGCTTGACTGAGCCCTGATCCATGACCAGGGGCACTATGCTCTGGTACACTACAAATGAGATATTAGAATAATAGTATCAATAGTTCTTTAAACCCTATTAAAAAGGGTGAATATTTTCATTGCTGAATGAAAAACACAGGCAGAACTCTTTAATTACCACTAACAGTGTGTTAAAGAAAGTATTTATATGGCATACAATGTTTAGTTTCTATTAATATAGGCTGAGAATGTGAGGAAGAAATATGTGATAGTGACAGGATTTTTAATAGTACCTCACCTTAAATGCATTTTAAAATATGTAAATCAATAAAAAAATTATTTGTAATAGCAGACTAAGAGTGCTGGTTAGCCTTACTGCTGAATGAAATGTATGCTACAAGCCCTATTACCATACATCGTGGGAGCTGTAGTTAGGATTAATCTGTCAAAAGGGATGGTTTAGTGTTGATGAATATGACATGTGACCATTAATGATGTTGATTTTATCTCCTGAGATTAGCATGATTTACTTCGGATGGATAATAATGTCATTTGCTTGATGCAGTAGATCTGTTTACGAGCTGATTAAATTGTAAGGCCTTGCTTCATTTCATGCTATTTGGTTTACAGCTTCATTACTGCAATCACAAAAGCTGTGGAAATGTCCCACATCCCATGTCACAATAAATCATTGTTTAAGATTGCAGCTATGTATTTTAGCATTTCAGTGTTGCATGGACCATGCATTCCTTAACAAATATGTGATTGGGAATACGTTAAAGAGATATTCTGGAACATACTGCTGCAGAAATGTAGAAAATCTGCCTGAATCTTTTAATTGAGATTAAGGAAGCACTTGAGTAATTAGCTGTAACAAATTACCTTATTATTTAGACAGTGAAGTAAACGTTTTTGTTGCAAGAATGATTATCATAAATCTGCAGAAAAGTGACAATCAAACAACCATAAAGGAAACTTGTAAGCAAACTACATTTTCTGCCTATTACCTTTTATATTTAAATAAAATTTATCAGAGACATACTCCAAAAAGAATGTATTTGTTGTTCAGGGATAGTATATGTTACAAGCTATACCATCTGTAATTACTGCACTGGGAAGAATATATGCATGTAAATCACAAAGCAAAAAAAAGAATCTGTTAATTATAATGGCAAATGCTAATGTTGCCATAGTTAAGGCTGTGTCAACGTTTTCATTATAAACCCAGTTATAAAGGAAAGAAGGAGAGAGGGAGGGTGGTAATCAGCCATCAGAGATTGCTGTGTGCTAAAATTTTGTATACAAAAAGGCACACTCACACCATGTAAATCAGATGTATTGGGGAGACCACGCTCACAGTCTTAGCGAGAGGAGGACCAGGGCCAAACTCTCAGCTTGGAAGCAAGGGTGACTGTTGAAATAATTTTTTCACAATTCACATTAAATGATAATGCTATTCTTATTGTCCAAATTAAAAAAACCCAAACATTGCATTTATCAGTCAAATGGGGCCTTTCAGAGTTTGTGGCTTACCACTAGCTGAATTTGATAACTACAGATTATTAAGTCTTGGTTCGTGTGCTCAATTTTAATGAAAGTTTTTATATGTCTTTTAAAGAGCATGCTTAAATAATTAGCTTAAGTTGGGTATTTTATTGTAATAGAATGGAATTTCTTTTAGTTCTTTTTATTCCCCCTTTTATTTTAAATCCCCCCAAGTGGTTCTCAGTGGATTTCATGGAAACATCTCAAGTTCATTTGCATGTGAATTGTGCTGGGTTATAATATGGTCAAATGTGACTATGAACTTTATAGGAGATTTGTGAACCTTTTTCCCTTAGCAAAACTCCCCTCTCACCTCAAGGTATTTCAGCTGGCAGATGAAGAAGTGGGAACCCCAAGAGGAACTGTACTCATGTATATGTATACAGGCTTGGAGTACCCGAGGATTTCCAAATATGTTGCAGCAATGGCCACAGTCAAAATTTCTTACAAATGATTCATGACTCAGCTTTTCTGGTCAGCCAATGTCAGACATTTTGAAAAGCCAGGCTCTTTTTCTCATTTGCTTGTTCGTTTTTAATGGTTGATGCATGAAGCATTCTGGAAAGGGGAACACTTCAGGAGAGTTCGTGCTTTGGATTTGGAAAGAGGGAACAACTCTAATGCTTGCAACTCAGTTCTATCTGGTTCTGTTTGGGGACAGATCTACTGAGCTGATTTAGTTTTCCGACACATGTGGCTGCTGGGCATAGATCTTCCACCCCTGACTTTTAGCAGAACCAGTCCCCTTTGACATTTGTAAAATTAATGAAAATGTTTCACATGTTGAAGTGTTGATTTTCCCAGCAACATTTCAACTAATCAAATTAAAACAGTCATAAACATTTTCTCCTGTTTTCTAAATTGCTCTAGACCTGAAATGAAAACATATCCTTGAAAATAGAGGGATGCATAAGTTTTTTTCACAAAAGAATAATTTAATTGCTGTGACAAAAAGAAAAGGCAAAAAGAGGAAACCATGCTTGTTGCCCTGGTTTTTCACTACTAATGCGAACAAGGCATGCAGTGAAAAACCAGGGCAACACATGCTTTGAACCTTCATTGCTTCAGGAAAAATTTGGTAATATATTGCATCTCTGCTTAAGTTGGCTGGAATGTTTTTACTGCAGTTTCACTGTTTTATATTTTTTAACTTTGAAATTAAACGAAACAAAGGCTCCCTCTCTTGATGAGCTGCACCTTTTAAAAGCAATTTGGTTTCTAGCCAAATGAAAATGCAAGGACGGATTTTTTCAGGGCGGACATTCTTTCACTTCTATTCCTTGTCGAAACAAAAAGAAAAATGCCCTTGAAAATCACAACTGCTGGCTTCACTAAAAATATATAATTTTACCACCGACCTGCCAGGCATGGTTAATTTAGTGTAATTTATGCACGGAAGAGAATCCCTTGCTAGTGCTATGAGCTGGAGAGGCTATCAGCCAGGTTGATAGTAGTTTTGTGGAAAAAGACACCTTTCACCTGCATAGCTGAAGTCAGCGCCTTGAACTTTAGTAACTGCTGTTTATAATAACATGGGAAAAAGCACTAAGGACATATAACGTCTTAATTCCCATACGAGCTGTCCTCAGCCTGTCCTTTACCATTCCTTAGATTCTGTGATGTTTGGGAATCTATTTAAATAAAAATAATGAATCTTGGTTGGTGCTTTGAGGTTGTTTGTCTGAAAATGGTGGCAACTGTGGAACGCCATGTGTCTGCCTTACTGATAAAGCTGCTACTGTGATATGAGTGAAGAGACTATTTGATCTCTGTGACTGAACCCTGAATAAACAATTTATACATTCTGAAAGTTGATGGCTGCTGGAAGATGATTCATCAATCTTCTCTGCAGGTGCCTTCAAGTATAACAATTACTGAACTTGGACAGGAAAAAAAGTAAAAGATGGGTTTAAAATTATTCAGATGGATGCAATTAAGGAACAGAAGTTGATTCTCTGAGTGGAAGAGAGGAAAACCTGTGCAGTATTTTGCCACTGGAAAATTGGTTTCGCTGCAGTTTTGTTCACTGTTAAAAAAGAAGCAAACTAACCTGAAAATAATAATTTGAAAAATAAAATTTGGTGTAGAGTAGAAGGATGCTGGGCAGCTTTAGGCCAAAGAATTCTCCAGACTGATGTTGAAACTCACATAGGAGAATACATTATTTCTCTGGCTTTGGATCTTATACATCTACATAGAATATTCTTAAAGCTAAGGCAAGGTCTGGAGATGCACTCGCTGCATTTGAATATCTAAATTGTATATTCAAGGTCATCTACATAGCTGGATCTCGTAAGTACCAAGAGAACTGGTGTTTGGGAAGCCATCACTGCTGATGAGGACTTCATTGGATTGCAGAATTTCAGTGAAAACCGAGTCCAGTGATGTGCTAGCATTTTTTCGGTTAGAACACTAATCCTAGTAGGGATAATTCTCAAAATTTAGGCCACTAAGAGAAAGCACAGGATTTTCCTTCAGCAAACAATTTATGTTCATGAAAAAACTTGCTGATGTCAGCAGAGTTGTGCAGGCATGTACTGGGTGCACCTTTCTTTGAGAGATCCCTAGGAACTGGCACATCCTAAATCTGTGGCTGTTCTAGAAGGCATCCAAATGGCTGCTGAGAAGGGTCAAAGTCACAAACAAATAAAATCTACAAGGCAGTGTGTATGCACATACTTGCATTATGACGATTGTGAACCTCAGTGTAGTATTTAGAGTCTGCTCCATGGCACTTACAGCAGTGAGTTCTCAACAGCTTTAGAAAACCATGTCTTTTCTGAAGAAGTGTAGATTCCTGAAAGATATCTTGTTAGATTTCAGGATGAGCAAAATCTCTGTGATGGTGCAGTCTGATTTTCTTTATTACCAGGGCCACAGAATTTCAGTGAGGGGCTCCTGCAGTAAGTGCAGCTATCTTTGATTGAGCTAGCTAAAAAATATGAAGAGAAATTTGGGCAGATAATTTTTTATTTTCTCCCTTCATAGAGTTCAAAAATAGGTTTTGCAAAAAAGCAATTGTGCCTCCTTCAATTATTGAGACTGCTGTAGTCAAGCCTTTTAATGAACAAATTTTGTAGAATTTAGGGTCTCTGAAGTGCAAAGCCACAACAGAGTGTGGCTCTTAATGTGCCATATGAGCATTATGTTGCTGGCTTTCTCTGTCAAAGCTGGCATGTATCAGAATGCAATAAAAGAAAAACTATTTCATTCAAAATTAAATGGCCACATCCAATTAAAGAAAAGACTGAAGTCTGAAACCGTAAAATCCATTCAAAGTTTCTTTTTGTTTTAGAGGAAATGTACCAATTGCTAATGGAAGTGTTACTCTAAACGATTGGCTACTAGTTAACTATTACGCGTTCTAGCAGGATTTGTGGTTGGATTTTTTTTTTTTTTGTCATTCCTCCTCCTCAGAAGATTTGGGGAAAAGAATAGAAAACTATTGAAAAGATTTCCGTAGTCTTTTATCTTTTGAATCAGTGTCATACTAACAAAAAGATGTTTTGAAGTCTTTAACCATTAATTGACTAACTGGTTTTCTTTAGACATAAAACTTGTCAAGGCCTTGATTGTTGTGAATCCATGGTGATAGATTCTGGCTGACTGCCTAAGTACAAGGTCTCTGAACACTAGGATAACACTTTCTGAAACAGTTGGGGCTTATCCCCCATAATGCCATTTAAACAAACTTAATTGACTAAAACTTTCACTTTTGTGCATTCTGTATGAGGTACTATTTGTAAGAAGAGGCCTTTTAGGAATAGACCCTAAGTGACAAAATCTGACCTCTACCTAGCCTTAGATTTCTCAATTCTTGTTTATTTACACAAAATAAGCCAATATGAATTGCCTTAAAAATTCACTGTAAGCAGAAAGCCTATTATATACCATAAATTTTTCTCTAGTGGATAACCTTAGAGTGAGTCCAAATTGAGAATCTATGAGCAGCATAAAATTCACACACTTCTGCAGTAAGACTAATTGTTATCTGCAGATAAGTGCCTATATGTCAGTCACTAGGCTTGTTCTGTATGAAATGAGTACAAAGCTTCAGACAAAGCTAAGACCTGCCTTTTTTTTTTCCCAGTTGTTGTTGTGAAATTTTGCTAAAGAGATGCCCCTGAGATTATTTTCTTAAATTTTGAGCTCTGGGCATATGCAGAATTACACATCTATCTCTACAGGTTAGTGGTTTTCATTTTCCACTCTTCTTTCACTCGCAAAAGTAACTTGAGTTTGAATGGAAGCAGTATGTCAGATTTAAATAAATACAGGAATGATAAAACTCTAACACTTTTTGCAGGGAACATGACAACTCTGGGATAACTGTTTTATCTCTAGAAAGTCTTCAAACATCACAAGGTAAAATTCTTAGCATCTCTAAGGTGTTTTGAATGGCCCACATGACATGACTTGGTGACAGTACTCTGTAGTTGTCAGGGCCCTCACAGCTCAAAAACTTCACCTGTGATCACCCCCAGCTGCTGTCCACAGGCTCTGCAGCTTCCTCAGTCCCTGCCTGGGCAAGACAATGGTCATGGGCCCCACTGATCCCGAGCCTGACCCATGGACTGATGGCCTTGGCCTCACTTTGTCATCACAAACCTGCTCAGAGGTCACGGTCCTAGCTGCACTCACTGGGTCTGATCCTGGCCTGCAGATAGACTGCCAGCTTGACCTTGGATCTGCCTCATCACCACAAACTTGTCTAATTGTCTGAACTCGTGGTTGAATATCAGCTGCTGTCTATGGTCCTGCCCTGCTTTCCTCACTGGGACAGCCAGGACCCTGCCCTGGTGACATTGCCCTTGGTTCCCTATTCCCTGTCAGAGCAGCTGCCCATGCTGCTTCCTGACAGTAGTGCAAAAGCTTTTATCTTATCAAAACAATATTGCAGGTCAGAACCAGATGCCAGTCTTTACCCTGAGGTAGCCACAAGGTGATTTCCAGTGTTGGTGACTTTTTTGGGGGGATGTGGGAAGCGGGGAGTATCACTAAGAAGCCCATCCAGTGACGGGCTGTTAACAGTGCACTTGTTTAGTGAGCAGAGGATTTGTGTCTCAGTTATTTTCCTAGAATAGCCACAGAGCTTTAACATAAACATCCAATTTCCTTTTAATGTATCTTTGAAAAAATCCTCCAAGAAAAGAGAATTTTACCCTGAGCAGCTCTGTTATGAGCTAAAAATCGCATGGCTGGGTTAGGACTTGGCCTTAACAGTCTCATTTCGCTGCAACAGCTAGGTGCAACCTGGAATAGAGTGGAATAGTCATTTTCTTCTCTTGAACTCATAGAGGTACAGCAAACCCAAGTCAAGCAGACGTTATACAATCAATGTGCCAGTTGTTCCTCCTAAGAGAATGCAACTATTACTAGAGTTTATGGTTAGGATTAAAATCTTTCAGATTTAAGGGTTTTTTAATATATTTATTGCTTAACTGACCTTGGTTTTGCTAACCAAAACAAAAAAAAAACCCTACCCTCAAGTGTCAATTTTATTTAAAGGCAATTTTTAATGGAAAAATGTTGATCCAGTTTTCAATGCATGGAACACGTGTTCAGAAGTAAATTTTATCTTTAAAAGTTTTGTGTATGTTTCTATTGATATATAAAATCACATTTTTGCTATGCAGAATTTGGTTTTCTTGACTTCTGCATTTAACTAAGCACTTTGCTGTTAGAAGGCAAACACTGGTGATGTGGCAGTGGTTTGTGAAGTAGTTATATGGTGACTATATCCACAAACAGACAATGTTTTTAAGATATATGAAATAATAATTCTGAGACTGTGCCAGCTTTGTTAAGTCCATTATCTCAATCAATAGCACTTGTATATGTGATATCTAAAAGGTATTATTTAATTATTCTGCAGGTCTTATTTGACTCCAAAGGCACTGAGCACCTTTCGACATGAAGGTGCAGTGTCCTTAGGCCAACTCTTCAAATTATCAGGCCAAGATGAGACTCTCTGAATAACAGTGTGCCTTATCACTGTTTCACAGAGACAAGTCTACTGAGAGCATACAGCGCAAAGCTTAACTACGCAGTTACAGAATAGTAAAAGAAAGTGCTTTTGAGGGAAGAGTGTTGCTGCCAATAATGCTAGGATGCTGAAATGTTCAGTGATTCGTGTTTTGATGTGCTGCATCCATACAGCTGGAAATTGGATGCAGAGTCAAAATTATGACTAAGGAAATGTTCAGTACTGGCAAGGAGAAAGCACTGCCACTGCTGAAAAAAGGATGTGTAATCCTTGCAGGGCTGTGTGCCCCATCCCCGCAATGAGTGGTAACCTGTATGAAGGAATAATAAGGAAATGTGTTGTGCTCTTGTAGCATACTATGTATTTACTGGGTTTTTTTTCCTAATGTTATAAAATAGTTTGGACATTATCTAAGTTTTCTGGTGTAACTTCATGACCCTTCCTTTTTCCCCATGAACTTTCATCTTAACATATTTTAGAATTAAACCTATTTATTAATAGTAAAGACGCATTGAAATACCAAATACTGTAATGAAAAACATTACAAGAATCCTTTCTGCCAGTAGTAAATGACAAAGTTGAAAAGGTATGTGTTAAAGGAACATTATTAACCAGCAACACAGTCTCACTAGTAGAGGTGGTGGAGAGTTGAGTGGTTGCATGAGAATTAGTGAGAAGCAGGAATAGATGTTTGCTGTACAAGTTCATGGACTTGATCCTCATCTGTCAGTCACTGCATGGCCATGAATATGAAGCACCGCCCTCAGGTACCCAGAGCTGCTAGAGCAGGGTTCAGCCACTTGAGTTAGTGGGGCAGTACGGTAATCCTCCTGCTGCCATCAGTTCTGCTCAGTCATCTCTGGCTCAGCATCAGAGAGCAAAAGGGCTGCAATTTTATCCCTGTTTCCTCACTTCTCTCTTTCTCTTTTACAGTTCTCAGTTTTTTGCTGAATGAGAGCTGCTGGTTCAATCTGCATGACAAGTCTTAAGGCATTTCTTGCCATAGTTCGTCCGAGAAAAATGTCCCTGTTGTTTCCCCATGTGCGCTGCAGTAATCTGCGTGTTTGTCCCAGACCTACCTAAGGTACAAAGCCCCAGCTAAGCAAGGAAAGAACAAGGGGTTTTTTTTTATCCTTGGAAAGACAGAAAAAGTCCTTCTACTACTAAGCAGCTTGCAAGGCCAGAAGTTGATAATTTTACGTAATTAATATTTCTTTATTTTATCTCTGATCATTCACTTGTCCAAAAGCTGTTTCAGGTCGGTTTACGAACTCACAGACAGACTAGTAATTATTGTAGATTTAAGACACCTAAACCCAAGATACTGTCAGATGTGACTATTGCACAAGAGGATCAGACGAAAAGCCTGACACATTACTACTCTTTCAGATTAGCAAAGCCTTGGATGCAGGCTTCCGTCCATCATTCCTAAAATAATGCTAATCCCTATACCTAAGGTTTTGCAATTCTGTAGCTGGACAGCACCTATACTAGAAGGATTTTCCATTGCTGCTGTCTGCTTAGCAGATTAGTTATAGGAGGGGACTCTACAGAACAAGCTATGCTTGACCTGCACGGAATCTTCAGATGTCTTGACTTTTTCCTCTTTAAAAAATTCTCAAGCATTAACAATTAGTAGTGGAGAAATATTAAAATTGTGTTTATATTTTACTAATGACATTATCTCAATTTTTCCTTTCTGAAAAGGGAAAGACCAGTGGTCCAAGACACTAAGGAACTTCTTAATTTAAGATTTAATTTAACACACTGAATTTTTTAATTCTTTCAAGCTAAAGACTAGTAATTTAGTTTATCATATCTTTTGCAGTTTCTGGCACAAAATTTTGCAGACCACAGTTGTGAATGTCCCTCCTGAAATGGCACTTTCTGCTCTATTCACACCAGAAGACTGTTGGAACTCATATGATTCTCCATCCTCCTAGCACTCCATAGGGAGTATGGCATCTGACCAGAGACTGCTGATGCACAGGCAGCTGGAATATATGCTGTCCTACACAGAGAAGGAGTGTGGGAATAAGTAAGCAGAAGGGCCAGAAATCCTCACTCTAGGAAACTGTGGAACTGATACTGGAAGACTGTTAAATCAGAATATCCCTAGAATGATAAGACATGAGTTCAAACCACACATAAATCCAGATTTCAGAGTCTTGAGCGCAGGTAAGACTCCGGATTACATGAAATTTGTAAGAAAAGTACAGGAAATCTACAGTGATCTCATGTATTTAAAGCCTGTTCTCAGTCAAACTAAGACAAATTAGTTTCAACAGAAAAAAAAATCCTGAAAGGGATTCCCAGAATTCTGAATGAAGAAATTTTCAAAATTTTCAATTTTAATTAACTACTTTACTTGAAAACTGTTTCAGGCTGAGGCAGGATCTGAATCTAATTGTCACAGCCTTGCAAAATTATTCTACATATAGAAGCTTATCGCATACATAATTACCTTATTCTAGTTCGTATTCTAGAACAAATGTGTCTGCATGAGACAGTTATTCAGTAAGAATGCTGCTTTTATTCTTGAATAATTCCATGTGTAGTCGAGCCCTCAATCAAATCACCACAACTCTGTATTTAGATGCATTGTCAGTCTATCTCTGCTTGCATTTACAGAAAATCTGTATCTCTGTTACTAAATGCAGCTGAGAGATCTGAAAACGTCACATTTGTTTGTGGAGTAGGCATAGCTCTTACAAGCTCCCATCCTTATTAGCCTACTATTTCTGTGTCCTTTGGAGTTGTTATGAACTGCATATCCTTCATATTTTGTGTTCAATGTCATTAGCAAACTAATAAACGCTATGGACAGAAGGAAAAGTTTTTTCTTCTCTTGTTTGCCAAAAAGCAAGAGGTTTTTTTGCCAAAAGGGAGAGTTTTTGAATGTGACAGTGCTCCATCAACTTTATATATGAGTCCAGGAAAAGAAAACTGAGTTGCTTTTCTTTGGGAAGGGGGAAGGAAATAAATCTTTGTTCTAGTTCAGTAAAACACTCCTACATATTAGACCTTTTAACCATAAAGACTTTATTTTCTTTATGCTTGTGTTTGTCACCTGTGTTTGCCTAATTCTGTCACAAGTACTGTCTCAAAGCCTTAATGAAACATTAATGTCCAAGCTCCAGAACTTCCACTGTTACATTTCTATCATTTATCTCTCTTACTGGTTTTAGCTCTGGTTACTTTTAAGAAAAGTAAAATAGTGAGCTATACATTTCAAGAAAAGGACAATATTAATGAATGTATACAACTGGGACCTGCTGCTCATGATGTAAAATCTCAGTTGGAACTCTTAATATGTACTTAAAATAGTTCGTTTTCTACTTTCTGTGGTTCTTTTAGCTCCACTTTGATATTCAAGTTTTAACAATTCAAATACAGACTGAATGGCCTTATTAGCAACTTTTTAATGAGTGTAGCTTTTTATTCAGTTGCACCTGAGAGTTATCACTATATGGCAACTTTCTAGCCCATGGAAATTACGTGGTGCTGGCTTTCCAGGCATGTTTAATGTGAACTCGTCCCAGCTGTATTCTCAGCAGAGAGCCACTCCTGAAAAGCCCATGCAGATGGATCAGGTTTGTTTTCCACAGCAGACTGGAAGGAAGAGATCAGTTCTGTTATCCTTTCTACAGTTTACATGCTATGGGCAGGAGTCTGCATCCCTGTTTAATGTCACAGCAGACTGTAGATATCAGGCATTACACAAACGTTCAGTGATAACATTTTTCAGAATCAGAAGCCCAAGACCAGTTGGTTTTCTTACTGGGGAGATCATTCTAGATTCCTAAAATAGGACCAGTGAACAGAGTTCTTAATTTTTGAAATATGTTTTTGTTCTTTAAATATCATGAACCCCAAGTCACTGTCACCCCCGGAGCTTCTAAAAGGCTCCCTCACACCTCCCCTCAGCAGTGAGGGGCCAAAGGCACGTGAGGCATCAGCCAGGGCTTCTGGAGCAAGGAAAGATGTGCATGTCCCCCTTCCCGGTCACTAGTGGGAGGGAACTAGCCTGGATGCAGCCATTGCAGGCATCTCCCAGAATTTACAGCTGCCTTACAGGAATCTGCCCAGTCACCAGCTCCATCCCAGCACGGGGCACTGAGTAACACTAACTGGGCAAACTGAGAGAACCTGTGCGCTTTGGCTTGCTCACCTGGGGATGATCAGCCCTCGTCACAGCGGGCCCTGCGCCCCAGGGGCAGGCAGGAATGGCTGCCGGGGCGCTCTGGTGCCCGAAGCCGGCGCTTGGCGGGCGGGGAAGATGGAAGCAGCAGCCACGCTGTCCTTGGAGAAAGAAGGGCTGTGAGCGGCAGGTGCTGCCCGGCCCTCGGCTCTCCCTGGGGCCTGCGGGAGGGACCTGCACGGCGCCAGCAGCAGCAGCACCTGCCGGCACTGCGAGCAGGTCAGTGCCTCGGCTGAAATTCCATTACTCCTTTTCTCTCTGAGGAATGCTTGCCATCACATTAACTTCTTTTGGGGATTTTTGAAGTATGTATCAAGAAAAATCCCGTTACAAATCATCATCTGCTTAAGTCTTCGTTGGTTCAAATGTTATTCCATTTGCTGTTGAAAGTAAACTTTCTTCATAAAGATCTGTTTTCCTTCAAAACACAGGATTTGAATTTTCATATCGGAGTAGCCTTTAGGTTGTTTGTTATTTATGTGTCTTACAGTATGGTATTTCATTTTAAGGAAGAATTCTTTTTGGGAGGTTTATTTTGTTCAAAAATTTAAAAGTTTATGTGTTTGACTTGAGATTCTATGGGTTTTGTTAATAACTTGTTTTCCACAGGAAAAAGTAAGTTCTGTTATAATGGCTTTCTGCTTCAGAAGGGAATTCTGTAACTCTTAAGTGTAATGCAGTTGTCTCTGCATCGTTGTTTTGCCACTTTCTTCTGTTGTTAAATAACAAGCTAGGGCTTCTTAAGTGTGAGAAGGAAAAGCAGACAGCCTTTACAATATTGTTTACCTGTTCCTTGGTATTATACAGTTCTTCACGTTATAAAAATGTTATTTAATCATGGTAGATTTAATCCTATCTACCAACTCCTCTGTTGTGCAAGGCTTTGGAACGGGACAGCACTTGCTGTGTTGCTGAGTCCCCCCTTCCCTACTGCAGCTGTCACGTTGGATAATTTGTTTTTGAAGTGTGTTGTGTTCTATCTTAACAACACTTGTGTGGTTTATTCCCACTATTCCCAGAGGATGGCTGTTACAGAATGCGATTGCTTACAACATTGCTGGTGAGCCATTTGCCATTGGAACTGACTTGGGATAAAGTCAAAAACAGTGAACTACCACCATACACTTTAAAAAAAATCATGGCCAGTTAAGGTTCATTTGGCCTCATGCCAAAATCCTCTTCTAAAATTTTTTTCTCTCCGATTTTTAACTCAAAGTTAAAAATCCTGTTGTCTCTCAGCTTTCGTTATAGCAGACTAAATAAATCAAGCTTATTTAATCTCATTTTATAACATAAGATTTCCATGACCCTCATCTACCTAGCAGTCCTCCTCTACCTGCTCTAATTCCAGTCAATCTGTTGAATGCCGGTGACTAGATTGAATGCAGTATTTCAGGTGAGCTCTTCCTAGACCTTTACACAATGATATTGCTTTTCCTTGCCTCCGTTGGAAGTTGCACCAGCTGCCGTACAGGGGTGATCCACAATCATTGTATTTTAGCAGTCATCCTATTAATATTGAGGAATTTTACCATTTATGCTTTTTTAGCACGTAATACTGAGATTTGCGGTTTGTTTTTAACTCAGAGGAAATTTAAGATGTTGTCATCTACTTTCAATAATTCTAGGCTGTATCTCTTAAATATTTTTATTTATTTTCTGTGCATTGTTGCTTTCAACTTGGTATTGTAAAGTTTTGGCTATTACTGGAAGCAAAATGAAAAAATATCAACGTCAGATATCATATTTCAATTCTTATAATAGTATTTATTCAATTTGTGTCAGTTTTGTTTTGTTTAAGTTTGGTAGAAAGTCCTTGTTGCTGTTTTGGTCTCAAATCCTAGAGTTCTGAGTCAGAGTGGAGATTAACTAGACTCCTATAGTTTGGGGCTACACCACATTTGATTTCATTTTCACTTTACCTGATTTTTTATTCTCTAGTGTCATTTGTATCAGTTGTTTGTTTCCCTCTGACCCCATGATCTGTTTTGCCCTTCTTATTTAAATGAATACAACATATCAATTTGAGGTTGGAGTGTGCCTGTATTATCCTTAATCTTTACTGCATTAGTTTTTTTCTTTCATTTATTTAACTGAAAAAAAAATCTTCATCTATTTTAATATCCTTTGCAAAGCCTAGGATAGCTCCTTTCTTGGCAGTTCTCACTGCACCCCATGCTTCTCAGTTAAGGACCGACAAGCACACACAAGTGTTTTCCCCCATGCGTTTCTTCTGTTTCTCTTCTCACATCTAACACTTCTCAGGGTGGTAGTGAATCCAGTTAGGCCTGGAGTACCTTCTTCTGGGTTTCTTTTTACAGAGTTTGGAATGAAGATTCTTGACTATTTAAACATTCTTTACATGAAGTGTTAATAAGACTTTGCTCCCTATCCAACCTATTAGCTCCACAGTCCAGCTGATGGAACTACACCAGAGCTTGCCTTTCTGAAATTTAGACGTTTAGAGAACCACTTACTTAGTTTGTTCTCCTATTTAGCTTACACCAGTTTTGTCTGACTTGGTCCAGAGTTGATTTCTACAACTGGCTGATTTTCAACATTCTCACTACTTATCAGTAATACAGATATAATGTCTTGTCACCTCTTTTTGCTCAGATGAAGATTTGATTAAGTGTATTGTACATTGCATCCAAAAATAACTGAATGTTACTGCTATGGATAACATTTACAGTCCATTTTGTCCCTAATTTTGTGGTTATAAACAAATGCCCTTAACCATCACTCCAGGAAAATAATAACTGTGTCATGCTGCACACACTGGACCCAGACTTAAGGAATACCAGACTCTAAGGTAATGTTTCCCATGCTTTCATATGCTGCGGTGAGCCCTGCTAATAGCACCACCAGAGTTAGGCTGATATTTTTTTAACAGACTTGAGCACCTGTAGTTCAGCTTTTCTGAAAATCAATTTCTGAGCCTATAAAATGGATTAGTCTCTAGCCAATCTCTAACTTGCTTTTGAGTAGGTATGCATATGCAACCCACTGTTCACTGTGCTATGTATCCCTCTCTGTGGCTGCATCTGGCCAACAGCGGATATGAATATGCTACAGCTGCTGGCTAGGATATTTAATTCGAGGTGTAAAGGTTTGTGAGTCAGCCCTGGAGGTCCCAGGTAATGAGTAAGATGGTGATTATTACACTTCCAGGGTTGTATGTACTTGCATTCCTAAGGACAGCTTGTGATGTGGGTGTGGAGAGGATAGTTTAATTCTGGGGGTGGGGGAAAAAGTGTTGTGGGCTTTAGAACAGGTATGTATTACAAAATACATCAAAAGAGACTTCACAGAACTATTCCTGTCCTCATTTTAATGTCTGCAATACAAAAAAACCTAGAAAAATGTTGCACAAATGAGTTTACCATTTAATAGCTGATGAAATGGGATGATTATGCAATAATTGTTTTCAAGATGGGGATGCACAACTCACTACATTATTTTTCTAGTACTCACATGAGTGTGTGAACTCGTCTGTGTGTCTATGCATACAAAAGCTGACCTAAATTACTGATGCAATAATTAATTATTATTGGTTTGCTTCATCCAAGATTATTAGCTATCAGAACAGATGTAGATATCCTCAGAGGTGCTCTGCGTAAATGACCAAACAAACTTGTAGAACATTTTACAGTCCTTGATTTTCTTATGAATATATAGGAATGTAAG
Source organism: Oreocharis arfaki (assembly GCA_013398015.1). NCBI lineage: Eukaryota > Metazoa > Chordata > Aves > Passeriformes > Paramythiidae > Oreocharis > Oreocharis arfaki. The sequence goes on along the minus strand of VZRR01008444.1, from coordinate 14,245 downwards.
GGTTTTTTTAGTTAAGTTAAAAGTATTTTTTTTGGCAAAAGACCTGGACGAGACTCTTTTTGTGTAAATAACATACAAAAAGTAAAAATGCACACATCTCACCCATCACTGAAATGAAGCAATTTCTTGAGTTAAAACATGAGAGATGACTGGTCAGACAGATGTGCTGATTAAACTCCCCATGCTCTTATTACTTTGACAAGCATCAGTTCCAGACTGTATCTGTGATACAATGGCTAAAACCTGCTCTTTTCTGTATACAGGTTCAATGTTTTCTTTCTTACCTATTTATGTGGATGTACCTTGCATGGCCTCTTCAGATTTTGTCCTCTAAACCTTCTCATAACAGAGAGAAAACCAAAATTCCCATAGTTTGCTCCAAGTTATTCCCAAGCCACTTCCCAAATTGTCATGAGTTGTACGACTGTGTTACATGTGCTTATGTTTGAAATTAGAATTTGTAATCTTTAGGGCTTCTTTTGTCCCAGGAGAAGTCCTGCCTTTCTCAGAATTGCTAGAAAACTTCTACTGATTTCAGGCTGACTAGAATTTCACGTTACATTGTGGACTCAGGGTGTGTGCAAGTTTTAATAGCTTAAATGTATAAATGTAAATTGACACAATCCCATTAACCAGCAAACACAATTAACCATGTGGAACACTGTTTATGGAAGTTTAAGTGTTTTAGCTAGAATAAATATTTTCACCCTTACAGAGTTAGCTTTTTTCATAACCTGTGACCTGGTTTATACACAGCTATGATGATTCACAAGTACCTTCTCTAATAGGGATTAAACTATACTGGTATAACTATCGATAGGGGCAGAGTTAAGCAGTATTTTTGTTTACTTTAATAGTATCTACATGCAGGAAGTTGTAATTTCAATTGTAAATTGAAACAATTTTTACTCAATTACTTTAGAAATAGGTACATTAAAATAGTATTGAAAGTGTTAACTGTTCAGTGAGGAGGTAAGACCTGCTATAGCACTTTCTCAGTTTATTTAACTCTAAACCAAGATTGTGGCACTATGGGTAGCCAGTTTTCCCAGAGAATTTTTCAGTACCTGATTTGTAAATACATCAACAACTGTTTGTTTCTGAACCAAATTATACAGTTGAACTAGAAAAATTAGTTGCTGCATCTGGTCTAAATGCCTTTCTCAATCTTTTTGTAAACCTATTGATACATGTAGGATATCTGCTTTTGATCAAGCATAACATTTTACCCTAACTCCATAAAGTCAGCTTGAAGACCATAATTATGAATGTGATCAGCTCTCTTCATAGAATACTTGAAACCTCTACTGAAATGTATTTAGCAGCTGATCCTTCTTAAATAAGTAAATAAAACCAAAACAAAAAAAACCCCACACTTATTTCTACTCATCTGTTTTATCTGGAACACATTCCTTGGGCCTGCTGGTGCAATATATATTTAAGGAAATTGTAATCTTGCAAAAGAAGGGGAATTGGAAGGGGAAGTAGGAAAAAAAGTCTTATAAATATTCTCAGACTCATGAGCTTAAGTATTTAATGATGGAAATGGCTATAAGGCAATTATTGGCTATAAGGCAATTATTTTCTTCCTTAGAAGTTGACAAAATTAACTTAATCTTGTTGTAAAAATATGTAGGGACAAGTAAGATTTTGACTGGGTTTGTTTTGGTCTCCATCAGTGAATTTCTGTGGTAGCCTGATCTAGGCAGTGGTAAGCAGGTTAGTGAGGATGGTCATCAGTGGTTCCATATGGGGTGGGACAAAGTAACGAAAATACAGGCCAAAGAGAGGAAATATTTTTACTTGCACAGCTGGGCACTCTACGGCAAGAACCAGTTTTTCTTTGCACTAAAATCAGTGCATGCAGTGGGAAACCTTACGTTTTACTAAAGCCTTATCAGGCAAATCTTGCTGTCCCCTAACATGCCATGGTGGTTTCTACTTTGTTTGAAAAAATGGTGACTCAAAGGTGCCTATTCAGTTAGCTATTTATCTAATAAATTGGTGGCTACAGATTTGGATTTTTTCCCATTCCACTTGAGTATAGGAGGCTCATCTCTTCTAATTACCATTTAGGGTGAAAAGGGCATGTTGCAAATGTTACCTCTTCTGTATGGAATGTTTAAAGCTTTTTCTTGGGCAAAGAGAGTGGGTAGGAACATGATTAGATCTGAGCACTGACTGGGACACCCGAGCTCTGGGCTTTGGTAAGCATCATAACCATAGCTTTGTTAATTCCTTCTCCTTCCCTCTGGCTCAGTACACTTTTATGCAAAGTGGAATGCCTTCAAAGGAGAGAATGAAGATTTTTCCCACATTAGAATAGCCAGGTGACTGAGGAACCCTAATAAGAAGTGAGGATTGTGGGTTTGAAATCTCTTAGATCAGGGAATTGATGCATATTCCTCTGCCTCAAGACAAGTACTCCAAGCACGGAGAAAGAATGCAGCAGATGATGGTAGTTGTTGGTCTTTCCTGGTAGGGAAAAAACACATCTCCACAAAGAGAAGATTAAGGGCTGTGAATTGTACAAGAGGGGAGACATTTCCCTGCAACTGTAAGATAGATTGGTGTGCTTGAGAATCTGGGCTGATGCTTACTGACTTCAGTGGAACTAAACCATTACACTGCAGCTGCAGTTCTAGATCTTGTGATGGCTGAAAGGGTGCAAGCAGTGGGATCACTTCCCTTGTACAGAGTGTGAGTCCTCACAGCTGAGCTGTGTGTCCCAGTCTCAGCTGAACCGACCCCTCTAAAGCTGCGGCAGCGGATGAACTGCAGAGGTGGCCTTTTCCAGACAGGACGCTTTGGCGTGAAAAAGCGGAATGGCTTTTCCTGGTGGTGCCGGCAGGGCGCCGAGCTGCAGCGCTGCCCCATCGCGTCCCACGCAGAAGGAAGGCAGGGAGATGCTCCGGCCTTTCTCTCGTACCTCATCTCGAACGGGGGGCCCCGCGGAGGAGCCGCAGGAGGTCCCGGGGCCTGGCCCGGGGCGGGGGAGCCCTGAGCCCTGCCCTGCTCTCCCGCCGCCCGCGGGGGTCAGGCGCAGGCAGGGAGCAGCTCCCTGTCTTCCTTTTCCTGTCCTACCCCTCCTCCTCCCAGTGTAAGTAATGACCGCATCACTAACAACTGATGCGTTCACCTTTGCAAAACGTCTTCGTGGGTAGCAGCTTATGTGACTAAAAAGGCTGAGCAAGCCAAGGATAGGGTACAAACGCTGAACCTGTACTACGAAGGGTACGTTCATAATTACTGGCATTATGCTGTCCTGCCTAAAACAGGCAGTTCTGCACGTCTTCTGTGATCTGTAGTAATTATCCCTCTGCGTTTTACAAGACTCTTGCGTCACTGGAGTACTTCGAGGTGACTCCGTGGCACCCGCCGATGGCGGGGACGCTGCCTCGTTAGGTCTGATGGAAACGGGTGGCAATGGCTGTGCGAAGGCGCACCCGCCGGGGAGAGAAGGGGGCTCGCTGGGGAGGGTGCCTGGGAGCAGCGTGGGACGGAGCGAGAGCGCTCTAAACACCAGCGTTAGCTTTTAACGCTTCTAAGTAATGATCACGGGGCTGGCGTGACAGGTAGAGGAACTGGAAATCAGCTGATATTAAGTGAGAAATCATTTATCAGTTTAAGGCTGGTGGGGTCCAGTTTTCTTAAGCTGGTTGAAGAAAAAGGGAGAAGGGTTTGAGAAACCTGGAGCCTGTGTACTCATTTCTAAATTTCACTGGACTTCTAGTTACACATTGAAAATCCTTTTCTAAAAATAACTGCTGTCCACCCAGTAACGTAAAAGGCTCGCAGAGCGTTTCTTGGTGTGTTAGATCTCCATCGCCCAGTAGCATTTCATGCCTCCTCCCGTTTAAAAACAATGGAGAAAGGTGGTGGTTGGATCTAGACGAATTTTTCACCAGCGATAAAGGGGCTGTTTTCTGTAACCGCGTAGATTATTAGAAACTTGTAATTTGCAGTTCGCATTTGCCATCAAGATCACAGCGGGGGGTGGGGGAGCAGAGGGAAGAAAGGGACTAGATCCTGTAGTAGCCTCAGTAATTCCCGTTCACGGCTTTGGTATGTCGATGGAAAAACCGAACGCTTTCAGAGAGAAGTTGCTTGAGTTTAATAAACAGTGACTTCAGAAAGTGCAATAAAATCAATTAATGTTGCAAAAGCATTGGCCGAAAAGAAAGTGGCAAAAGGATTTATGGAAATGTAATGGATTTACAAGCATTTATCCTGCGACTTGATAAACAGCAATGGGAAGCCGAGATGGTGAAAATAATTAGTCCCGCAGCCTCAGTGAATATGGACAATTTATTATTATAATTTTATCCTTTCAGTGGTTATTCAAATTTATTTTTTAATTTTGTGAGCTGAAGCGCAGGGGGATTAATCTAAAGTTTGGTTCCCCCTTCCTCGAGGGCTCAGTTTCTTCTCACATTTTCTCTCTTCACAAAGAAAAGCGTGATCTGTCATTTGCCAGGGCTTCTCCACACAGAGAGCTCGTTCTTAGGTTTTCTGCATGTATTTTAAGGAGTATTATCGTTGGCCTTAGCAAATAATTTTACCCAGTGGGAGAAGGAACAGCTGTTTGTCTCCCTATGCGCCAGGCTTTTCGCTCCCTTTTGATTATCAGATGCGTTTTCACGCAAACTTTGAAAGAGCCGCAGTTGGGAAGAGGCTGCAGGAGCATGCCCTGGCTCTTGAGCAATGCTAGCACCGAAAAGTTTTCCGCTTGCTCTCTAGAGTTTGTAGCCCTATTACTCCGGTAGAAAAGAGACATCCAGTATGGAGTAGAGATTGCAATTTCCAGAAGTCAGAATTTATTACAGTTAAACTGTGATAAGATCCCATCTGTTATGAACACATGTAGCACCAATTGTTTTTCATACAACTGCAGTTTATTTACCCTTCAGAGCGAATGAGATTACAAGCGTGATTAAAAAAAAAAAACCAAAAAAACAACAACCAAACCCAACCACCAAGTGTTTTGGTTTGTTTTTTTTTTCAGTCCGGCCTATCTGTTTTTATCAGGGCAAATCCATTTTTGCTGCCATGCTGCCGCCGGAGCTGGGGGCGATTCGCAGTGCCCGAACACGCGGCGTCCGTCGGGTCCCGGCCGGGCCCCGGCTCCGGGCGCTGCCGCTGCCCTGCGCTCCGCCGGGGCCCGCAGCGCCGCCTGGCGGCCGGGAGCGACACCGGCCCGCGGCCCGCGCAGACCAAGGGGAGCCGCTCCTCGCTCTTCTTCCTCCCGGGAGCCGCTCCTCGCTCTTCCTCCCGGGAGCCGCTCCTCTTCCGCCGGGCAGCTGCGCGTAACGTGCCCGCCTGGGCCTCCGCGTAAAGCGTGCCCGCTCTGGCCTGAGCCCCAGGAGAGCAGTAACGTTTGTTATTAACTGGAACGTGAACCTGAAACGATGGAGGGGGAGGGGAGATACTTTTGTGCTTCCATTGGTCGTGGTAGTTTGGGAAGGAGGAATGTGCCTGCTCGTCTTCTTGTCCCATCCCACAGCAGTGGTTTGGATCGAGTAGCACGCGCTTCACAAAATAAGGCAGGAAAGATGAACCACTTATACACACACACGGAAAATCCCACACATTCTTACCGCGATAGCTTAAGAGCGGTAATCTAATTTTGTTCTCTTTCAAACTGTTTCAAGGCATATATGTGTGTGTGTATATATAGGTGTATATATATCCTCCAGGTTTCAGTGGGCGTCCTTCTGCTGCTCTGTTATCATTATTTCTTGCCTTGATGTGACGTTGAAGACAGATGACAGCATTGTCAGGTTGTCTTTAATTCATTTGAAGATTTTAAAAAAAATACACACACAAGGCTTCTTAAAATATTCAAAGCCTGAACGGATTCACTTTTTTTCACGTAGGAGATGGGGGGCTGGGAACAGGAGGGACTAGTTGATGAATTTCAGACATGAAGAGAGAACAAAGTCTGTGCATCGCTGTGCATGCACACACGTACAGAGCAAGCAGCCGGAGGTGGGATTTTTGCAACAGCAGCACCTGGTTGATGTTGACGGAGAAATATCCAGCATTAGGACAGTCTTTTCACATTTATGCACAAGCTCAAATGTGTAATCTGCTCAAATTTCAACCATGTCTCTGCTGCCAAAGCATTCCACCTCCGAAGAGGTGAGAGCATACAGACTCAGGGTCAGTCTTTTTTCTTCTGACACCTCTGTGCTTCATCGCAACAAAATTTTACCTTAAAAAAGAAAAGGTAGTCTGCCCCGAATTTTCCAAGAGTGAGCTGAGAAAGAGATTTAGCAGGGATTAGACACCTCTGATCAAAACTGGTTGCTTGCCTGCCTCAAGTCTGTTCGTGAAGCAGTGCGGGCTGTGCTTCATGGTGCAGAAAGAATCGGGGGAGAGGGGTGTCTCAACATGGGGTTAGAAATGTCCGAAATTATACCCCAAAATCCGTATAGAAAGGAGGTTTGCTGCTGGTAGCTCCAGCGATTTTCCACTTCAGATTCTTTCCTTAAAAAAAAACAAAACCAGAAACCAATCAAATAAAAAACCCGAAAAACAATAAAAGAAAATACACAAACAAAATTAGAAAAAACCAAAACAAGAAAAAAAACCAACAAAAAATCCCCAGAACCAAAAAACAATGACCACAAAAAAACCCTAAACTGTGGTCTTTTGAAAGCTTGTGATGAGAGCCAACAGTACTAAAGCAAGGCAGCATTGCACTCCATCTTTTCTAAGTATGCAAGAATGAAGCTTGATCAATGTTTTTACAAAATAGGAATGCACATTTACTTTTGTTTCGGAAAGTTTGGGTCTTCCCGGATTCCCTTTGCCTGGGTGATTTCGACTGTAGGGGTGGGTAGATCATTACAAACCTCGGATTAGAGAGAGCAGGATCAGCCCCAGTCACAGCACTGCGTGTACCTTGCTGGCTGCTCTGAGGGTGGTTAAAAGGTGCTGCACGGGCAGTGGGTGACTTTACGGTCTTAGAAAACGGAGTCTCTTACCACGGAGGGATATCTTGCCGTAATAAATGCATCCTTGTATTTTAGTTCAAGCATACATTTTGCATTCTAAAACCAGGCAAGCATATGGACGTGCACGTGTTTGGTGTGGGCTTGCGCGCATAAGCCAAGATGCATACGCCCGTCTAGGCTCAGACACATTACAGAGACTCCTTTGCTGTCTGTGGAGTCTGGTGTTTTATTGTTTCATAAAACTACCTTAATTACATTTCCCCATAGATAAGATAAACAGGACCCTTCTTTTCTAAGCGTTGCTTATCAGAAGTATTTTGTCGAAGTCCAGAGTAAGCTTTCGAGAGCGGATGAAAATGCATTAATTTTTATTTTGGTTCTTCAGTTGCACTTAGCATCTGACAAGAGTTGATTTAAATATTACATGAGTTTATCTTTAATGTTCAAAAAAGATTTGTGAGAAAGACAAAACTGTTTAATTTAAACTAATGTATGCCTGACTCTGGTCAGATTGATCACAGTTTTGGGTTTTGATGGGTTTTGCCCTTCTGTTGCTTGTCCTCTCAAGCTGGTTTTTCACTGTGAAATTATTTTAGTTCGGTGGCATGGACCAGCGGCTGCTGTCAAATCCACAACCCATCCAGTTAGTAAGAACGGGAAGGGGGTGGTGAGGAATAACAAATGCAGTCCTTTTACCTAAAAACATTAACGTCCATAAGTCAATCTCTATTAGAAAAAAAGGCGAATTTCATAGATTAATATCAAAATCTTAGGTGGCACTTGCCAGGTCATATACTTAACCAGCCTGGAAGAGAGACCTACTTATCACCACTCTACATATAAAATAAGGTGGTTTAATTTTTCTTTAATCCCGGGGACAATATCTGAGCAAAACAGTAATAATAGCATTAAGTGTTCATTTCACCACTTGCATCAGCAATCTTTATATGTAACTTTTCAGAGCTGAAATCCCCAAAACAGCAGTTAGGGTTCCAGGACACAAATGCCTCCCTCGCTCTTTCTAAATCGCCCCTGAAGCACCTGATGGGCGATGGGGTTTGGCTAGCGAAGTCTGAGCTGCAGCTGTTAAAGATCCGTAATTGTAAAACACATGAGCAGGAGAGGAACGTGGCGATGGTGGTGTGTTTTAATCGCGGCAAAACTGTAATTGTTGCTTGCACACCCAGCTGGAGCCTGAAATGTAATTTTCCTCAAATTAAGAGTAGTTAAAATAGCGAAGCGGGGCAGGCAGTCTGGCCGGGCTGCAGGAGAGGGCGGGGGGCGTGCAGCGTAGAGAGAGGACTGCGAGCTTGTTCTGCCTTTCTCAGGCTAGCTAAATGAATCCTCCACCACCATCGCCCCCGACCCGAGAAGCCCTCCTTTCGATTACTTGCTGTGTTTGTATCTGCTTCTTATTTTATTACTGAAGTTTACTTGGTGCAGTCAACAGCACTGGCCTCTCCTCCCTTTCTCTAACTCATCGGTTCATAACGAGAGCTCGTTTTACATTCCCTAAAGCAGAGATACGCAGAGGTCCCTTTCCCATTTATGGCGGGTGGGGGGGAATACATTTGGTTAAAGCGCAAAGCATTTCCCGTGCCGCTTTCGGACAGCGTCCCTAAAGAACCGCAGCGCGGCCCAGCACTGGCCTCCCCGTGTGTGTCCCGGCCCCGCCGCGGACCCGCCCGGCCTCAGCGAGCGAACCGTGCCGGGACGGCCGGGCGGCCGCTGGAGCTGCAGTAGCTTGCTGCTTTTCTCGCCTTTGCACATTAACGCTAACTTCCACTAATTATCTGGAGTAAATGTATTAGACTAATTAGCATCTGGGCACCACGGGAAACTGTGAACAGTAATTATATTGTGGGGGGGTCCAGAAGGAGGGAGAAAACCCAGTGATTTGTCAAGCAAAGTCGCCGCTTGCAACTTTGCCCCCCGCCGGCGCGTCGCGCTGGGACGGGGGGAGCGGGGCCGAGCGAGGGGCAGCAGGTACTCGGCTCCGCCCGAGCCGCTGCCTGCAAGCGCCTGGCAGACCGCGGGGCAAAGCCCTCCGCCGGCATCGCTGTTACGGACTTGGGTATCGCTTTTCCGACTATCTCGGCGGCAACGAGAGTTTCCGCAGTTTCGGTAGCTGCTCCGGCTTTTCCGTCGCAGCCCCCGCTCCTACCTGAATGCAGGACGACGAGCCGGAGCTGGGCGGTGGCCCTTGGGCGCTAGGAAACTCGGGCTGGGGAGGCAGAGACGCGGCGCAGGCAGGGGCAGCCCCTCTCGGTATCACGTCGAGTTTGGCACTGCACTTCAGTAAAAAACAACCTCGGCCCAAATAACGGATGGCTTCTCTCTCTCTCTTTCGTTTTTGTTTTTTTTTCCCCCGTCCCTTCCTTTTTAAAAGAAAATGAGTTTTCAGAGCTGTCCGATTTTTTTTTTTAACGTGATGATCTTTTGTGCTGCGGTGCGAACTGAAGAGAGAAATTGAAAATAACTGGATGAGCTCAAACAGCGCTTCCCTAATTACTTCTGAACTTCTCATTTAGAAAGAGATGAATAGTTATACATTACATTGTTAAAAAAAAGGCTTTCGGATAATCATCTCAAATTTTTACAAAACAGTCTTGCCTTCCCCGTTTCTTTCTAAAGAAAGAACGAAGTCTTGTATCTGAAAACTAGTTTTAAAACCAGATATTTCACAGTAAAAACATTTTTTAAAAAAAGTTTAACTTCTTTATGAAAGGGAAAGAGATTTAAGCAATTCTCAGTTTTCCTATTTCGTGCCAACAAATTCTACTGAAAAAAAAAAAAAAAAACTTAGGGTTTTTTTTTTTAAATTTTAATTAAAATTGAATAAACGCTTAAGGAGAAATTAGCAGTCACCTCCATCCAAGACCTACTCGGGTTTTATAACAGAATCAAAGCGTATTAAAAAAAAAAAGTAAAACCTTTTAATACATCAAATATACGGAATTTTAATCTTTAAAGCGATACATTGTCTATTTTAGTACATGACGTAAACCTTACTTAACCCTTTTTACAGGGTGGACTTAAAAATTAAAAATAGTTAAGTGTTCCTTTTAAAGAACAAAATAAGGCAAATGAGGTTTTTGGAATAGAATTGTTTTTGTTTTTCTTCCAGAATACATACAAAAAAATACCAATTCTCTTTCAAGGGTATACACCTTAAAAATAATTGCAATTTGAAATTATAACTGACAAATTGCGAGTTGTTTTTTAGTAACAAACATGCATGTAAATTTTTTTGTTTCAATGAGACATTAAATAAGAACGTACAATACAATCATAGCAATTTTAAAGTAACATTAAAGAGAAGACCTCTATCTTTTTATTTATATTCTACAATGGGTGTTCCACTTTTACCTATTGAGCTCAGTTTAGTAATGCACTTTATGATTCGCTGTCCCGCTTGAAGCTAACATAAATAAATACAGTGCTCATGGATCCAGTCCTCAGATGAACACTATTTTATAAAAAGTCAGATTTTTTTTTTTCTTTCCAACTTTTATAAAGTTTTGCAGGGCTTCCTTCCCTTACCGCTAGACTTTGTGTTGTGTGTCAAAGCCCCGCAGCCTGCACTCACTGGTACCCCAGGGCCGAGGCTGTGGTGAGTCTCTGCCCATAGAGTGCGTAAGGGGAGTAGTAGGGTCCGGTGGCAGCGGGCACGGGCACGGGGGCCCCGGGGGTGGGCAGGGGGCTCTTGGAGTAGGGGTGGTAGCGGCTGCCGAGTCCCAGCGCGTGGTGCGGGCTGCGCAAGGCCAGCGTGCCCGGGCTGCCCGGGGCCCCCGTCGTGGGGATGTGCATGTGGCACGCCATGGCTGCCGCCGCTGCGCTGGCCAGCGACGAGGAGCTGGGGTAGCTGGAGAGGAGTTTATCGGTGCCCGGGAAGGCAGTATGGGTCCGCAAGTGGCTAAGCAGCTCCTCCGAGGTGGCAAAGCGCTTGTCGCAGGGTCCGTTGGCAGACACCCAGTTGCAGATGTGTGGCTGGGGGTCATTGGGGAGCATGAAGCCGTAAGGGTACAAAGGGTGGCCGGCTAGCGAGGGCGGCGTGGCGCCGGTCAGCGAGGAGTGGACGCTGTGCAAAGGGTGGGTGGGGTAGACGAGGGGGTATCCGGACTTGAGGGCTTGGTCGTGGGCGCAGGAGGCTCCGGCGGCGCCCGCCAGGTGGCTGGCGCAGTGGTAGCTTAGGCAGTAGGGATCTCGGCACAGGCTCGCCGTCATCACCGACGGCGGCGACGCGCCCGCCAGCGGGCTCGACCCCGCCGGCTTGCTGCAGCCCAGGCTGCTGGCGGCGGCCAGCTGGGCCCCCACCAGGCTGGAGGATTTGGTGGGATCCAGAGCCACTCCGTGCGGCAGGAACTGTGGCGGGTAGCCGGCGTAGG